>JAQIUQ010003703.1:0-26566 GCA_030378365.1 Hybognathus amarus | reverse complement strand
CCTATGAGTCTGGCAATCTACCTAGTTCTCTATTGGAAGCTAATATTTGTGTGCTCCTAAAGAAAGGCAAAACCCCTGAAGAATGTGGATCTTATCGCCCTCTGTCTACTTAATGTAGATTTTAAAATACTAGCAAAAATTTTAGCTACTCAACTCGAGTTGGTGCTCCCCACTATTATTAATACAGACCAGACAGGCTTTGTTAAAGGGAGAGTGTCATCTCATAACATTAGACGGCTACTTAATATTATTAACCACTCAAATTTCTGCGCTAAAGAGGGTGTAGTCATCTCACTAGATGCCGAAAAGGCATTTGATAGGGTTGAGTGGCCATATCTATTTTCGGTGATAGAACGTTCCAAACTTGGGGAATACATTTGCTAAATGGGTCAAGATTTTATATACACTCCCAACTTCCTCTATAATCACAAATGGTATTCGATCATCTAAATTTGTCTTATCTCGAGGCACTAGGCAAGGGTGTTCCGTTGTCACCATTATTATTTGTAATAGCTATTGAGCCATTAGCGATTGCAATCAGAGAAGACTCTGATATTAAAGGCATAGTTTTAGGGAAAAAGATCCACAAAATATCACTCTATGCAGATGACGTCTTAATCTATCTAGACTCACCGCAAGACTCTGTTACTAAATTAATTAATTTGATCTCTGAGTTTGGTGCCTTCTCTGGATATAAGATAAATTTTGCAAAATCAGAGGCTATGCCTTTAAACAAAACTCACTCCTTGGGCTTGGAAATCTCCTTGCCGTTTAAGTGGTCTCCTTCTGGGCTGACATATCTTGGTATAAAGATTTCACCTAATTTGGACTGCCTCTACAAATTGAATTTTACCCCAATTATCAAATCCATTATTAATGATCTAGATAGATGGTGCAGTTTACCTTTATCATTGATCGGGCGTATTCACTTTGTCAAAATGAATATAGTACCACGTTTGTTATACCTCTTTCAGATGCTTCCCATTCTGCTTCCTGGTAAAGCGCTAAGACAACTACGTGGTTCAATTATATCTTTTATTTGGCGGAAAAAACGGCCTAGACTTAGGTATAGCTTTCTCTCTCTCCCTAGTAGGACTGGAGGTTTGGCAGCTCCCTCATTTGAATTATATCAATTATCTGCTCAATTAAAACATATACTGGAATGGCATCTAGATGACCCAAACTCGACCTGGGTCAGTGCAGAAGCTGCAGGTATTGGTTCTATCCCTCTTCGCAATTTATTATACATGTCATCTACAAAGTTGTCTGTTTTCATCAAAGACAACATAATTCTCAAAAATATGATTAAAGTGTGGCGGATGGCTCGCAAAACAGAGGGTTATGCTACACACCTCTCGCCATACACACCTATGCACAATAATCCAGATTTTTCACCTGGGTTGAATAATGGGCTAGCACTCTGGAAAAAACAAGGGATTTGTGTTATAGGTGATGTAGTGGAAAATAATAAATTGATGACCTTTGATCAGATTGTTCTAAAATACAAGATTGACAGGAAGCACTTCTTTACATATAACCAAATTCATAGCTTTGTATCAAAAAAGCTTAAGGACCATCCAGGTGGCCTTGGTCGGTCTAGAATAGAAGAACAGTTTAACAATCTGTCATCTTCTCGATCAGTAATTAGTCGTTTTTATAATATTCTCATAAATTCGAACAAGGATAATTCAGATAAAGTTAGGAAACTATGGGAATCTGATCTTGAGGTAGAAATACACGAAGCGGATTGGGGAAAGGTATGTGTAACACCTTATTTAGCAGACACTGCATCCTGGGAAATGCAGTTTAAAATACTGCACAGATTGCATATCACTCCGGCTCGCAGACACAAAATGAACCCCGATTTATCCAGCCTATGCAATAAATGCAAGATTGCAGAGGGAACCCTTATGCACTGCTTCTGGGGATGTTTTAAAGTTCAGCAATTCTGGGAGGGGGTTTGTGTAGAGGTGGGTAAAATCTTTTCCTGTTCTTTACAATTAGGGCCTAAGATCTGTTTACTGGGACTTACAGAAGAACTCCCTCATGGTTTTAAAGGGGGTCATCTCTTGCAAATATTATTACATTGTGCCCGCAAAAGTATTTTGTTACATTGGATAACTGATATAACCCCTTCAGTGGCCCAGTGGATAAATGTTGTTAAGGGCTTTATTCCTAATGAAGCCTTTTCTACTGCATTAAAAGACAAACCCTTTAAATTCTACAGGATCTGGGGCCCCTTTCTAAAATACCTTGGTGTAGATGCGGAACATATGCTATCCTTGGGAATTCAAAATTTAGCTTGGAAAGGGTAGAGGTAATTTCGGGTTGGAGGTTATTATTAATTTTGTTATTTTATTTATTTTATTAGTTTTATTATTAATTTTTTTTTTTTTTTTTTATTATGTGTATTTTTTGAATGTATTTATTTATTTATATATGTGTCTGTAGACTTTACAAGTATACCCCTTAAAGACTTCTTTGACGATTGTGATTTTTTTTTTTTTTTTCTCTTATTTAAATGTTTTGAAAAAGCCCTGTAATGCCTAAAATTGCAATAAAAAAAAAAAAAATGTAATTTTATATTTTTTATTGACAAATACTAGATTATGTTTTATTATGAACTTTTAGCACTAAAAACAAAAGTTTCAATTATTAAAAGTGTGTGCGTTGACTTTTTGTGACAAAGGTCAGAAACCCCTGTAATGGCGTTGATTTTTTTGAGTCGCACTCTTGTCATAAATTCATATATTACTGTTCATTCCTGAATTTGTAAGAAAAAAAACAGTGCTAAAATATTCTATTTAGGAGTCTTAGACCTTTCCAACGATATATAGTTTGTCACGACTAGATTAGGTTTTAATAGTAATATAGTGAAGTAAATTTAGGTTGCCCGTATACGGGCAAGTGACAGTTAAGGGGGAACTAATGAAATTATTTAAAATCCTTCCGTTCAATTCAAAATTACTTCTAATTTTCAATGTTCGAATTGTACATAGTAAAATAAAATACAGTAATATATTTTTAAAATAAAATATTTCTCTTGATTGTAAAGCTGATCTTTCAGCATCATTACTCCAGTCTTCAGTGTCACATGATCCTTCAGAAATCATTCTAATATGCTGATTTTCGGCTTAAGAAACATTTTTTCATTATTATCAATGTTGAATTCAGTTAAAAAAAACCTTACAGACCCAGATGGAAATGTGCAGCCAGCCAAGAAAACTTTTTACTATTGGCATGGAGCTAGACAGTGATAGTGGGCCAGAATAGCCTAAAGGAAGTTTGTACATGCTTGCAAGGAACAGAAACCAAAACATGTGAACAAAAGTAAACAGTATAGTTCATTCAATACGCCTGTTTTCTGTCTGTCAGTAAGGTACTTAGCTCTCGCTGTATTGTGAAGTGCAGGTGCTGCTGGGCATCTTAAGAGCAGAATGGTCCAATTAACATATTCTAGCAATTGCAGGTTGCATATAAAAACAACAATCACATCTTTTTTTGTATGTGTGTGTGTGCAGTTTACTAGAGACCATAAATGTTTGGCTATAAACATAGTCCAAAGATATATTAGCATACTGTACTTTGAGTAAACATGTCTTTGGTAATGTATGTGTATGTACTTGGTGTCTCTTTTGCATCAATACGAAATGCAGCTTCAAAGCAGCACTCGAACCCACATGAACTCCACAAGTTTGTGTAGAACCTGATAATCATGTACTCTCCGACCTGATTTGAGAACGACCCCAAAATGAATCTTGTGCTTCACTGGACTCAAGAACATCTGACCTTTTGAGTTCACGTCAGTTGACGTCAGTCACAAATTTGCCTAAATTTGCTTAGTGACCTAGAAATAACAATCTTCTTCATTTGACGTCAGCTTTTCTTTGTTTTAGGTTTTCACTATCTAAAACGTTCTGTTTATTTCTAGGTTTAAATATGAAATAGTCCCACAATGTGATCTCAAGCTTTCAGGCCTGGCTGTATATCATTTCTGAGCGCCCATGTCCGCGGTGATAGAGCTGTGAAATTATGAGATCATGCAAAATTGTGTTGTTAGCTTGCACCACATTCATGTAGCTCACATCCATCCTCTTAAAGCTGCGGGGAATACATGCTACAGCCTCACCTTATTAGAAGTGTGTACATCTGCTGGAATCTGCTTTAAAAATGAAGTTGAGAGAGTGCTGAGCTGACGGCACTGCAGAATCTGTAAACACCAATGTAAATCAATTACAACGGGAAAACACAGTCCCGTGTATAATTTGATCTATTTATGCTGTTGACAGCAGCTGCGTAATGATTATTTCCACACAACAGAAGCAAGGCACGTTGCAGGCTGTGAGATGTGAATGTATTGTATTATCAGGCCAGAAAATCTTTGATTTGATTTGTCAAGTTGTTAGGGTACCACTAGAAATTCAATTTGATATTAATTAAAGGGAAATGGAGAAAGAGGAAAAATGAATGCGGTAATAGCCTGTGACGACTTCAGAAAAAGAGTTCAGGTGCGTGTGCTTTTTATGTTTGAGATCAATATTAGTGTGCTCGTTTTGATGAGAAGAAACAGTGTGATTTGATCAGTGTAGACCTCAATCTCTTCAGCTCTTTATTGCTTCTGGAGTGATTGCACTCCCACTCCACCTGGGCTCACTCTGGCCATGCATCTGATATCCTCTGTTCGGAATGTTATAGAGCAAACAATGTAAGATGAGTTTTTGGATTTCAATTTTTTTTTCTGTGATGGAGGGGAGGGGTTGGAGTTGGGATGCGGAGCGCTTGTATAATAGAAAAATGAGTAAAGATCAGACTGCCTAAATTTTGGTAAAGGAATGATTTACTGGGATGTTTTGTGCTGTGTTTCAGACCAGCTGTCGTGAAACAGCATATTTCACTGATCAACAGTGAGTCCATTATATAAAAGTAGTTCAGTTTTAAAAAAAAACTTTTGCTGATAATTTACTCACCCCTATGTCATCCAAGATATCCATGTCGTTCTTTCTTCAGTCGAAAAGAAATTAAGGTTTTTGATGAAAACATTCTAGGATTTTTCTCCATATAATGCACTTCACTGGTAACCAAACGGTTCAAGGTCCAAAATACACTTTCAGTGCAAACTGCAAACAGTTCAAAGGGCTTTAAACGATTCCTCATGATGAATAAGGGTCTTATCAAGCGAAACAATCGCTCATTAAAAAAAAATTATAATAAATAACAAAATTTAAGTTTTATTAGCTCAAATGGTCGCCTTGCTCTGTTCTGTGACGCGCGTTTGTGATTCTCCTGTTTGAACTTGTTCATCAAAATGAATGAATCTTTTCCTGAGTCAATTCATTCTGAACCAAATGACACAAAAAAGATTCGTTCATTTTGATAAACGAGTTCAAACAGGAGAGTCACGAACGTGCATCACACAATAGAGCAAGGTGACCATTTGAGCTTATAAAACTTAAACTTTTTTTTTTTTAAATGAGCGATCGTTTCGCTTGATAAGACCCTTATTCAGTCATCTGGAATCAATTTTAAAGCCCTTTGAACAGTTTGTAGTTTGCACTGAAAGTGTCTTTTGGACCTTGAACCGTTTGGTTACCAGTAAAGTGCATTATAAATTATAGAGCATTATAGAGTAAATTATCAGCAAAAGTTTCTTTTAAAAGTGAACTACTCCTTTAATTTAATCTTGTGTTGATGCAGTTCAAACCTAAAAATAAAGAGTAGGCATATAAACAATGATAAACTGTTTTATTCTACAATCACATGACCAGCCACAGTTTACTCTGAATAGTTTATTTCTACAAAAGCATTGATAACTGAAGATGTTAGCTGCTTTTGCTTTGCTTTGGTGTAATGATATACACACAACACTAGGCAACACTAGCCATATTGGTCAGTGCAACTTTAACAAAAAATACTGGGCTTACTAAAGTCAGCATTTAACGGAAGTTGCGATAGCCTTTTCTTTCCTTATTGTGATTTATTTCCGTGAAATGGCTTCTCGAACAAGAAAAAATGTAGGCGGGATTTGATTTTGTCCATCAGGAATTGATTTGATGGTTGATTAGGTGGTTTGCTATTACGGTGATGTCATGTGAGTGACAGGTTGCCCGCCCTCAAGCCTGTTAACACGTCATCAGAGAAGAAAACAGAGAGAGAGAGAGGAAGTGTATAATAAATGCTGAAATATTCCATATACCCTATCCATATTTCGGGGGGGGGGGGATTTCATGGTGACTTAAAGCATACTTTCTTAGAAAAATATAGGTCTGAATTCAGAATAGCATATTACTAGCATACAACTATCTCTGACATATGGCAAAAATAGTAAGAGTAGTATGCTAGTATACTATTACAAATTTAGCCATGGTCTTGAGGCTTTCAAACCCAGACGTGCCTATATCTGAAACATCTTTTCAACAGATGGACATCTAATTATGTGTTCTTTCAACTTCTTTCAAATTTTCTAGGAAGACTTAGAAGGAACGTTGTTGGGCACACAGTAGTTTGACCAAACAACATAAACATTCCCTGAATGGATTTGTTTTCATGAACTTTATGACCTAGATTTCGCCAAATCTTATTTCTATCTCAAATATTTATCTTCCCTCAGTGAAACCAGCTTGGTGGATTCATTGAAAACTACATTCTTGCATATCGCTCAGTTTTCAAGTGCCTTATGTTATTGTTACTGAGATAGCATTGGCATTTATAGACTGAGAGAGTGGAGAACAAGCAAACAGTATAATTTTTGATAAATGAGGAAACGTCATACATAACCATTTTTAATGATCATTATTTACAAGCGAATGGAGAGCCAAGACTAAATCCAAACTATGATGAATTGCTGATCAATACACTGATGACAAGCCACCAGAGCCTTGGAGCGTAATGGGAGATTGTGTCTGAGCTGAATATGTTCAATCAAGCTGTTGTCTCACAGTTAATGTTACTACACAATGCATGTTATTTGACTTGGCACAGCTAGCTCAGTGTGGCATGTGGTTTGCAAAACACAAGGAGGGTTTTATAAGGGGCAGCTGTGATTACATTCCTCTCTTCCATTCCTTCTCATTATGAATGTGAAACAGAATACAGCCCAAGCATAACTTACAGCACTTACAGGAGGTGTGAAACTCCACTAAGGTACAAACCACACCAAATAAAATATACATAATGCTGGTGGAGTTTCGTAGTCTGGCTCTCCTGTGTCCAAAGGACTTGTGCTGACTTCTCAAAATGAAAGGAGAGTCTGTTACATTAAAGCTGTTTTTGTTTCTCAGTCTGTTTTCAAGAGGTTGAGAGCTCCGTGAAGGACATGACACAACCTATGGATACATGTGCCTATCATCTATAATATAAAATCATAAAAGGCTTTGTTATAATATAAGGAATGGAGGCACATTTCTGCCACATAAGAAAAAAAACATGCTTTGGTAAAATCTAATTTTAAAATCAAAATTATAGGGGAAAAAGTCATAATTAGGACATGAAAGTTAAAATTATGGGAAGATAATTATGACACAAAAAGTCAAAAAGAGAACGCCATAATCATGACTTTTGTGTCATCATTTGAATTTTTTTACTTTTATTTAATACTTTTCATGTCATAATTGTGATTTAACCCAATAAAGCATTTTTTTCTAATGTACTAAAAGGGCTTCAATAATATTCATGAAGAAATGACTCTTATGAACTGGTTCTTTTTCACGATTCACAAGCACATGAATCAATTAGATTTTATCAATTTTAATTACTGAACCCTAATTAATTAATTTCCTACTACATTAAGCAACTGATACTGTGTTATGTAAGACTTGCTTCATGATTAGGTTCGTATGTTTATACCATCTGCCTTTTACATTGTCTACACAATGTTACGGTTCTTTTTTCATTGAAATGTTTGCACAATTTGATTTTACGCGACTGCATTAGGTCTTGTTCTGGACAGGGCAAATTTCCATTGTCCATATTGTTCATGTGAAATGACTGATTGTTATGTTGTTTGCCTTTTGTTTACATTATTATTATAATGAGATGATCACATAATTTGTCATTTCTGTTATATCAAAGACTACTTCCTTTAATACAATTAAAATAATCAGTTTATTAAACAGTTACAGGGATAGTTCACTTTGAAATTAATTTTTGGTATGTTTTAGCTTACCTCCAGGGCATCCAAGATGTAGGTGTCTCTGTTTCCGCAGTAGTTTTCAATTTTGATAATTTTAGGTCAAACTATTGTTGTCTGTCAGTCATGTAATGCAGGTCTATGGTCACCACCTCAAAGAGCATGCACAGAGAAGTCCAAATTAAACATGATTTAATGACTTGTAAATGTAAGAACACATTGATGGCCTAAGACACGAAACGAGCGGTTTGTGTGAGAAAAGTGATCTGAAGGCACGTGCGCTTTGCGTCTTGTAAGTGCCGACAGCCACCTCTGCACAGTATGTGAAGCAAGACGATCAACGTCTGCGCAGCGTCGGATACACTGAAAGTCATCTTCCATTGCAATTTGTGAAATAACTCAACATTGTTTAGATCTTCACAGTGAAGGGTAACACTTCTGAAATCTCTGTGTAAACAATGAGTGACGTTCGTACACGTGCGAGAGATCACTTCCAGTGCTTTCCAGCGCTCGCGCAGACCGAAGCGCCCTCGCCCTCAGAGTACTTGGACATGACTGTGATTACAAGAGGTAAAAGCGATATAAATACTGTTCGTTTACTCACACAAAACGGCTTGTTTCAGTGTCTTAGGCCATCAACGTATACATACATTTACAAGTCATTTAATCATGTTTAATTTTGACTTCTCTGTGCATGTTCTTTGAGGTGGTGACCATAGACCTGCATTATATGACATGACAGACAAGAACGGTTTAACCAAAAAATTCAAAATTGAAAATACTGTGGAAACAAAGACACCTACATCTTGGATGCCCTTGAGGTAAGCTAAAACATATCAACAATTAATCTCAAAGTGAACTATCCCTTTAAGGACCAGAATCATTAGGAGAAATTGGTATCAGAACAAGAATTGCTTAATAGGGAAGAGCTGCTAAGTTTTTGTGAATGGATGAATTGTTTTGGGCACAGATCAAAACTTCTTCAGTTAATGAATTTGCCATTTTAGTACTCTATTTAACGTCTTGAGTCTTTGTGGTCTGACAGTGTACTCCTGATCAGAGGTTGTTATGAGCTAATCAGCAGGTTCAGTGATGCTCGGTGGGTTCTGGAAGCTTCAGCTTCAGGAGAAAGGACACGTAGTTCAGGGAAAGAGGAGAATCTTATACCACTCTAATAGTCCTTTGATTCCACTGTCACAGCCCACTTGAGGGGCAACAGACCTAGTTTGCTCTGATGATCTCTTTCTGCTGGGTCATTGCCTCTGTTAGAGTACGGTTTGCAGTGACCCCCTTTAGCAAGGTCTTGTCAAAACCCCATCATTTTCCAGCGCTATATGTTCAGACATTCCAGTTTGAACTTCATTTAAATTTTTAATGTAGCATATGCCTAGAAACATAAATTATTCCTCCTGAGTGATGTTTAATCAATGCACTTCTAAAACAGTAGAAAAATCAATATTGATTATCCTCTAGTTGTACTTAAATGACCACTCATTGGGTTTGATTATGCCTGACTCGCTTTCCAATGCTCTTCTTTAATGAGGTATGTTAGCCAAACGAAGAGTCTGTTGTGACTGCTATCTTATATCATTAATCTTGAGAGGGTTCGAATCTGTCAGGGAACGTTAACATGAAGCCTGCGAAAAAAACCCTGAGCCTAAGTAAGTTTAGAGTGGGATAAAATTCCAAACTTGGGAGGCTCCATGCAGCAAATTCCATCGTTTTGAGTCTCTCTCTTTCACATTTCATCATCAACACTTGTGTCACATTCACCAATTGAATGGGACATTGTCCTCCCCTCAGAGCCCAGTCTCAATAACTGCCCATTTTCTGGGTCCCTGCCCTCACACAATCACGTATCGACTCCAATCTGTCCACATAATGCTCTGCTGCCTGCCTGGAATGGCTGCTAAAACCTAGTGCCACTCCATTTGCATCTACTGCTACTGACCATGCTGGATGCGATTCCTTGTGATAATAAACACCCCCTGTCATGAAGGTACGGGTTTGATCAGTTTTGTCACCAGAAGAAACTTGCATTTGCAGCATTTAATTGCAAGGAGATTGTGTGTCATGGTTTAAATATTGCTTTTAAAAAACATGTGTTAATACTTAGAGGCAGTGACTACAGACCATGCAGCATGATGATCTTTAAATAGAACTAGCACAAATTTGTATAAATTGTATCTAATAATACAATAATTTAGGGCAAACGATGAAGTATCTTTATAAGCTTGGTGTCTTAATTTTTTGTAACTGGATGATTACTCATCATGTGTGTGAAAGTCGGCTGCCTTTTCTACAGGCCTGACACTAAAGTAAAGTAACAGAAATGACAAATTATGTGATCATCTCATTATAATAATAATGCAGCTCTTCCCTATTGAGCAATTCTTGTTCTGGTACCAATTTCTCCTAATGATTCTGGTCCTTAAAGGGATAATTCACTTGAAATTAATTGTTGATATGTTTTAGCTTACCTCAAGGGCATCCAAGATGTAGGTGTCTTCGTTTCCACAGTCTTTTCAATTTTGATATTTTTAGGTCAAACCGTTCTTGTCTGTCTGTCATATAATGCAGGTCTATGGTCACCACCTCAAAGAGCATGCACAGAAGTCAGAAATTAAACATGATTTATTCTCAAAAAATTAATTTCAAAGTGAACTATCCCTGTAACTGTTTAATAAACTGATTATTTTAATTGTATTAAAGGAAGTAGTCTTTGATATAACAGAAATGACAAATTATGTGATCATCTCATTATAATCAATAAACTGATTATTTTAATTGTATTAAAGGAAGTCGTCTTTGATATAACAGAAATGACAAATTATGTGATCATCTCATTACTAATAAAAAAAATTGTATAAATTGTATCTAATAATACAATAATTTAGGGCAAGACGATGAAGTATCTTTATAAGCTTGGTGTCTTAATTTTTTGTAACTCGATGATTACTCATCATGTGTGTGAAAGTCGGCTGCCTTTTCTACAGGCCTGACACTCTAAAGTAAAGTAACAGAAATGACAAATTATGTGATCTAATATACATCTTATAGATGTTTTAACTTTTTGATTCAGTTTTATATGTTCTGTTGGTTGTATTTTATCCCAGCTTTTATGTAGTGTTAAAAAACTGAAACCTGAAGTACTTCTGGACCAGTGTTGTTTACATCTTGTGAAATGGTCAATATGACCTATCCCAACCCCGTCCCTAAACCTACCCGTCACTGGGGTTAATACCATTTATGAGTCTTCCCCTACAATCCCAGGAAAAAATAGCAGCTCCCCAGATGTAGATCTACATTTTGCTTCATTTCGCATGAACATTTAATGGCGTGTACATACAGGCGCACGCGGATAGCTCAAAATACGTATAGATAACACGCCACTTGACTTGAAAGTGGCATGTATGTTTACGCAAATGTCATGATGTCATGATGCAGTGACTGAAACGTGGATCACATGACCATTCACCAACACTGGGCATGTGCGTGCCGGTATAGTTCTCCATTGTAGGTCTTTCGTTTTTTCCATTTTAGTCTGGACGGGAGGTGCAAACGTAACAAAAGGTCTCCGTTTTTAAACGAAACGCAGTAGTGTGTATGGGGCCTTATTCTCATTGTGGAATTTTTTTTTGCATTATACAACAGATAGTTCCGGTACTTGAATTTGATTGGCTAAGTATGCTGATATTTAGTTCAGTCAATTTACTGCCTTAATTAAGAGTCTTATCATCTGCTGTTCAAAACTTTTATATTAAAAATGTATGAATGATTGAATCATTAATTTATCCAATTTGTGTAATAACACTAATAAGAACAAAACAAGTGACTGTTTGACTTGAAGCGTTACTCCGCAGACTGATCGATTGGTGTATGACATCAAAGTACAATGAGGGCGAATTGAAAGCATACAGAGCCATCTGCTCTCTAATCGCTCTCACGGTAACTTGATGTCTTACACCGATCGGTCTGTGCATCGCTGCTTCAAGTCCAACACATCTAATCTAAGCAGAATCTTAGAAATTAGAATCTAATCTAATCTAATTAATCTTAGAAATCAGTCTAAGCATTCACAAGCTTTTCATTTAAATATTGATTCATTCAGAGAATAAACATGTAACTGCTTTTGAAAATGAGTCATTGAATCATCCACTCAATAGATTCAGGATGGAAAAACCCTCTACTTTGTGTTGCACGGAGATGCACTGTTCATTCTGTTTTGACATCATTTGGCAATTTTGTGTCTAAATTGTAAATTAATCCAACGCATTCCCATCCCAGGGCATCATATAGGTGACAGCTTTTGAAATTGCATCTAAATCTGACGCACATGGCACCCTTTCGCGTCAATATAACACACGCATTGGTTATGGGTAGGTTTAGGTCTGGGGTAGTGTTAGGTTTAGACCACTAGAGGCGCCTTCTGGCCCGTATAGTATCTGCGTCTCATATTGACGCTAAAGGGTGCCATGTGCGTCGTATATAGACACAATTTCAAAAGTGTCACCTAGCTGTAGGACTAAATATCAGAGCTCTTGTGAATCTGCTTTAAAACAGTAATGTAATGAATCTCTGTGGAGATTCTCTTTCATATCTCATATATCCAAAACTGCCACTGATGTTCTTACACCCTAATTTGCAAACATATCTGATGGAGCCCACAACTGTTACATTTAACAGAATTTTTTTGTCTGAAAACATAACACCACTTTGTTTTTGTTTTGCCAGTGATAGATACTGACAACTGTGTAAACTGCCCACACAATCTAAAAAGCACGGCAAATGGCTAAAAAAATAAAAATGATTTGAATATTCTCAAACCGAAATGTTGTTTTCTTTGGAGCCTGTGGGCAGAATTACAAGGCCATGTACTTGTGCACCCCCAGCCCTGTGTTGTCAAGCACACTCAATTCCATTTGGGAGTGAGTGATCAATATCTCTCTCTCTTTCTTCCCTTCCTCCTCTCTTCTTCCATACTGCACATTTATATCTCCCTCATTGGCATAAAGATATGGACGTTATAGCAACCCACAGCTCATTGGTTAGAAATGGTGGTTATTTTTAGAGCAGCTTAATGGAACAATAGTCATTCCTCTCTCTCTCTCTCTCTCTCTCTCTCTCTCTCTCTCTCTCTCTCTCTCTCTCTCTCCCCCATCTCTCCCTTTCTGTCTCTCTCTGCACACATTCTCTCTTTTGGGCACAAAGGTCACAGTGAAATGGATTAGATTTTTGTTGTTTGATTTATATCTGTTGTTATTATGTCTCTTTCAGAATCCCATTCCAGTAAAATCCTGATCTGCACCTCTTATAAAGTTTCTGCTATATGCAGAATATTATGTCCACAAATAGTACAGAAACTACAGTGGTTTATGTCTTATTTCTCTCTGTAGCCTTCTTTCTCATTAAAACACCTTATCATTAAATTTGTTTTTTTTTCCATAATACTTCTCCTTCTGAGTGTCTGTGGAGGTGTAGTAGCCTGGGGCATTGGGGACCCTTGGGATTTACTACTCCATCCCAGGAATTTTTCTCTCTCTCTTTCTCTCTCTCTCTCGCCCTCTTTTTTTTAACTATGGTCCTTCTCTATTCACATGCAAGGAAAAAAGAAAAAGAAACCAGTGATTTGATATCTGTGCTGAGGGAATGTAAAGGGACCCTCTGTTTCCATCGTGGCATACAGTATATTTTTGTTGCTAAAATGAGTAGCATTGCGGACGGGAAATGCACCAGCTTTACAAGGGCGTTGAGTTGTCCCTCAACCCATGAAGCAACCATCTGTTTGGGCTTTAAGCTCTTTTGTATTAAAGCTGTAATAGCAAAAGGTCATTCCGGGAATGACATCAATAAACTTGTGAATTAATGCAAAACAAAAGAGGGAAGCGATACCTCTGTATCTCGAGGGTACATCTGGGTCCACCTAATCTTCTGCTATGGAAACAAATCAATTAAAGCCACTGCAATTATGTCTGATGTGTACAACGAAGGGCTGAATTTTGCCCAGACATGTTTTAATGCATAAACATGTTTAATAGGAACTCAGAACATTAATGTAGCCAAGTTGCACATCTTATCGTAGGCTATAGATTAGAAAATCTGTAAGTAAAAAACTCCCACACTTTTCCAGTTCAAAAACTGCAAGATAAAACTTAATCATCCATGTCTGAAATCCAAGCACTATAGTGCTGTTGGCAACAAAAACAACAAATAAACTATCCATGTGAATATTGGAGGAGAATAATAGAAATGTCAAATGGAATAATCCTTTGTCATTGATATTTCCCCTACTGACCAAGAAAGGTCATGGCAGATCCCTCAATTAGATGGCCTGTGGCCTGAAACCTTTCTATCCTCCATTCGTGCATCAAAACTTGCATGCCCAGAGCTCCCCCTGCTGTTTCTTAAAAGCAGCTACAAATGTGTCATCAGCCCTCTGGTGGCAGGAATCATGTCAAACCAAGTCCACCAGAATAAAGAGGGACTAATCTAGAGACAAAATCCTTATTAAGCAAAATAAATTTGCATCATCTTGCATTTATTTTGTGTTCGCTGGTACATCACACTAGGGTGGCCACTTTAAATGACCATTTAAAGAAAACACATAAAACATATATTTTCCTGCACAAATTTATATCGTCTTTGTGTCCAAGCTGATAAAATGATTCCAGGTTACACACTGAGTCATTTCTGTTCCCGCATGGAAGCACAGTGTTTGATCAAAACAGGTTTGGGCAGATTTGGGACAGTGACATTTCAGGCACTGTCTGATCCCTGCTCATGCACCCCTTTTGTGTTCACAATCAGGTTGTTTACTTACAGGTATGTGCCACATAAAAGAGCTCTGGACTATTCATACACATGCCAACTACAGAAGCGTATTGACAATCTATATGTTTATTTAAAGCACGTCTTTGTGATGCCACTTAAGTGAGCAAAGATTGAATGCGCATAGGCCTTGGCCAAAGAGAATACTGTAGAAACCGTACACTGTAAAAAAAGTTGCTGCCTTAAATTTTTAAGTCAATCAACTTGGATGTTTAAGTCATATTCAATTAAATTACATTAAAATGACTTTAAAAAATGTAAAAACATGTTGTCATAACTTATTTATCTAGGGCCCTATAAAATCCGTTTTATTCTTTCTCAAATTCCATTTTATTTTCCGTTTTTTTCCGTTGTAATTTTTGCAAATTCCGACTTTCCGTTTTAATTTTTGGGAATTCATTTTTTTTACCCTTTACTGTTATTTTAGTTGTAAAAAGAGTGTCCTTTTTTTATTCCGTGATCACAGAAATTATAGAGCCCTATGTATCGTATAATATAATTTATAGATATATATATTTTTTTACAGTGTATGACTGTCGAAGCGCTGGGAACACACATTATATCGGTGCTATAGTCATTTACTGCTATTTAGATATAATTTATTTCTATTGTTTGAGGTTGAATATTTATACTGTTAAATTTAATCTTTAGCAACTCCCAAAATTAATTTCAAATAGTGTGTGCATGTGTGTGTGCGCAATATATGGTTCCAAATCAGTTATCGGCTGATAGCGAGTTTTACAATAAGTATTGTTAAAGATTGAATATTTAATTCAATGCTTATTCCCATATTTTTTTTTACATTTAGATTACATTTACCATCATCTTTCACTTAAATTGAATCTTTAATACAAATGGAATTTAATAGCTGTTGAATATAGTCTTTAAATCTCAAAATTAATATCCATTTGCACACTGCACATTGTAATATAGTGATGCCTACATTTACAAATTTAAATAGATTTATTTTAGGTTCTACTGCTTTATATATTTTTTTATTTAGACAAATATTGGTCCATCATGCTATTGGTCATAACATGAAAATAACTATTTTCAGAATTGAATCATGTGAATATAAAATTTTAGTGTAGTATATTCTTAATTTAACAGTACAAACCTAATAAACCTACTAAATAATGTCTTTTGTCTCAGGGGTATGATGATAGAAAATCAGCTAAGATATAAAGAAAGCAGTAATTTCATAGTCCCCATCATGATAGAAAACAAACGTGTGTGTGCATGAATGCACGCTTGTTGCTCATGTTTGTAATTATTTTTAGATTGATAGGATTTGTGAATGATTGTTCTAATCTGCCTGTTTCAGGGCCAAGGGAGAGCAATTTAACATATTAACATTTGTATCTTGTTTATTTTCATGCTGTAATTTCCTCTAATCAAGTCTTAATAAGGACAAGAGGATTGAGGAATTAGCTGTCTGATGGGCATTGTGCGAATACTTCTTGCTGATTCGTAGAGCTGAAACACTTCATTTACGTGTGTCACACTAGATTAGACTACCTTCAATTAATTATGGGGTTAGAATTGTTGCATTATTCCAAATAAATAGACTAGATTCACCAAATAAATGTAAAAAGATTCACAGAAAATAATAACATTACTCAAATAAATAGATTAAGATCCACAAATACATGTAACAATATTCACAAAACATGATAAAATTAACAAATACAGTAAAATTAGAACAAAAAATGTTTTAAGTCGAGATATATATATAGCGCTTTTCACAATATAGATTGCATCAAAGCTTCACATTATCAATCAAAACATAATAACAAATTACTAATGAATCAAATTCACAAATAAATAATAAATAACAAAACAAATGTAAAATGTAAATAAAATAAAAAAGTATTCTTTTCAGCCTATTCAGTATGCTTCATTCTTCTCTTCTATAGGGCTGGAAGCACTAGTTTGGTTTCATCGCTCCATAAAACAAAATCCCAAAAACATACAATATTCTGTGGTTTATTTGTATGATTTTGAGCAAATTGGAGCAAACTTTTCTTGTCCTTTTGGGTCAGTAGTGGTGCATGTCTCTCAAGTTCTGGCATGCATTTCAGTATACACAGTGACTGTGTAAGCTGAAACCTCAGTGCCTGTTGCCACCAAGTCTTGCTGCAGGTCTTTTGCAGTCACTCGAGGGTTTTTCTGAACCTTCCTTCTCTGAAATCTGGTTTGCTGTTGATAGCTTCCTTTTTCTACCCCGTCCAGGTAGTGTAACCACTCTTCCTTAAATTTGAACTTGCAAACTATGCTTCCAAATTTGTCCCTATGAACATTTGGTGCCTTCGCTATCTTTTGTATCCTTTTCCTTATTTGTGACTTTTGGACCATTCTTTTAATTTAGCCATATTTCTAATATGCAGTCGAACGTGACACTCGAACAAATCCAGCCAGTTCCAGATATTTTGTGTGTTCTAGCTCAAGCACACCTTGTGCAACTAATGAAATTCGTAATTAGTTGCATCCTGAAGAGTGCCACACAAGCCCTGAGAAGAGGGTTCGATCATCTCAAAACATCTCGATCGCCCAGTGAGCAGAGGTCCTCAGTTCAGTCATAACCCCTGCCTCCTCAGGTTATTCAACAGAGACATCAGAGCTCAACTAAACAATTAAATTACACTTCACATATCCTTTTTCCAAAGATAGTTTCTGTAATTTACTGTAGTTTCTATCGCGTTGACGTAATTTCAAGTGTTTTGTTTTTAAAATAAGTTTGTTTTCAGTTAGTTCTTGATGCTGTCAAGAAATGGTGCTGTGACATCATGATTGACAACTGTGATTGACAGTTCTCTGTGAAAGTAGTCACTAAAGCACCAACAGACTTTTTTTCATAATGATGACTATGTGGTTAGTAGTTTATTTACCTTATTTTAACGAGGTACTGCAATCAGCAGACATCATTGAGAGGAACGGTCAGACAGAGACCACTTAAGAAAAGTACGGGGCGTGTGCTTGCGATTGATTCAAGAGTAGGAATATGTGCACAATATTCGAATTTTCGAATATTGAAATATAATTATTCTGAAAAATAAAATACCATTCGAATTTTAATATCTTTGCTTTGCTCGCCGTTAATACAGTGAGTCCATGATAAATCCTAAGACTAACTCGGAGTTATAATTAAATGCACTGGATAGCTATGAGTGCGTTAACAAGTTGTCTGTATTTGATCACACATGTTGCTCGTTGTGCCTCACGTTTGGAATTAACGTTACTTGAAAAGGATCTTTCTAAACGAATTACCTTTTGATCAAATTAATTAATTAATCTGAGTTATGATATCATCACCATGAGAAATCACATGAAATCCAAACAGTCAAAGTAAGGACAGCTGTTCATCATTGCATCAGCAACTGCAGTGACCGCAGCTGGGACCCAGCATGGCCAAAGATGCTAACTTCATCTAATAGCAAAATGATTCTGAGACATACTTCCTTTAAGTTTAGATTAAGGGAGACCGGTTTACAAGAACCAGAAAATGCAAAGTGCTGTTAGAAACCCGATTTCTACTTTGTGTCTGAGAGCAAGAACGTCTGTCATGCGTTAACTCTAAGAACGTCTGTCATGGTGTCTATTTTTTATGAGCCCGAATATTCGAATGCAATGTTTTTGAAAAATGCCCATCCCTAATTCAGAGATTGAGGGCGCGGCCTTTGTTTCGCGGCTTTATTCCTGCTCACAGACTGTTTACGCATGTCATGGTCCCGAAAAGCGCAATGTGCGGCAGACTCAGGTTTCTAGAGTGTGGCGCCATCTGAGACACTCGGCCACTTTTCAGTTCTGCTCTCATCTGATGGAAAAGAGGCGAAAGACGACATCCATCTTTTTCAGTTCTATGTTTGTTATCAGGTGTTGCTTTTTTGCAGATTTCTGCTGTTGTGAGGGGGATCTCTATCAGGGGCTGAATGAGTTTTGAGACTGCAGATAGTCGTTTAAAAGTTGCATTTTCATTTAAATCTTGGGAAACCACTTGAAACATTTGTTGTGTTGCCTTGCCTTGCCTTGCCTTTGTTCATTGCCTACATTTTGGCAATAAACCTGATTTGCAATGAGGGTTGAATAATTTCAATATCAACTGTATATATGTGTTTTATGACACAGAACAAGGCTCTGATATAGGTGAAATGTGGATATAGGTGGTTCTTTTTTATAAGTGTGAAATTTTGTTGCATTCCAAAAGAATCATGTCATACATTTAAAAGTGAAATGCCCAGCAGACAAGTGATAGTGTGTCTGAATCAGCTTTCCTCAGTTTAACAATGGGAAAAATGGTCAGGCGCATGGTCTTAATGTGTTGTCCATATTCTCTTTATGAGTAATCAGTGTGTTTTGGCGTAACATGCAATAACCATAAACCCTGGTAAACCAAACTTCATCCCTACTAAAAAGTCAGTTGTGCTGCCTAGCGCCGCCATGACAGTCATGACTACTATTTAAATGAGTGAAAGTTCCAAGCGGAGAAAATGAGTGCTTTTCTGGTGAGGAAGTGATATTATATAGCGCCTTTCTACAGAACTCAAGGTTGCTTTACAATATGAAAACAAATCAACGTGACAGTGGACCAGGTTTTTGTTCAGTAAATGGTGCAGTCTATTTCAAGTTGCATTAAAAAAGCAACCTGCCGACAATGCGCCTGAACACACCTCGTTTTCAGACTCAGCACTCCCAGCTGGTGCACGAATGCATTTGCTATTGACAACCAGACGTGGCAGCAAAATAGATGCAACTGCTTCGGGCAGAAGCTGGCGAGGAAAATACTTGGCCGCGCCTCGACGCTGCATCTACCAGGTGTATGATAGGGCCCTCAAAAGTGCCTACGTTTTTAGGATTGATCTTTCTACAGTTCTATTTTTGAATCTCAAGAGTCATCTATTATTAGAAATAATGCAACATTTCTAACCCCCATGATTAACCATTCACCATGATTTCGAAGCCTCACGATTCAGCTCATCAGAGCGTCTTTGAAGATGAAAGGCCCTCTCATGCACTGTCACCCAGAGCTTTGAATGTGGAGCCGGGATGTTTGCTCTCCATCTTCATTAAAAATGTTATGATTCTGCTTCTCTGATGTGACACTATCAGCTTTCCCATAAGTGATAGAGTGATTTTTAACAAATATATATATATATATATATATATATATATATACATCATTTTACTTTTTTTTTAAAACTGACAATAGTGCTATATTTGTGTCTTGACTCTTGAAACCTCGCAATGCCTTTGAAATTGAGCTAATGAGCAATCGGATTGCTGTTGGCTGTCAGTTTACTTTGTCAGGACGGATGAGGGCGCTGTATAGCATATGTGTTGAATTCACACATTTCGTAAATACAGTTCGGTTGCTATAAGTGATTTCAGTAACACCCACCTAAAAGTCAGTAAAGTGATCTGATGGCTACATCTGTTTGTTCTGTTGACAAAACACAGCTAATTTGGTTCCAAAGTTCCAATTATATGTCTGTCTTCTGTGGTCAGCCACATTTTTTGACCCAGCAGCACCCACATGCCTTTGCAGTTATGTCTAATGTGACCCGTCACAAAAATGGAAAGCGATGGTAATATCAGTTGTACTACAATATACACATGGGTACTGAATGCACTAATTACGGGCCCTGGGTTCCCTGAGGATTTCCTATGAGGACTGTGGCTGTTCATATCTGAAATGGCATACTCCCCTACTTTATAGTAGGTGTGGAAAACAATACATGACAAAAATATGAATTCACAGTACTCAGTAAAAGAGTAAGACAACAAGAGTGCCTGTGTATGCTTCTGGTGAGGTTTTGAAGTGTGCATATGGTGGACACTTTAACCCATGACTTGGGAGGACTTATGGATTAATGACAGTGAAGCAACGTGTTTTTGAAAAAGTATTACGATTTTAATACGTTACTGATAAAGCACCTTCTGGGGTGTGAGAGTGTGCAGTTTACATGAGTAGCAGAAGCCGTTAAAAGTATAGCATAAGTTATGTTGCCCACAGGCTTAAAGACACAAGATCGCCCCCTGCCATTGAGCATTTCTATTTGAAATGACTTCTGTGTAATTGAACTGTGTGAATTGTCAGGCTGTACCCTTACTTCTTATATGACAATAATTTATGAATGACAAGGGACTTTCTAAGGGTATGCTAAAGCAATTCTTTTCACCTGAACATGCTTTCCACGAGAACAGAAAGAGTCTATGTCAGGTTTCAGGAATAATTCAGATTTCACATATCTTTTAATGAATCAGTTCCTTTTTCTTTGCCAGACTAGAGATGTACCACATTTGTTGAAAAAAAAGCAAGATAATGAAAAAAACGAAAGACCAGGGTATTGAGCATCTGCAGAGACACAATCTCCCCACACACAGGACTGCTATCAATACAAATCTAAAACAAACATTAAACAGCGGCTAGTCTTACACCTACCGTCCTTCATATTCTGTTCATTCAACATAGAGCAGGGTAGAGAAGAAAAAGCACCCATGAAGCCAAATCTTGGTGTCTTCTACCATCAGTTCATTCAACAGTCATACATTTTATTTCAATTCTAGAATTTAAAAGCCTTCAATACACAGTAACAATAAATATCCTTCTAATATGACTAAACTTGCCCTTATATTGCATAAAAAAAACGTTATGGAACGGGTCTGCCTGCATCATGTATCGATCATGTACATTGTCTTCCTATAAAGCCACAATTATGGGATTACACACATGCTACCTGTTGTTAAACTGCAGTGTTACGTAACAGATATTCATCAAGCGTTATGATTCTCCTTCACTCCTGCCTTGTAAAAGCTTATCACAAAGGGTGTCTCTTCGTACTGAATGGTTACCTCTTTTTTTACATGACATTCAGGGATAATTTTGTGTCTTCAAATGAGAAGGTAAAAGCAACATCTGCACACACCAGGGACATACTCAAGACACTCAACTGTAGAATGATACACCACGCACGTCTACAGGAAGTGATGAGACTTTCAGCTTTAGCCAGGACATTGTAGAGCCCTTGTCTCCTTCTTCAACATATTCTAATTTCTGAAAGATAAAAAAGGGATTAGGTGTCAAACTAAATGCAGTGGAAGTACGTTTATATGTTTTAAATACAGGAGTGTAATATACAGTATATACAATGTATAATAACTACACTTTAAAGCTTTTATACTAGTTTTTCTTTTTTTTTTTTTTGGGTTTGGGTTGTGGTCTGAACCTCACAGCAGACAACATTATTTCAATGGTCCTATGCAGTGTAAAGACAACAGCTCATCATGCTGTGACTGGACACATGCACATAACCAAGTCCATGCACCGAAATAATGCACAAAAAACACAAACTGTGCAGTCCTTGTAATTTTTTATGAACAAATAAATGTCTTGTTGATAGGATTGAGACACCCCTCGCTGCAGCCTGTAGCACGATGACGTAGCTGGATAGTTCCAATACAGTAGTGGACACTGTAACGTAATACTGCTTTTAACAATTTAGCAGCTTTACATAGATTATACGCATATAATTGAATGTAACAGAGATTATTTGGGCTTTATAGCGGTTACGTGAATAATGTTATTTTCCAGCTAAAGTTAGTTTTGAATTGATTCACTTCTGTCGAAATGATAATTTTGTTATTAAATTATGCGGACACGTACATCTGTCTTAAACAGACTTTAAACGCGATCCTGTGATAAACGCTGATGGCACATGCACATTAAGAATAATGGTTGTTGTAAAGAGTTGGAGAGTTGGGTGAACAATCGCACATTGATCATCCAAGAATACATTTAAATATAAATGATCACGAGTAGGCTATGGAAGCTCTTTTAAGAGCTTTCAAAATATTAAAGAAATTATATCCAACTTGTTCCTGACACCATGACATCGGCGCATTATCCTGCTGAAAGTCAGCCATCAAGGAAGTTGGGTACATTGTGGTCATAAGAGGGATGGACATGGTCAGCAACAATACTCAGGTCAGGCTGTGGCGTTGCAATGATGCTCAATTGGTACCAAGGGCCCAAAGATGCCAAGAAAATATTCCCCACACCATGACACCACCACCACCAGCCTGAACCGTTGATACAAGGCAGGATGGATCAATGCTTTCATGTTGTAGACGCCAAATTCTGACCCTACCATCCGGAATGTCGCAGCAGAAATCGAGACTCATCAGACCAGGCAACGTTTTTCCAATCTTCTATTGTCCAATTTCGATGAGCTTGTGCAAATTGTAGCCTCAGTTTCCTGTTCTTAGCTGAAAGAGTGGCACCCGGTGTGGTCTTCTGCTGCTGTAGCACCCATCTGCCTCAAAGTTCGACGTACTGTGCGTTAGGAGATGCTCTTCTGCCCACCTTGGTTGTAGCGGGTGGTTATTTGAGTCACTGTTGCCTTCTATCAGCTCGGACCAGTCTGGCCATTCTCCTCTGACCTCTGGCATCGACAAGGCATTTCCACCACAGAACTGCCGCTCACTGGAATGTTTTTCTTTTCGGACCATTCTCTGTAAACCCTAGAGATGGTTGTGCGTGAAAAGTGCCCAGTAGGATTAGCAGTTTCTGAAATACTCGAGACCAGCCTTCTGGCACCAACAATCATGCCACGTTCAGAAGTCACTCACAATCACCTTTCTTCCCCATACTGATGCATTTGAACTGCAGGAGATTGTCTTGGCCATGTCTACATGCCTAGATGCACTCGAGTTCCCGCCATGTGATCGGCTGCTTAAAAATTAAGTGTTACAGCAGCAGTTGGACAGGTGTACCTAATAAAGTGGCCGGTGCGTGTATACGAGTTCTGTAAAGTCAAATTCTTAAGGGAAAAAAATCTGGCTACCTGTATTTTTAACCTACAGAAATAGTTCGATATCTCGCAATTACTGAACTTTATCACACACAATTGCGACTTTATGTCTCCCCAATTTGCGTGCCTAAAAAGTCAGGAATTTCAGAATTGGCCTCGCTATTTGTCTCAGTTTATATCTCAGTGAGTCTGACGTAATAACACGCAATTGCAACTTTATGCACGCGATTGTGACTTTTGATAGCGCACATAAACAGACTATATCACGAAAGTACGACTTAACACTGCAATTGCGACTTTATATGAGTATCAGTGAAGATTTCTACAAGCTACTTCATGAGATGAAGTCGCTAATTACCTTATTTGCTACGCTCTGTAGGGAACAGACATGTCTCAGCTGAACAGTCAAATTGAGGAACCTTATAGCTTTTATTTCGTTTTTTTCCCTACACCTGACAATTGTTTTCCTGAATGCTCTTACTATTATAGCGTTTTCCTTTGAATGTTTATGAGTATTCAAGATGTTTTGCAGTTGTTGCCTTTAAAATTACGGAGACAATTTGGACTAGCCTACTTTGACATTTTTTGCTTCCATTCGTAGGCAAATATGAATAGAATAAAATTGCTTTTCTTAAAATGTTACTACTATTGCACGCATTTAAAAAAATACTTGCGGAATGTAGCGCGATTAATACCATGGAATGTTAGGTTCAAAAATCCTGTGATTTAAAATGTAAACTAACTTTGGAGTCGGCACTGCGCATGCGACAATATGACGTCACGAAACACACCTCCATCCACTACGTATCGGACCAGTCCAGGCTGATCAATCATCGTGCTACAGACTGCAGCGGGGACCTCTTGGATCAGGAACCAGTAGATTTGTCTAGAATGTTGTTCAGAATTGTGCTTTTTAGCCAAGAAAAACCGTTGTGCATTAAACATGTCATTCAGCCTAGGGACATGAAATGTAAGTGCATGATACTGTTGTTGAGATATCCAGTCAGTATACATATCCTGCTCTCATCTGGGCCAACTATGGCACATATGGCTCAGTTCTGGCAATGGCAAAGGTCAAATGGCCGTATCTAGCCCATACACATCAAGCCGGTCTTAGTGTGGTTGTGGCTTGCTGTGTGGCCCAGATGTGGCCCATGTCAGCTTTGCCGCTGCCGGAATTAGAGCCATATATGATAGTTGGCCAGATAGCAGCTATGCTATTGCCACAACTGGGCCAGATTATAATTTGCTATCTGGGATGACTACGGTCACCAGTGACTCTTTATAACTAAAATGTTCGGAATTTTTTTCCCTAAGAGATATAACATAGTAGGGTGGAAAGAGGAAGAGAATACGAATGTGTGGACCCTCACTTCTCATTCCAGCTACACATTGCTGATTTGTGAGGCAGTCACGTGACCATTAGCTATCCATTACATCTGAACAACATCTCACTGTGACTCTATCAGCCTGTCATGCATGTGCTCTCTGTTGCTTAGCACAGGAGAAGGTAGTGTGTTCATTGTGTGTGTGGAGGGGAGAGAGAGATGGTGGAAGGAATTAAAAGATAGTAAGAGTGTTTGGAAAGTGTGTGTATATGTGATGATATAAATATGTACGTGAGCCAAAAAGTGAAAAGCAGTTATAATATAATATAAGTGAAAGCAGTTTTAAAGGGATACTCCACTGTTTTTTCATTTTAAACTATGTTAAATTCCCTTAAAGGTGCAATACCTAAGATTTTTGCATTTAAAATATACCAAATCACAAGGCCAGTGTTATATACTGTATTTAGTTAAGATGATAACTTACAATATTCCAAATGTTTCAAGCAATGTTTAAATCACGAGAAAATTGAAATTTTAACCAAGGAAACGGGGCGTGTGTGAGCAGGGGTGAGCTGGGAGTCGCCAGTCAATCGCCAGTCGCTCGTACTACGTGTAGTCCTGGATAAATGCGGAAGTTGTAGTTGTGCGTTGCGTCTATCAAGCAACAAACGTCAGCTTGTTTTCGCGCATTTGTAATGGAATGGTGCACATTCTGGTGCATTAGTTCTTTTCAATTATTCTCGGAATGTGAACTGTTGGCTGTAAAGGGGGTCGCACACTGGACGAGAAGAGCCGCGCCACGATCTAGGACAAAGTCCAGTATCGCACACCGGACGGAGCCGCGAGCACACGTCTAAGACAAAGTCCAGTATCGCACACCGGACGCGCACTTTCTCATCAGTATATGGCCAGCAATATTGTTATGTTTAAATGACATGAAAGGAAGATAATGTCTGTTCTATGTTATGACTTACTGTACTGTACAATTAAATACAATCGTTGCTGAGTCTGCCAGTCTGAAAATTTTACCTCAGAACATCGTTGAACTGAATAATGATGAATCATCACCTGAAAAATCTAGTAACATCAGTAATTGTCATTAAGCAGCTGATCTCTGTGTAAATGAATGCAAAACTAAATGCATATTGCAGCATAGGGCGAAGTCAGGACCCATTAGCAGCGAATTTGACTTCAACCCTCTCCACCACTAGCTTCGATCCAGTGACTCGTACATAACATCTGTGATAACTCAATTTCTTTTTAAACCTGACTTTTCTTGCGGCTATTTTAGTTTAATGAAAAACAAGCATGTCATTAAACGCAACATTTATACAGAAATCGAACTTTACCTCATCCATGACATAGCTAATTTTCGATTTCCGTCATGACTGATTTATCCACGGTAAGTGTGAAAACAACAGTTCCATCATTCCGCGCTCCTCCACGCCGATTTCATCAAGCAAAGCCGTTTTTGTTGT
>JAQIUQ010003702.1:0-25032 GCA_030378365.1 Hybognathus amarus | reverse complement strand
TTTAGAGGACTTCTTAACCTTACTTTTAAAAATGTAATTTTATATTTTTTATTGACAAATACTAGATTATGTTTTATTATGAACTTTTAGCACTAAAAACAAAAGTTTCAATTATTAAAAGTGTGTGCGTTGACTTTTTGTGACAAAGGTCAGAAACCCCTGTAATGGCGTTGATTTTTTTGAGTCGCACTCTTGTCATAAATTCATATATTACTGTTCATTCCTAATTTGTAAGAAAAAAAACAGTGCTAAAATATCTATTTAGGAGTCTTAGACCTTTCCAACGATATATAGTTTGTCACGACTAGATTAGGTTTTAATAGTAATATAGTGAAGTAAATTTAGGTTGCCCGTATACGGGCAAGTGACAGTTAAGGGGGAACTAATGAAATTATTTAAAATCCTTCCGTTCAATTCAAAATTACTTCTAATTTTCAATGTTCGAATTGTACATAGTAAAATAAAATACAGTAATATATTTTTAAAATAAAATATTTTCTCTGATTGTAAAGCTGATCTTTCAGCATCATTACTCCAGTCTTCAGTGTCACATGATCCTTCAGAAATCATTCTAATATGCTGATTTTCGGCTTAAGAAACATTTTTCATTATTATCAATGTTGAATTCAGTTAAAAAAAACCTTACAGACCCAGATGGAAATGTGCAGCCAGCCAAGAAAACTTTTTACTATTGGCATGGAGCTAGACAGTGATAGTGGGCCAGAATAGCCTAAAGGAAGTTTGTACATGCTTGCAAGGAACAGAAACCAAAACATGTGAACAAAAGTAAACAGTATAGTTCATTCAATACGCCTGTTTTCTGTCTGTCAGTAAGGTACTTAGCTCTCGCTGTATTGTGAAGTGCAGGTGCTGCTGGGCATCTTAAGAGCAGAATGGTCCAATTAACATATTCTAGCAATTGCAGGTTGCATATAAAAACAACAATCACATCTTTTTTTGTATGTGTGTGTGTGCAGTTTACTAGAGACCATAAATGTTTGGCTATAAACATAGTCCAAAGATATATTAGCATACTGTACTTTGAGTAAACATGTCTTTGGTAATGTATGTGTATGTACTTGGTGTCTCTTTTGCATCAATACGAAATGCAGCTTCAAAGCAGCACTCGAACCCACATGAACTCCACAAGTTTGTGTAGAACCTGATAATCATGTACTCTCCGACCTGATTTGAGAGCGACCCCAAAATGAATCTTGTGCTTCACTGGACTCAAGAACATCTGACCTTTTGAGTTCACGTCAGTTGACGTGAGTCACAAATTTGCCTAAATTTGCTTAGTGACCTAGAAATAACAATCTTCTTCATTTGACGTCAGCTTTTCTTTGTTTTAGGTTTTCACTATCTAAAACGTTCTGTTTATTTCTAGGTTTAAATATGAAATAGTCCCACAATGTGATCTCAAGCTTTCAGGCCTGGCTGTATATCATTTCTGAGCGCCCATGTCCGCGGTGATAGAGCTGTGAAATTATGAGATCATGCAAAATTGTGTTGTTAGCTTGCACCACATTCATGTAGCTCACATCCATCCTCTTAAAGCTGCGGGGAATACATGCTACAGCCTCACCTTATTAGAAGTGTGTACATCTGCTGGAATCTGCTTTAAAAATGAAGTTGAGAGAGTGCTGAGCTGACGGCACTGCGAATCTGTAAACACCAATGTAAATCAATTACAACGGGAAAAACACAGTCCCGTGTATAATTTGATCTATTTATGCTGTTGACAGCAGCTGCGTAATGATTATTTCCACACAACAGAAGCAAGGCACGTTGCAGGCTGTGAGATGTGAATGTATTGTATTATCAGGCCAGAAAATCTTTGATTTGATTTGTCAAGTTGTTAGGGTACCACTAGAAATTCAATTTGATATTAATTAAAGGGAAATGGAGAAAGAGGAAAAATGAATGCGGTAATAGCCTGTGACGACTTCAGAAAAAAAGAGTTCAGGTGCGTGTGCTTTTTATGTTTGAGATCAATATTAGTGTGCTCGTTTTGATGAGAAGAAACAGTGTGATTTGATCAGTGTAGACCTCAATCTCTTCAGCTCTTTATTGCTTCTGGAGTGATTGCACTCCCACTCCACCTGGGCTCACTCTGGCCATGCATCTGATATCCTCTGTTCGGAATGTTATAGAGCAAACAATGTAAGATGAGTTTTTGGATTTCAATTTTTTTTTCTGTGATGGAGGGGAGGGGTTGGAGTTGGGATGCGGAGCGCTTGTATAATGAAAAATGAGTAAAGATCAGACTGCCTAAATTTTGGTAAAGGAATGATTTACTGGGATGTTTTGTGCTGTGTTTCAGACCAGCTGTCGTGAAACAGCATATTTCACTGATCAACAGTGAGTCCATTATATAAAAGTAGTTCAGTTTTAAAAAAAAACTTTTGCTGATAATTTACTCACCCCTATGTCATCCAAGATATCCATGTCGTTCTTTCTTCAGTTGAAAAGAAATTAAGGTTTTTGATGAAAACATTCTAGGATTTTTCTCCATATAATGCACTTCACTGGTAACCAAACGGTTCAAGGTCCAAAATACACTTTCAGTGCAAACTGCAAACAGTTCAAAGGGCTTTAAACGATTCCTCATGATGAATAAGGGTCTTATCAAGCGAAACAATCGCTCATTAAAAAAAAATTATAATAAATAACAAAATTTAAGTTTTATTAGCTCAAATGGTCGCCTTGCTCTGTTCTGTGACGCGCGTTTGTGATTCTCCTGTTTGAACTCGTTCATCAAAATGAATGAATCTTTTCCTGAGTCAATTCATTCTGAACCAAATGACACAAAAAAGATTCGTTCATTTTGATAAACGAGTTCAAACAGGAGAGTCACGAACGCGCATCACACAATAGAGCAAGGTGACCATTTGAGCTTATAAAACTTAAACTTTTTTTTTTTTAAATGAGCGATCGTTTCGCTTGATAAGACCCTTATTCATCATCTGGAATCGAATTTAAAGCCCTTTGAACAGTTTGTAGTTTGCACTGAAAGTGTCTTTTGGACCTTGAACCATTTGGTTACCAGTAAAGTGCATTATAAATTATAGAGCATTATAGAGTAAATTATCAGCAAAAGTTTCTTTTAAAAGTGAACTACTCCTTTAATTTAATCTTGTGTTGATGCAGTTCAAACCTAAAAATAAAGAGTAGGCATATAAACAATGATAAACTGTTTTATTCTACAATCACATGACCAGCCACAGTTTACTCTGAATAGTTTATTTCTACAAAAGCATTGATAACTGAAGATGTTAGCTGCTTTTGCTTTGCTTTGGTGTAATGATATACACACAACACTAGGCAACACTAGCCATATTGGTCAGTGCAACTTTAACAAAAAATACTGGGCTTACTAAAGTCAGCATTTAACGGAAGTTGCGATAGCCTTTTCTTTCCTTATTGTGATTTATTTCCGTGAAATGGCTTCTCGAACAAGAAAAAATGTAGGCGGGATTTGATTTTGTCCATCAGGAATTGATTTGATGGTTGATTAGGTGGTTTGCTATTACGGTGATGTCATGTGAGTGACAGGTTGCCCCGCCCTCAAGCCTGTTAACACGTCATCAGAGAAGAAAACAGAGAGAGAGAGAGGAAGTGTATAATAAATGCTGAAATATTCCATATACCCTATCCATATTTCGGGGGGGGGGGGGATTTCATGGTGACTTAAAGCATACTTTCTTAGAAAAATATAGGTCTGAATTCAGAATAGCATATTACTAGCATACAACTATCTCTGACATATGGCAAAAATAGTAAGAGTAGTATGCTAGTATACTATTACAAATTTAGCCATGGTCTTGAGGCTTTCAAACCCAGACGTGCCTATATCTGAAACATCTTTTCAACAGATGGACATCTAATTATGTGTTCTTTCAACTTCTTTCAAATTTTCTAGGAAGACTTAGAAGGAACGTTGTTGGGCACACAGTAGTTTGACCAAACAACATAAACATTCCCTGAATGGATTTGTTTTCATGAACTTTATGACCTAGATTTCGCCAAATCTTATTTCTATCTCAAATATTTATCTTCCCTCAGTGAAACCAGCTTGGTGGATTCATTGAAAACTACATTCTTGCATATCGCTCAGTTTTCAAGTGCCTTATGTTATTGTTACTGAGATAGCATTGGCATTTATAGACTGAGAGAGTGGAGAACAAGCAAACAGTATAATTTTTGATAAATGAGGAAACGTCATACATAACCATTTTTAATGATCATTATTTACAAGCGAATGGAGAGCCAAGACTAAATCCAAACTATGATGAATTGCTGATCAATACACTGATGACAAGCCACCAGAGCCTTGGAGCGTAATGGGAGATTGTGTCTGAGCTGAATATGTTCAATCAAGCTGTTGTCTCACAGTTAATGTTACTACACAATGCATGTTATTTGACTTGGCACAGCTAGCTCAGTGTGGCATGTGGTTTGCAAAACACAAGGAGGGTTTTATAAGGGGCAGCTGTGATTACATTCCTCTCTTCCATTCCTTCTCATTATGAATGTGAAACAGAATACAGCCCATGCATAACTTACAGCACTTACAGGAGGTGTGAAACTCCACTAAGGTACAAACCACACCAAATAAAATATACATAATGCTGGTGGAGTTTCGTAGTCTGGCTCTCCTGTGTCCAAAGGACTTGTGCTGACTTCTCAAAATGAAAGGAGAGTCTGTTACATTAAAGCTGTTTTTGTTTCTCAGTCTGTTTTCAAGAGGTTGAGAGCTCCGTGAAGGACATGACACAACCTATAGATACATGTGCCTATCATCTATAAAAAAGGCTTTGTTATATTATAAGGAATGGAGGCACATTTCTGCCACATAAGAAAAAAAACATGCTTTGGTAAAATCTAATTTTAAAATCAAAATTATAGGGGAAAAAGTCATAATTAGGACATGAAAGTTAAAATTATGGGAAGATAATTATGACACAAAAAGTCAAAAAGAGAACGCCATAATCATGACTTTGTGTCATCATTTGAATTTTTTTACTTTTATTTAATACTTTTCATGTCATAATTGTGATTTAACCCAATAAAGCATTTTTTTCTAATGTACTAAAAGGGCTTCAATAATATTCATGAAGAAATGACTCTTATGAACTGGTTCTTTTTCACGATTCACAAGCACATGAATCAATTAGATTTTATCAATTTTAATTACTGAACCCTAATTAATTAATTTCCTACTACATTAAGCAACTGATACTGTGTTATGTAAGACTTGCTTCATGATTAGGTTCGTATGTTTATACCATCTGCCTTTTACATTGTCTACACAATGTTACGGTTCTTTTTTCATTGAAATGTTTGCACAATTTGATTTTACGTGACTGCATTAGGTCTTGTTCTGGACAGGGCAAATTTCCATTGTCCATATTGTTCATGTGAAATGACTGATTGTTATGTTGTTTGCCTTTTGTTTACATTATTATTATAATGAGATGATCACATAATTTGTCATTTCTGTTATATCAAAGACTACTTCCTTTAATACAATTAAAATAATCAGTTTATTAAACAGTTACAGGGATAGTTCACTTTGAAATTAATTTTTGGTATGTTTTAGCTTACCTCCAGGGCATCCAAGATGTAGGTGTCTCTGTTTCCACAGTAGTTTCAATTTTGATATTTTTAGGTCAAACCGTTCTTGTCTGTCTGTCATATAATGCAGGTCTATGGTCACCACCTCAAAGAGCATGCACAGAGAAGTCCAAATTAAACATGATTTAATGACTCGTAAATGTAAGAACACATTGATGGCCTAAGACACGAAACGAGTGGTTTGTGTGAGAAAAGTGATCTGAAGGCACGGGCGCTTTGGTCTGCGCAAGTGCCGGAAAGCACCTCTTGCACAGTTGTGAAAAAAAATAATCAACGTTGTCTGTTGATATATTGAAATCATCTTCCATTGCAATTTCCGGTATATCTAAATATGTTTAGATCTTACACAGTGAAGGGTAACACTTCTGAAATCTCTGTGTAAACAATGAGTGACGTACATGCGAGAGATCACTTCCGGGGCTTTCCGGCACTTGCGCAGACCGAAACGCCCTTGCCCTCAGAGTACTTGGACGTGACTGTGATTACAAGAGGTAAAAGCGATATAAATAGTGTTCATTTTCTCACACAAACGGCTCGTTTCATGTCTTAGGCCATCAACGTGTACTTACATTTACGAGTCATTAAATCATGTTTAATTTTGACTTCTCTGTGCATGCTCTTTGAGGTGGTGACCATAGACCTGCATTATATGACAGACAGACAAGAACGGTTTGACCTAAAAATATCAAAATTGAAAAGACTGTGGAAACAAAGACACCTACATCTTGGATGCCCTTGAGGTAAGCTAAAACATATCAACAATTAATTTCAAAGTGAACTATCCCTTTAAGGACCAGAATCATTAGGAGAAATTGGTATCAGAACAAGAATTGCTTAATAGGGAAGAGCTGCTAAGTTTTTTTGAATGGATGAATTGTTTTGGGCACAGATCAAAACTTCTTCAGTTAATGAATTTGCCATTTTAGTACTCTATTTAACGTCTTGAGTCTTTGTGGTCTGACAGTGTACTCCTGATCAGAGGTTGTTATGAGCTAATCAGCAGGTTCAGTGATGCCCGGTGGGTTCTGGAAGCTTCACCTTCAGGAGAAAGGACACGTAGTTCAGGGAAAGAGGAGAATCTTATACCACTCTAATAGTCCTTTGATTCCACTGTCACAGCCCACTTGAGGGGCAACAGACCTAGTTTGCTCTGATGATCTCTTTCTGCTGGGTCATTGCCTCTGTTAGAGTACGGTTTGCAGTGACCCCCTTTAGCAAGGTCTTGTCAAAACCCCATCATTTTCCAGCGCTATATGTTCAGACATTCCAGTTTGAACTTCATTTAAATTTTTAATGTAGCATATGCCTAGAAACATAAATTATTCCTCCTGAGTGATGTTTAATCAATGCACTTCTAAAACAGTAGAAAAATCAATATTGATTATCCTCTAGTTGTACTTAAATGACCACTCATTGGGTTTGATTATGCCTGACTCGCTTTCCAATGCTCTTCTTTAATGAGGTATGTTAGCCAAACGAAGAGTCTGTTGTGACTGCTATCTTGTATCATTAATCTTGAGAGGGTTCGAATCTGTAGGGAACGTTAACATGAAGCCTGCGAAAAAAAACCTGAGCCTAAGTAAGTTTAGAGTGGGATAAAATTCCAAACTTGGGAGGCTCCATGCAGCAAATTCCATCGTTTTGAGTCTCTCTCTTTCACATTTCATCATCAACACTTGTGTCACATTCACCAATTGAATGGGACATTGTCCTCCCCTCAGAGCCCAGTCTCAATAACTGCCCATTTTCTGGGTCCCTGCCCTCACACAATCACGTATCAACTCCAATCTGTCCACATAATGCTCTGCTGCCTGCCTGGAATGGCTGCTAAAACCTAGTGCCACTCCATTTGCATCTACTGCTACTGACCATGCTGGATGCGATTCCTTGTGATAATAAACACCCCCCTGTCATGAAGGTATGGGTTTGATCAGTTTTGTCACCAGAAGAAACTTGCATTTGCAGCATTTAATTGCACGGAGATTGTGTGTCATGGTTTAAATATTGCTTTTAAAAAACATGTGTTAATACTTAGAGGCAGTGACTACAGACCATGCAGCATGATGATCTTTAAATAGAACTAGCACAAATTTGTATAAATTGTATCTAATAATACAATAATTTAGGGCAAACGATGAAGTATCTTTATAAGCTTGGTGTCTTAATTTTTTGTAACTGGATGATTACACTCATCATGTGTGTGAAAGTCGGCTGCCTTTTCTACAGGCCTGACACTCTAAAGTAACCTTAGATTTAAAGATTGATAGTAGAGAAGTGGTAGATGTCAAGAGGGAAGAAATCTGATCTGCTATTTGCTTATAAGAGTCTTAGGCCCCGTCCACACTACTGCGTTTTCGTTTAAAAACGGAGAATTAAAACAAATACAAACTCCGTCCACACCAGCGTTTTATCTGCCTATTAGAATTGATCTCTGTCCACATTAAAATGATCAGACTGATCTCATGAAATGGCGTATATATGACACGCCAATTCGTATTTGCATTTTTGGCATGCTATCAACACGCATAATCGCTTTTCAGTCGTGTTTATGAACGCCGTTGACTTAACGTTACATTACTGTATATATAAAATATAGACCATTTTGCAAGATGTAAAAAACACTGGTCCAGAAACACTTCCTGTTTCAGTTTGTAACTGTTTTCTTTATTTCACATGTAAAGAAAACATCTTATAGATGTTTGTTTAACTTTTTGATTCAGTTTTATATGTTCTGTTGGTTGTATTTTATCCCAGCTTTTATGTAGTGTTAAAAAACTGAAACCGGAAGTACTTCTGGACCAGTGTTGTTTACATCTTGTGAAATGGTCAATATGACCTATCCCAACCCCGTCCCTAAACCTACCCGTCACTGGGGTTAATACCATTTATGAGTCTTCCCCTACAATCCCAGGAAAAAAAATAATGCTCCCCAGATGTAGATCTACATTTTGCTTCATTTCGCATGAACATTTAATGGCGTGTACATACAGGCGCACGCGGATAGCTCAAAATACGTATAGATAACACGCCACTTGACTTGAAAGTGGCATGTATGTTTACGCAAATGTCATGATGTCATGATGCAGTGACTGAAAACGTGGATCACATGACCATTCACCAACACTGGGCATGTGCGTGCCGGTATAGTTCTCCGTTGTAGGTCTTCGTTTTTTCCATTTTAGTCTGGACGGGAGGTGCAAACGTAACAAAAGGTCTCCGTTTTTAAATGAAAACGCAGTAGTGTGTATGGGGCCTTATTCTCATTGTGGAATTTTTTTTTGCATTATACAACAGATAGTTCCGGTACTTGAATTTGATTGGCTAAGTATGCTGATATTTAGTTCAGTCAATTTACTGCCTTAATTAAGAGCTGCCTTATCATCTGCTGTTCAAAACTTTTATATTAAAAATGTATGAATGATTGAATCATTAATTTATCCAATTTGTGTAATAACACTAATAAGAACAAAACAAGTGACTGTTTGACTTGAAGCGTTACTCCGCAGACTGATCGATTGGTGTATGACATCAAAGTACAATGAGGGCGAATTGAAAGCATACAGAGCCATCTGCTCTCTAATCGCTCTCACGGTAACTTGATGTCTTACACCGATCGGTCTGTGCATCGCTGCTTCAAGTCCAACACATCTAATCTAAGCAGAATCTTAGAAATTAGAATCTAATCTAATCTAATCTTAGAAATCAGTCTAAGCATTCACAAGCTTTTCATTTAAATATTGATTCATTCAGAGAATAAACATGTAACTGCTTTTGAAAATGAGTCATTGAATCATCCACTCAATAGATTCAGGATGGAAAAACCCTCTACTTTGTGTTGCACGGAGATGCACTGTTCATTCTGTTTTGACATCATTTGGCAATTTTGTGTCTAAATTGTAAATTAATCCAACGCATTCCCATCCCAGGGCATCATATAGGTGACAGCTTTTGAAATTGCATCTAAATCTGACGCACATGGCACCCTTTCGCGTCAAAATAACACGCATTGGTTATGGGTAGGTTTAGGTCTGGGGTAGTGTTAGGTTTAGACCACTAAGAGGCGCCTTCTGGCCCGTATATATCTGCGTCTCATATTGACGCTAAAGGGTGCCATGTGCGTCGTATATAGACACAATTTCAAAAGTGTCACCTAGCTGTAGGACTAAATATCAGAGCTCTTGTGAATCTGCTTTAAAACAGTAATGTAATGAATCTCTGTGGAGATTCTCTTTCATATCTCATCTATCCAAAACTGCCACTGATGTTCTTACACCCTAATTTGCAAACATATCTGATGGAGCCCACAACTGTTACATTTAACAGAATTTTTTTGTCTGAAAACATAACACCACTTTGTTTTTGTTTTGCCAGTGATAGATTCTGACAACTGTGTAAACTGCCCACACAATCTAAAAGCACGGCAAATGGCTAAAAAAATAAAAAATGATTTGAATATTCTCAAACCGAAATGTTGTTTTCTTTGGAGCCTGTGGGCAGAATTACAAGGCCATGTACTTGTGCACCCCCAGCCCTGTGTTGTCAAGCACACTCAATTCCATTTGGGAGTGAGTGATCAATATCTCTCTCTTTCTTCCCTTCCTCCTCTCTTCTTCCATACTGCACATTTATATCTCCCTCATTGGCATAAAGATATGGACGTTATAGCAACCCACAGCTCATTGGTTAGAAATGGTGGTTATTTTTAGAGCAGCTTAATGGAACAATAGTCATTCCTCTCTCTCTCTCTCTCTCTCTCTCTCTCTCTCTCTCTCTCTCTCTCTCTCTCTCTCCCCCCATCTCTCCCTTTCTGTCTCTCTCTGCACACATTCTCTCTTTTGGGCACAAAGGTCACAGTGAAATGGATTAGATTTTTGTTGTTTGATTTATATCTGTTGTTATTATGTCTCTTTCAGAATCCCATTCCAGTAAAATCCTGATCTGCACCTCTTATAAAGTTTCTGCTATATGCAGAATATTATGTCCACAAATAGTACAGAAACTACAGTGGTTTATGTCTTATTTCTCTCTGTAGCCTTCTTTCTCATTAAAACACCTTATCATTAAATTTGTTTTTTTTTCCATAATACTTCTCCTTCTGAGTGTCTGTGGAGGTGTAGTAGCCTGGGGCATTGGGGACCCTTGGGATTTACTACTCCATCCCAGGAATTTTTCTCTCTCTCTTTCTCTCTCTCTCTCGCCCTCTTTTTTTTAACTATGGTCCTTCTCTATTCACATGCAAGGAAAAAAGAAAAAGAAACCAGTGATTTGATATCTGTGCTGAGGGAATGTAAAGGGACCCTCTGTTTCCATCGTGGCATACAGTATATTTTTGTTGCTAAAATGAGTAGCATTGCGGACGGGAAATGCACCAGCTTTACAAGGGCGTTGAGTTGTCCCTCAACCCATGAAGCAACCATCTGTTTGGGCTTTAAGCTCTTTTGTATTAAAGCTGTAATAGCAAAAGGTCATTCCGGGAATGACATCAATAAACTTGTGAATTAATGCAAAACAAAAGAGGGAAGCGATACCTCTGTATCTCGAGGGTACATCTGGGTCCACCTAATCTTCTGCTATGGAAACAAATCAATTAAAGCCACTGCAATTATGTCTGATGTGTACAACGAAGGGCTGAATTTTGCCCAGACATGTTTTAATGCATAAACATGTTTAATAGGAACTCAGAACATTAATGTAGCCAAGTTGCACATCTTATCGTAGGCTATAGATTAGAAAATCTGTAAGTAAAAAACTCCCACACTTTTCCAGTTCAAAAACTGCAAGATAAAACTTAATCATCCATGTCTGAAATCCAAGCACTATAGTGCTGTTGGCAACAAAAACAACAAATAAACTATCCATGTGAATATTGGAGGAGAATAATAGAAATGTCAAATGGAATAATCCTTTGTCATTGATATTTCCCCTCTGACCAAGAAAGGTCATGGCAGATCCCTCAATTAGATGGCCTGTGGCCTGAAACCTTTCTATAATCCATTCGTGCATCAAAACTTGCATGCCCAGAGCTCCCCCTGCTGTTTCTTAAAAGCAGCTACAAGTGTGTCATCAGCCCTCTGGTGGCAGGAATCATGTCAAACCAGTCCACCAGAATAAAGAGGGACTAATCTGAGAAACAAAATCCTATTAAGCAAAATAAATTTGCATCATCTTGCATTTATTTTGTGTTCGCTGGTACATCACACTAGGGTGGCCACTTTAAATGACCATTTAAAGAAAACACATAAAACATATATTTTCCTGCACAAATTTATATCGTCTTTGTGTCCAAGCTGATAAAATGATTCCAGGTTACACACTTGAGTCATTTCTGTTCCCGCATGGAAGCACAGTGTTTGATCAAAACAGGTTTGGGCAGATTTGGGACAGTGACATTCAGGCACTGTCTGATCCCTGCTCATGCACCCCCTTTGTGTTCACAATCAGGTTGTTTACTTACAGGTATGTGCCACATAAAAGAGCTCTGGACTATTCATACACATGCCAACTACAGAAGCGTATTGACAATCTATATGTTTATTTAAAGCACGTCTTTGTGATGCCACTTAAGTGAGCAAAGATTGAATGCGCATAGGCTTGGCCAAAGAGAATACTGTAGAAACCGTACACTGTAAAAAAAGTTGCTGCCTTAAATTTTTAAGTCAATCAACTTGGATGTTTAAGTCATATTCAATTAAATTACATTAAAATGACTTTAAAAAATGTAAAAACATGTTGTCATAACTTATTTATCTAGGGCCCTATAAAATCCGTTTTATTCTTTCCCAAATTCCATTTTATTTTCCGTTTTTTTTCCGTTGTAATTTTTGCAAATTCCGTTTTTTCCGTTTTAATTTTTGGGAATTCATTTTTTTTACCCTTTACTGTTATTTTAGTTGTAAAAAGAGTGTCCTTTTTTATTCCGTGATCAGCAGAAATTATAGAGCCCTATGTATCGTATAATATAATTTATAGATATATATATTTTTTTACAGTGTATGACTGTCGAAGCGCTGGGAACACACATTATATCGGTGCTATAGTCATTTACTGCTATTAGATATAATTTATTTCTATTGTTTGAGGTTGAATATTTATACTGTTAAATTTAATCTTTAGCAACTCCCAAAATTAATTTCAAATAGTGTGTGCATGTGTGTGTGCATGCAATATATCGGTTCCAAATCAGTTATCGGCTGATAGAGATTTTACAATAAGTATTGTTAAAGATTGAATATTTAATTCAATGCTTATTTCCCATATTTTTTTTTACATTTAGATTACATTTACCATCATCTTTCACTTAAATTGAATCTTTAATGCAAATGGAATTTAATAGCTGTTGAATATAGTCTTAAATCTCAAAATTAATATCCATTTGCACACTGCACATTGTAATATAGTGATGCCTACATTTACAAATTTAAATAGATTTATTTTAGGTTTTACTGCTTTATATATATTTTTTTTATTTAGACAAATATTGGTCCAGTATTATTATTGGTCATAACATGAAAATAACTATTTTCAGAATTGAATCATGTGAATATAAAATTTTAGTGTAGTATATACTTAATTTAACAGTACAAACCTAATAAACCTACTAAATAATGTCTTTTGTCTCAGGGGTGTGATGATAGAAAATCAGCTCAGTATAAAAAAAAGCAGTCATTTCATAGTCCCCATCATGATAGAAAACAAACGTGTGTGTGCATGAATGCACGCTTGTTGCTCATGTTTGTAATTCTGTTTTAGATTGATAGGATTTGTGAATGATTGTTCTAATCTGCCTGTTTCAGGGCCAAGGGAGAGCAATTTAACATATTAACATTTGTATCTTGTTTATTTTTCATGCTGTAATTTCCCTCTAATCAAGTCTTAATAACGACAAGAGGATTGAGGAATTAGCTGTCTGATGGGCATTGTGCGAATCTTCTTGCTGATTTGTGGAGTGAAACACTTCATTTAGTGTGTCACACTGGGTTGACTACCTCAATTAATTATGGGGTTAGAATTGTTGCATTATTCCAAATAAATAGACTGAGATTCACAAATAAATGTAAAAAGATTCACAGAAAATAATAACATTCTCAAATAAATAGATTAAGATCCACAAATACATGTAACAATATTCACAAAACATTATAAAATTAACAAATAAGTAAAATTAGAAACAAAAAATGTTTTAAGTCAAGTATATATATATAGCGCTTTTCACAATATAGATTGCATCAAAGCTTCACATTATCAATCAAAACATAATAACAAATTACTAATGAATCAAATTCACAAATAAATAATAAATATAACAAAAATAAATGTAAAATGTAAATAAAATAAAAAAGTATTCTTTTCAGCCTATTCAGTATGCTTCATTCTTCTTCTCTTCCATCAGGGCTGAAAAGCACTAGTTTGGTTTCATCGCTCCATAAAACAAAATCCCAAAACATACAATATTCTGTGGTTTATTTGTATGATTTTGAGCAAATTGGAGCAAACTTTTCTTGTGCTTTTGGATCAGTAGTGGTGCATGTCTCTAAGTTCTGGCATGCATTTAGTATAAACATTACTGTGTAAGCTGAAACCTCAGTGCCTGTTGCCACCAAGTCTTGCTGCAGGTCTTTTGCAGTCACTCGAGGGTTTTTCTGAACCTTCCTTCTCTGAAATCTGAAAAGCTGTTGATAGCTTCCTTTTTCTACCCCGTCCAGGTAGTGTAACCACTCTTCCTTTAAATTTGAACTTGCAAACTATGCTTCCAAATTTGTCCCTACGAACATTTGGTGCCTTTTTTTGTATGCTTTTCCTTATTTGTGACTTTTGGACCATTCTTTTGATTTAGCCATATTTCTAATATGCAGTCAAACGTGACACTCAACAAACCCAGCCAGTTCAGATATTTTGTGTGTTCTAGCTCAAGCACACCTTGTGCAACTAATGAAACTCTTGATTAGTTGCATCCAAGAGTGCCGCACAAGCCCTCAAAAGAGGGTTCGATCATCTCAAAACATCTCGAATCGCCCCCAGTGACCGGTCCCCCCATAACCCCCGCCTCCTCATGTTATTCAACGAGACGTGAGACCAACTAAACAATTAAATTACACTTCACATATCCTTTTTCCAAAGATAGTTTCTGTAATTTACTGTATTTTCTATCAAGTTGACGTATTTCAAGTGTTTGTTTTTAAAATAAGTTTGTTTTAGTTAGTGATTTGATGCTATAAAGAAATTGTGCTGTGAAGCACCAACAGACTTTTTTTCATAATGATGACTATGTGGTTAGTAGTTGTATTTACCTTATTTTAACGAGGTACTGCAATCAGCAGACATCATTGAGAGGAACGGATCAGACAGAGACCACTTAAGAAAAGTACGGGGCGTGTGCTTGCGATTGATTCAGAGTAGGGATATGCACGAATATTCGAATTTTCGAATATTCGATATGTAATTATTATTCGAAAAATAAAATACCATTCGAATTTTTAATACGTTGCTTTGCTGGCCGTAAATGCAGTGAGTCCATGATAAATCCTAAGAACTAACTCGCAGTTATAATTAAATGCACTGGATGGCGCTGTGGAGTGCGTTAACAAGTTGTCTGTATTTGATCACATAATGTTGTCGTCTGCCTCACAAAGTTTGGAATTAACGTTACTTGAAAAGGATCTTACTAAACGGAATTACTTTTGATCAAATTAATTAATTAATCTGAGTTATGATATCATCACCATGAGAAATCACATGAAATCCAAACAGTCGAGTGAGGAAAGACAGCTGTTCATCATTGCATCACAACTGCAGGTAAGCGCAGCTGGACCCTGCGTGATCAAAGATGTTAACTTATCTAATAGCAAAATGATTTTGAGACATACTTCCTTTTAAGTTTCGTTAAGGGAGACCGGTTTAAGAACAGAAAATGCAAAGTGCTGTTAGAAACACCGTTCTCTTTGTGTCTCTGAAACGTCTATCAGTGCGGTGTCTTTTCTCACTCAAGGATAAAGTGCTGGCGACGCCCCTGCATGTAACGTTAGATATTTTTGTTTTTCTCAACATAAACGTGAAACAATATAAACACGATAATCAAATCATTTGCTGACTCGTGTGTATGTGTGTACGTTCTGTACGATATCTGACGCAATCTGCTTTATTAGGGTTTTTTCCGCTCGCGCTGCTTGAGCATGCTTTTAATAATGCTTTTTTATATATTTTTTGGATTACACATAGGCCTAATGTTTAATGTTTTCAGACTAGAAAGAAAACTTTAATTACTATTGTAAGCTTGTTGTGTATTGCCTAATTGTAAGCTTGTCCAGAAATGGTGAGCAAAAGCGTAAAAAAACCCGTCTTTTCGTTAAACATAATTTAAATAAACAGAATATTCGAATATTCTATTTTTATGAGCCCGAATATTCGAATGCAATATTTTTGAAAAATGCCCATCCCTAATTCAGAGAGAATGAGGGCGGGGCCTTTATTTCGCGGCTTTATTCCTGCTCACGACTGCGCATGTCTGGTCCCGAAACGCAAGTGCGCAGACTCAAGTTTCAAGATGTCAGCGCCATATCGAGACACTGGCGGCTTCTCTTCTCTCTGATGGAAAAGAGCGAAGGGGCGTCATCCATCTTTTTACAGTCTATGTTTGTATCAGGTGTGCTTTTTTTTGCAGATTTGTGCTGTTGTGAGGGATTCTATTCAGGGGTTGAATAATTTTGAGACTGCAGAAGTCATTAAAAGTTGCATTTTCATTTAAATTTTGGGAAACCACTTGAAACATTTGTTGTGTTGCCTTGCCTTGCCTTGCTTTGCCTTGCATTGCCTACATTTTGGCAATAAACCTGATTTGCAATGAGGGTTGAATAATTTCATATATTTACAAATGTGTTTTATGACACAAACACAGCTCTGATATAGGTGAGATATGGATATAGGTGGTTCTTTTTTAAAGTGTGAAATTTTGTTGCATTCCAAAGAGATCATATCATACATTTAAAAGTGAAATGCCCAGCAGACAAGTCATAGTGTGTCTGAATCAGCTTTTCCTAGTTTAACAATGGGAAAAATGGTCGGCGCATGGTCTTAATGTGTTGTCCCATATTCTCTTTATGAGTAATCAGTGTGTTTTGGCGTAACATGCAATAACCATAAACCAATAAACCAAACTTCCATTCCCTCTAAAAAGTCAGTTGTGCTTATGAAAAAAAAGTCATGACTCTATTTAAATGGTGAAATTTGCAAGCAGAAAAAATGAGTGCTTTTCTGGTGAGGAAAAGTAAATTATATATAACGCCTTTCTACAAACTCAAGGTTGCTTTACAATATGAAACAAATAAACATGACAGTGGACCAGGTTTTTGTTGGTCAATGGTGCAGTCTATTTCAGTTGCATTAAAAAAAGCAACCTGCCAACAATGTGCCTGAACACACCTCGTTTTCAGACCAGCACTCCCATTGGTGCACAAATGCATTTGCTATTTAAACAACGTGGCAACAAATGATAACTGCTTCGGGCAGAAACTGGCGAAAAAATACTTACGCCGCGCCTGACGCTGCATTGTACCAGGTGTATGATAGGGCCCTGAAAATGCCTACATTTTTTAGGAATCTTTTTACATTTATTTTTGAATCTGAGTCTATTTATTAGAAATAATGCAACATTTCTAACCCCATAATTAACCATTCACCATGATTTCAAAGCCTGACGATTCAGCTCATCAAGCGTGTTTGAAGATGAAAGGCCCTCTCATGCACTTCACCCAGAGCTTTAAATGTGGAGCCAAGATATTTGCTCTCATCTTCATTAAAAATGTTATGATTCTGCTCTCTGATGTGACACTATCAGCTTTCCATAAGTGATAGAGTGATTTTAACAAATATATATATATAAAATATATATATATATACATCATTTTCTTTTTTTAAAACTGACAATAGTGCTATATTTGTGTCTTGACTCTTGAACCTCGCAATGCCTTGAAATTGAGCTAATGAGCAATCGAATTGCTGTTGGCTGTCATTTCTTTTTCAGACAGATGAGGGCGCTGTAGCGTATGTGTTGAATTCACACATTTCAAAATACAGTTCGGTTGCTATAAGTGATTTCATAACACCCACCTAAAAGTCATAAAGTGATCTGATAGCTACATCTGTTTGTTCTGTTGACAAAATACAGCTAATTTGGTCCAAAGTCCAATTATATGTCTGTCTTCTGTGGTAGCCAAATTTTTTGACCCACAGCACCCACATGCCTTTGCAGTATGTCTAATGTGACCCTCACAAAAATGGAAAGCGATGGTAATATCATTGTACTACAATATATACACGGGTACTGAATGTATTAATACGGCCCTGGGTCCCTTGAGGATTTCCTATAGGACTGTGGCTGCATCTGAAATGGCATACTTCCCTACTTTATAGTAGGTGGAAAAACAATACATGACAAAAATATGAATTCACAGTACTCATAAAAGAGTAGACAACAAGTGCCTGTATATGCTTCTGGTGAGATTCTGAAGTGTGCATATGATGGACACTTTAACCCATGAGGCTACGAGAGAGGATTTATGGATTAATGACAGTGAAGCAACGTATTTTTGAAAAAGTATTACGTTTTTAATACGTTTCTAAATAAGACCTTCTGGGGTGTGAGAGTGTGCAGTTTACATAGTAGCAAAGCGTTAAAAGTATAGTTAAGTTATGTTTACCACAGGCTTAAAGACACAAGATCGCCCCCCCCCCTCCATTGAGATTTCTATTTAAAATGACTCTGTGATTTGAACTGTAAATGTCAGGCTGTACCCTTACTTCTTATATGACAATAATTATGATGACAAGGGACTTTTTAAGGTATGCTAAAGCAATTCTTTTCACCTAAACATGCTTTCCCACGAGAACAAAAGAGTCTTGTCAGGTTTCAGAAATAATTCAGACACGCATATCTTTTAATGAATCATTTCCTTTTTCTTGCAGGACTAGAGATGTACCACATTGTTGAAAAAAAGCAAGATAATGAAAAAAACAAAAGACCAGTTATTGACATCTGCAGAGACACAATCTCCACACAGACTGCTATCAATACAAATCTAAAACAAACATTAAACAGCGGCTAATACACCCTACAGTCCTTCATATTCTGTTCATTCAACATAGAGCAGGTAGAGAGAAAAAAACACCCATGAAGCCAATCTTGGTGTCTTTAATCAGTTCATTCAACAGCATACATTTATTTCAATTCTAGAATTTAAAAGCCTTCAATACACAGTCATAAATACCTTCTAATATGACTAAACTTATTATATTGCATAAAAAAAACGTTATGGAACGGGTCTGCCTACATCATGTATCAATCATGTACATTATCTTCCTATAAAGCCACAATTATAGGATTACACACATGCTACCTATTGTTAAACTGCAGTGTTCTAACAATATTCATCAAGCGTTATGGTCCTTCACTCCTCCTTATAAAAGCTTATCACAAAGGGTGTCTCTTCGTACTGAATGGTTTCCTCTTTTTTTACATGACATTCAGAATAATTTTGTTTCAAATGAAAGGTAAAAGCAACATCTGCACACACCAGGGACATACTCAAGACATTCAACTGTAAAATGATGCCCACGCACGTCTACAGGAAGTGATGAACTTTCACTTTAGCCAGGACATTGTAGAGCCCTTGTCTCTATTTCTTCAACATATCTAATTTCTGAAAGATAAAAAAGGGATTAGGTCAAACTAAATGCATGGAAGTAGTATATGTTTAATACAGAGTGTAATATACAGTATATACAATGTATAATAACTACACTTTAAAGCTTTTATCTAGTTTTTCTTTTTTTTTTTTTTGGGTTTGGGTTGTGGTCTGAACCTCACAGCAGACAACATTATTTCAATGGTCCTATGCAGTGTAAAGACAACAGCTATCATGCTGTGACTGGACACATGCACATAACCAAGTCCATGCACCGAAATAATGCACAAAAACACAAACTGTGCAGTCCTTGTAATTTTTTATGAACAAATAAATGTCTTGTTGATAGGATTGAGACACCCTCGCTGCAGCCTGTAGCACGATGACGTAGCTGGATGGTCCAATACGTAGTGGACACTGTAACGTAATACTGCTTTTAACAATTTAGCAGCTTTACATAGATTATACGCATATAATTGAATGTAACAGAGATTATTTGGGCTTTATAGCGGTTCGTGAATAATGTTATTTTCCAGCTAAAGTTAGTTTTGATTGATTCACTTCTGTCGAAATGATAATTTTGTTATTAAATTATGGGACGACACCGTTCTCTCTAAACAGACTTTAAACCCGATCCTGTGATAAACGCTGATGGCACATGCACATTAAGAATAATAGTTGTTGTAGAGAGTAGAGAGTTGGTGAACAATCGCACATTGATCATCCAAGAATACATTTAAATATAAATGATCACGAGTAGGCTATGGAAGCTCTTTTCAGAGCTTTCAGAATATTTAAAAAATTATAATTGCGACTTTTTCCTGACACCATGACATGGCGCATTATCCTGCTGAAAGTAGCCATCAGAAGTTGGGTACATTGTGGTCATAAAGGGATGGACATGGTCAGCAACAGATACTCAGGTAGGCTGTGGCGTTGCAATGATGCTCAATTGGTACCAAGGGGCCCAAAGAGTGCCAAGAAAATATTCCCCACACCATGACACCACCACCACCAGCCTGAACCGTTGATACAAGGCAGGATGGATCCATGCTTTCATGTTGTAGACGCCAAATTCTGACCCTACCATCCGAATGTCGCAGCAGAAATCGAGACTCATCAGACCAGGCAACGTTTTTCCAATCTTCTATTGTCCAATTTCGAATGAGCTTGTGCAAATTGTAGCCTCAGTTTCCTGTTCTTAGCTGAAAGGAGTGGCACCCGGTGTGGTCTTCTGCTGCTGTAGCCCATCTGCCTCAAAGTTCGACGTACTGTGCGTTCAGAGATGCTCTTCTGCCCACCTTGGTTGTAACGGGTGGTTATTTGAGTCACTGTTGCCCTTCTATCAGCTCGAACCAGTCTGGCCATTCTCCTCTGACCTCTGGCATCAACAAGGCATTTCCGCCACAGAACTGCCACTCACTGGATGTTTTTTCTTTTTCGGACCATTCTCTGTAAACCCTAGAGATGGTTGTGCGTGAAAATCCCAGTAGATTAGCAGTTTCTGAAATACTCAGACCAGCCCTTCTGGCACCAACAATCATGCCACGTTCAAAGTCACTCAAATCACCTTTCTTCCCCATACTGATGCTCAGTTTGAACTGCAGGAGATTGTCTTGACCATGTCTACATGCCTAAATGCACTGAGTTACCGCCATGTGATTGGCTGCTTAAAAATTAAGTGTTAACGAGCAGTTGGACAGGTGTACCTAATAAAGTGGCCGGTGAGTGTATACGAGTTATAAAGTCAAATTCTAAGGGAAAAAAATCTGGCTACTTATTTTTTAACCTCAGAATAGTTCAATATCTCACAATTCTGACTTTATAACACACAATTGCGACTTTATATCTCCCAATTTGCGTATTAAAAAGTCAGAATTTCAAGTAGCCTCGCTATTGCTAGTTTATATCTCATAATTCTGACTTAATAACACGCAATTGCAACTTTATGCACGCGAATCTGACTTGATAACGCACATTTGCGACTTTATATCACGAAAGTCTGACTTTAACCTGCAATTGCGACTTTATATAAATTCTGAGATAAAAAGTCTGACTAGTGAGATAAAAAGTCGCAATTACCTTTTTTATTTCTCACTCTGTGGCGAAAACAAGACATGTCTCACTGAACAGCAAATTAAGAGGAACCTTATAGCTTTTATTTCGTTTTTTTCCCTACACCTGACAATTGTTTTCCTGATGCTGTTATTATTTTAGCATTTTCCTTTGAATGTTTACTGGTATTTTAAGATGTTTACAGTTGTACCTTTAAAATTACGGAGACAATTGGACTAGCCTACTTTGACATTTTTTGCTTCCATTCATAGGCAAATATGAATAAAATAAAATTGCTTTATTTTAAAATGTTCTATATACACGCATTTAAAAAAAATACTTGCGGTGTACATGCGATTAATTTATCAAATGTAGGTTTAAAATCATGTGATTTAAAATGTAAACTAACTTTGAGATCGGCACTGCGCATGCGTATATGACGTCACCGAAACACACCTCCATCCACTACGTATTGGACCATCCAGCTACGTCACTCGTGCTACAGACTGCAGCGAGGACCTCTTGGATAGGATTCAGTAGATTTGTCTAAATATGTTCAGAATTGTGCTTTTTAGCCAAGAAAAACCATTATTCATAAACATGTAATTTAGCCTAGGGACATGAAATGTAAGTAAGTATGATACTGTTGTTGAGATATCCCAGTCAGTATACATATCCTGCTCTCATCTGGGCCAACTATGGCACATATGGCTCAGTTCTGGCAATGGCAAAGGTCAAATGGGCCGTATCTAGCCCATACACATCAAGCCGGTTTTAGTGTGAGTTGTGGCTTGCTGTGTGTGGCCCAGATGTGGCCCATGTGACCTTTGCCGCTGCCAGAATTGAGCCATATATGCCATAGTTGGCCAGATGAAGCCCATCTATGCTATTGCCGCAACTGGGCCAAATATAATTTGCTATCTGGGATGACTACGGTCACCAGTGACTCTTTATAACTAAAATGTTCGGGAATTTTTTTCCCTAAGAGATATAACATAGTAGGGTGGAAAGAGGAAGAGAATACGAATGTGTGGACCCTCACTTCTCATTCCAGCTACACATTGCTGATTTGTGAGGCAGTCACGTGACCATTAGCTATCCATTACATCTGAACAACATCTCACTGTGACTCTATCAGCCTGTCATGCATGTGCTCTCTGTTGCTTAGCACAGAGAAGGTAGTGTGTTCATTGTGTGTGTGGAGGGGAGAGAGAGATGGTGGAAGGAATTAAAGATAGTAAGAGTGTTTGGAAAGTGTGTGTATATGTGATGATATAAATATGTACGTGAGCCAAAAAAGTGAAAAGCAGTTATAATATAATATAAGTGAAAGCAGTTTTAAAGGGATACTCCACTGTTTTTTCATTTTAAACTATGTTAAATTCCCTTAAAGGTGCAATACCTAAGATTTTTGCATTAAAATATACCAAAAAGGTCAGTGTTATATACTGTATTTAGTTAAGATGATAACTTACAATATTCCAAATGTTTCAAGCAATGTTTAAAATCGCGAGAAAATTGAGATTTTAACCAAGGAAACGGGGCGTGTGTGAGCAGGGGTGAGCTGGGAGTCGCCAGTCAATCGCCAGTCGCTCGTACTATGTGTAGTCCTGGATAAATGCGGAAGTTGTAGTTGTGCGTTTGCGTCTATCAAGCAACAAACGTCAGCTTGTTTCGCGCATTTGTAATGGAATGGTGCACATTCTGGTGCATTATTCTTTTCAATTATTCTCGGAATGTGAACTGTTGGCTGTAAAGGGGGTCGCACACCGGACGAGAAAGCCGCGCCACGTCTAGGACAAAGTCCAGTATCGCACACCGGACGAGAAGAGCCGCGCCACGTCTAGGACAAAGTCCAGTATCGCACACCGGACGAGAAGAGCCGCGCCACGTCTAGGACAAAGTCCAGTATCCCACACCGGACGCACACTTTCTCATCAGTATATGGCCAGCAATATTGTTATGTTTAATGACATGAAAGGAAGATAATGTCTGTTCTATGTTATGATTGTACTGCTACTGTACAATTAAATACAATCGTTGCTGAGTCTGCAGTCTGAAAATTTTACCTCAGAACATCCGTTAACTGAATGAATTGAGAATATCACCTGAAAAATCTAGTAACATCAGTAATTGTCATTCAAGCAGCTGATTTCTGTAAATGAATGCAAAACTAAATGCATATTGCAGCATAGGGCGAAGTCAGGATCCATTAGCAACGATTTGACTTCAAACCCTCTCCACCATAGCTTCGTCCAGTGACTCGTACAGTAATATCTGTGATAACTCATTTACTTTTAAACCTGACTTTTCTTGCGGCTATTTTAGTTTAATGAAAAACAAGCATGTCATTAAACGCAACATTTATAGAAAGTCGAACTTTACCTCATCCATGACAACTAATTTTCGATTCCCGTCTGACTGATTTATCCACGGTGGAGTTGAAAACAACAGTTCCCATCATTCCGCGTTCCTCCACGTCGTCATCAAGCAAAGCCGTTTTTGTTGTTTTGAATGTCAGCGCCCTCTAGCGACTAGGGCTGTCCACTTTAGTCGTTTAGTCGACTAATCAGTCGATACCGTCTTGGTCGACTGAAATTCTTATTGGTCGACCAGTCGCATTATTTATTTATTTATTTATTTTTTTTGCCAATAGAAACACATTTTCAATGATTTACTCCTTGATATTTATTCCTTTATAAAGCAGTTATTTATTACTGTATTCTAAATATAATTAGCCTATGTTTTATCCCCATCTTTAAATGCTTTAATTTAGGCTATTTGTTGTACCTGCGCCACAGTTTAGCGCACACACATAACACACTCGGGAACCGCATGGCTGGCTGCGCTGCTGCTCGCGCTCAGTAAGGGATGTACTGGTAGGTAGTTTTGCTGTATTCATTCAGTTCACGCTACTTTAGTCGACAGAATGTCTAAGAAATCTAAATCTTTTGTCTGGCTACATGTTTGTGGAGGTAGGCGACGGTGGCGACCGCGTTGCTCCATTATGAGCGCGCACATCGCGTGCCTATTTGAAATCAAACTTGAGCGCGCAAAAGACGTGAGCAGCTCTTTTAACGGCTTTATCATACTGACTCAATAGATTGTTTTCTTAATAGGTTTTTATCTGTACACTTGACTCATTTGAAAGTAGCCTAAATAATGTAACAAAACGAAATTAAACTTATATGCTATCTTACAACAGAGCCTAGATTTCAGATAGTTGTTTAGGCTATTTTGTCTGTTGTTTTAAAACGCCTAACAGATCGGCTGGACAAAAGTTAACCCATAGCTTTGTAAGTAAAGAAGAATACAGCCTGTATAAACGAGAGCTTTTGTTAGGATTTTTCATTATGTGGCAGATAGCAGTTATATTATTTTGTAGCGTGTGGTGTGATCAGGTGCGCGATTGTGACCGTCACTATAGACCAAGGACAGAGCTCCTCACTTGCAGTTAAAAAAATCACTTAATTTTCAAAGAATTGTATAATTATTATAGTTTTATTTATTTTCGATGTTTTTTCGTTGTTGTTTTATAAATGCTCTATGACAATTGTTTAAAAAATGTTCAATCAAAACATCCGTTTTTTTTTTTTTTAGTCGACTAATCGTCGCGCAGGACAAGACCTTGGTCGACTTAAGGATTTCTTTGGTTGATTACAGC
>JAQIUQ010003700.1:0-57928 GCA_030378365.1 Hybognathus amarus | reverse complement strand
TCAAATCTACTTTAACTTCAGTTACGTATTGCTCTAAACGCGGTCACAAATTAGAAGTACAAAATGAGAATTTTCAAAGAGAAATGTTGGAGGATTTGGAGATATATATAACGAAATCCTCCTACTATATATATATATATATATATATATAAAATATATATAGGGATGTAGCTTATATATTGGCCAGCATATTGGTATCGGCCGATATATGTTCATTTTTAATGTTATCGTTATCGGCCTGGTAAGAAAATGTGGCTGATATATTAAAACCGATAAATAATGTATTATACCCTTCAGCTAGACACTTGTTGAGCACTGTTTATTTTTTTAATTTCTTGAAATATTATTGAAATCTCTTCAAAAAATGAAATACGGTCGGTCACAACACGTGCAGCGCAAATCGGTCATATCGGCTATACAACACTATAATGAGAACATTATAATTGTGCGCTTGGGACATGGATTCAATTTTGTAGACTTTTGTTTTTGTAATCAGGCTCTCAAAATTCAGAGAAAAATTTGGATTTAAGATTTATCGGCCGAATATCGGTTGTCTGCTTTCAAATATAAAGAATTACTTATAGTTGGCCAAAATTTTCATATCGGTGCATCTACTGTAATAATATAAAATATATATAAAATATATATATATATATATATATATATATATATAAATAATTGAATTTGTTGCCCAGCCCTATTTGTTTGTACTACAGGAGACCACCCTCTAACTTAAGCTTACACTGCTCCTAGATCGTACGCGTCAGGTCAGAGGTCACTTGACTCGCATACGGCTGTTTCCGGAGACTTGAGTGATTTATAGTTTATAGATATGGATATTTTTTTTCTTTTTTTTTTTTTTAAAAACCATCTATTTGCTTCAGAAGGCCTTTATTTAACCCCTGGAGCCGTATGGATTACTTTTATGATAGAAGGATGCACTTTTTGTCCTTCAAAACCATAGTTACAATTCACTCCCATTATAAAGCTTGGAAGAGCCAGGATATATTTTTAATATAACTCTGATTGTGTTTGGCTAAAAAAAAAGAAAGTCATATACACCTATGGCTTGAGGGTGAGTATATTTTGGGATTATTTTCTATGTGGGTGAACCAACCCTCTAGTTTCATTCATTCATTCAAAAAAGCTCATCATTAAGGAAAGAAGGACAAGAAGGACACTTCATTCCAGAAGCTAACATGCAACCCCCCCCACCATTGTTTTTTTAAAGAAGAATGAGACACCCTTCATGTCTTGTTAAAGAAATGTTTCTCAGACTCTTCCGTCTTATTAAGTGGTGCTGTGGTCTGGTTTCAGCACAGGCCTGTGGAGGATTCCCAAACAGATCAATGTCAAATCCAGTGGAGGATATCCATAACAGAAGTGTGGAAGCTCTATTAATTTAATACCAACACCTTCTTGATTTCTCTTTCACAAATGTGAAACTTGAGACCAAACATTGCTTCACCACAATAGTAAATCAGTTAAGAGGTTGTTCTTTGGTGGTGTGAAGTGATTTACATCCATATGATGCTGCCTTTAAAATGTCTGTAAATGACTAAGCATCCATGCCTTCCATTTGTTAAAAGATTTCTTTATGATCAGTATTGTGTCCGTCTTATACTCTTTACTAGTCTGAACTCTGCAACATCCCTCTCAGCTTGTGTCTTAGCCAAAAATTTAGATCTGGTTCTTCTCAGTGGAATGAACTGGAGTGGGTTTAACATATGAACATTTTTAAACAGGGAAGAGGATGAAACCGTGACTCATCCTGTGACACATTTCAGGGAAGATGTTCCTGAACAACATAGCTTCTTCCTGTGGAGAGTCTCATCCATTACACTGAGGATTCTGGGTGTGGAATTCCTGTTTACCATCTGTCAGCACTGAACAGCCTATATGGCCAAGAAATCCATCACGAGCAAGGCCCTCTCCATCAAAGTAAATCTGCACAGACCTTGAAAGAGAGCTTTAAGTTCAGCACTTATCAGAGGCGGCTGGTGTTCATAAGATGTCGACGGTTCTGACGTTCATCTAAGTGTGTGATTAACGGCGTAAGATAGACGTCTAGAAACAACATCAGTGTTTGTTTTTCAGAGCAGTTTTATTTTTGTCAGGAATACAGAAAGAATGTGACTGACTGTATATAGATGACTAATTAGGATAAGAAATATATGAAATAAGGGTTGTTTGTTTGATTGAGGTCAAACATCAGATGGAATGTGGAGGAAAAAAAATCAAGATAAATATCTTACCATGTCATTGTGAGCAGTATGTTATTGTGCGTCATTTCATATGAGTATAATATAGAACACCTGAAATGCTAGCCTAATGTAATTAAAATGTAATTTCGCTCATTGTCATTTCCACTATGCTGTTAAACATGTGTTATTTGTGAGGTGGTGTAAATGACACTGTTGTGGGAATGTTGTCGAGTTACTTACAGTTAAAATGACATTGTTACGGTGCCATTCACACAGAACAGCATTTTTTTCATTCCAAATGCACTGCGTTTCAGATTGTTAAGGCCAAAAACGTTTTGTGTGAATGCATGTCCTCTTACTAAACTAATTCAATTGTGACAGTTTATTTTCTAAATTCAGCTCGCTTATGCTGCATCGTCCTTGAGTATGTATGAACTCCTCCCAGCTGTCAACTGCCAGTGAATAATCACTCACTCTCTATTTCTCCCTGTTAGGGTTAGAACCACAAGAAAAATCATTAAAATGTTAAACCAATAAATTTGTTACCAATTGGTTACCAATTTATTATATTATATTAAACCAATATATAATTCAACCAGTTTTATTGCCACCCAATTAACATGCCATCATGTCTTGTCCTGCAACATGACTTTTGCGTGAACATACACGCCACTTTCAAGTCAAGTGGCGTTTTATCTTATACGCATTTTGAGCTATCCGAGCGTGTATGTCTACGCCATTACGTCCGAGTATATTCCGCGTGTATGTACACGCCTTTTAAATGTCCGAGCGAAACGAAGCAAAATTTAAATACTACATCTGGGGAGCTATCTTTTTTTTTCCTAGGATGGTAAGGGGACACTCATAAATGCTATTAACCCCAGTGACAGGTAGGTTTAGGGACGGGGTTGGGGTAAGTCATATATTTATACATACAGTAATAACGTTAAGTCAACGGCATTCATAAACACGCTGAAAAGCGATTATGCCGCGTTGATAGCATGGAAATACGAAGTCATACATCCTCAATTTCATGAGATCAGTGTGTGTCCTGACATAATTGATCTCTCACTGTAGTATGTTTAAGCACAGTGTACCTCTAGATTATCCAATCAGCATCCAGGATCTGAACTATCCGTTTTATAAGGGAAACCGTCGCCCTGGTGATCAATATTTGTTTCCTGCAGCTTCAATAGTTTCCCTAATGGCATCTGAATCTGTCTGTGTGCACAATACCTGTGTGGGGCTATAGGGATTCTAATCATAGGATGTAAGGTAATGCAATATTAGTTATTTAAGAATTTCTATGAGTAATTTCTATCAGTAAAACAGATAATCTCCTTTGTGTGGACTGAGATAAAGAGCTGTGTCAATTAAGGGTCACTTTACCATCACTAGCATCCTGGAATAGATTCCCAGCGGTTCCAGGCTCAGGTGTCTCACGCGAAGCTCGATTGGCTGGGTTCCCGGGTGGGTCATTGTGGGTAACCTCCTTCGGATGTCTTGAGAGGGTCTCACAGGACTGCTTTGAGCGAAGTGGCTTAATGCCTTTACACACCTTTTGTTCCTTGGTGAGACCTGTAAGTAATGTAATGAACATTACGACTATCTGTTTTAAACAGTTGTCTTTGAAAGATGGAAATTAGCCTATTGGAGCACATTTTTGCACTATGTTTCACAGTCATAATCTTCTTTGCAGAAAAAGAGGTAGAATAAACTAAGAAAACAACAATTACAGCTCATTGATTTATTTTGTTTTAAAATAGGCAAAGGCCAATGTACTTGGAAGTAATCAAAACAGTGCTGACATTATTGGAGCTTGTTAAGGCCTGCATAATCTTGGCCAAATAAAATCACAGTATGATTATTTTGACACAAAGTATGATTGCTGTTTAAACTTCAATATACTGTGAATATTTAAGTTTATTGTAGCAGCTAAGGTATCAAGAATTCAGGATGTGCAGACAACCAATAAATTGATTCATCAATTTCATGTATCCCTATCATTATCCACAGGGATTCTCCCTTGCGATTAAACCTTCGCCAGCATGTTTATGCAGTGCAGTGCTGACACAGGCCAACTTGTGCTACACTTTGGTCAGAGAATAGCAAAACCTTGGAACAAACCCAACGTGCCTGAGCCAGAACAGTGTGGTTTAGTTTTATGTGCACTGCTTGTTTTGAGTTGGACACCCACTCCTTAAGGTTGTGTAGCGCACGGCAAATTAAAGACTGCAAGGTCATGCATCTTGTTGCTGGTGGTGATGTGCTGGCGAGTGGGTGGAAACATGAGTCAATCTTCAAGATATCCAACCAGATCTGTCTCTTATTTTCAGAACACTATATCATGCTAGTGTCGCTTTCCAAAATCCAATTGTGCTTATCTCGTTCAATACTTTGAAGTCTGATATATTTTTGTCCTCCTCGCTAGCATTTTTTGTTCAGTCCATTTGCTTTGTTAAAAGCTTCTTTCTTTTCAGTTTATTTTGAGGCCATTGATTGGTTGAACAGGGCAATGAGTGGTATTATTTTAGTTTTTTCAAGTGTGATTACAAATGGCGTATTTGTCTTTGATCCATTATTAATAGGTCCTTTTATTCACCTATTCATAACCATCATTATCTATAGGGGGCATCTGATTGGCTCCTGGTGTACCAGTAGATACTACCTTCAAATACTTCGGTAGCATTTCCCTTAGCAGTGCAGTGCAGTGGGCTTTCAGAAATCCTCTAAAATTAAGATAAGTGCATGGGTTTTTACTCTATATCTCTATGTGTTTTGCGTAGTCCTCTTAATCAATTCCTTATGAACTAACCATTTCATGAGGTTTTCAAGTCAACTGTCCTGATTTAATAGCCTGGAAAAACCCACACAACTTAGATTTGCTCTGCAAGTTAGTCTGGCAAAGAGCTCATTCAAGCCCATTTCTAATCCGTCGAAATCGCGGCTCCAATCGAGAAACGTTGGGGTGGGCTTTACACAATGACGACAGCACAACGATAGTGAAGCAGATTTTGTACATTTACAAAGATGGATGCCGCCGTGGAACTAGGGGTGTGACGGTTTACAGTTGAGTCACCAAAACCATGTTCTAAAAATATTTTTTTATCATAGAGAATGTTCAAATACCAATATCAGCTTGCGAGGAAAACGTAGGCGGAGTTAGTGGTGCTTCGGAGGCTGCTACCGCTGGAGATGATTCGGGAGAGCTGTGGCCCTTTACCGATCAGAGTGTCTATTAGGCCACTAGAGCCAAGCCTTATGGCCCAAAGTACTCCGTTTAGTTGCACGCATACACTGGTATGTAGGCACATATGTAGAACACCATAATTGGTAAGTCGCTAGGTACACTAGTACACACAGGGCTACACTGCGAGATGCTTCATGCACCTTATATGCACCTCTTGGCAGCCCACATGTCTTATTGCTTGATCTGATTGGGGAATACTGTCTAGAGACAGATCTAGTGCGCCAAGACCAAGCCTAGGTCCCATTTTTAATACTCAAACCTAAAAAAATTAGCTCAACAGATCCTGAACGTCAATGACAAATATCTTTTCTTGTAAAATATGCAGTCAATACCGCCACTCCCTATACACAGAGTGGGGAGTCTGCATAGGGCAACAACTTCTAGCACCACTGCCTCCCCATGTTCAAGATTGCAAATTTGAATGTAGAAAGGCAGCTTAAGTTAATTATGTTGTGGAATTTTTTATTACCATGACATCCTTACATGGCACATGTTTAAACTAGAGTTTCTTAAGACTGTTACCTTTACCATGGTCATGCATAATAGTCACTGATAAACCAATTCTGCAATTATATGAGGAGGTTAATCTGTTCTATTGTGTGTTTCAGGCCTGATGGATTCAGGTACTCAACGAGAGCTGCGTACAGCAGATCCCAGCCTCCACTTGCTCCATCAAGGCCAGTCCTGAGTATCGGGCGTTCACATCAACGCACTTTGCCCGACCTCACCAGCCCTTTATCTGCTTCTTCCCCATCCCACTCCTCCACTGGATCCTCCACCGGCCCTCCCACTTGCACTCGAAACTGATCGGCAAGCTAAAGCAGAACTTACTAGTGGCCTGCCTGGTCATCAGCTCCGTCACGGTCTTCTACTTGGGTAGGCATGCCATGGAGTGCCACCACCGGATGAGAGGAGCGCAGCCAGCCACTGGTGAGCAGCCTGCGTACCACTCTGCGTACGGGGCCAGAACCTCAGCAACCCCTTCATCTACAATAAAGACATGCCTCTTATATTTATCGGTGGCGTCCTTCGCAGCGGCACCACTCTTATGAGGGCCATGTTGGACGCTGCACCCCGATGTACGCTGTGGGGAAGAGACACGCGTTATCCCGCGCATCCTGGCCATGAAGCAGATGTGGAGCCGCTCTGGGCGGGAGAAAATGCGTTTAGATGAAGCTGGAGTGACAGATGAGGTTTTGGACTCAGCCATGCAAGCTTTCCTACTGGAGATTATTGTAAAACATGGAGAACCTGCCAACTTCCTATGTAAGAAAGATCCCTTTGCTCGTAAAATCACTCTCTTATCTGGCTAAAATCTTCCCTCATGCTAAGTTCATCCTCATGGTCCGTGAGCGGCAGGGCCTCCGTCCACTCTCATGATCTCCCGTAAGGTCACCATTGCTGGCTTTGACTTGAGCAGCTACCGGGACTGCCTAACAAAATGGAACCGGGCCATTGAGACAATGTACACACAATGCCTGGAGGCAGCGGACAAGTGCCTTCCTATGCACTACGAGCAGCTCGTCTCTACACCCAGAAAAGTGGATGAGGACAGCTTCTGAAATTCCTGAATATTCCCTGGAATGATGCAGTTCTGCACCATGAGGAGCTCATTGGAAAAGTAGGGAGGTGTTTCGCTCTCCAAGTAAGTGCCTTTGACTCTGTGTCAACAGTTCTTGTTTAGCTTGTGTGGGGTCAGGGGTTTCCTCTCTGGTTAAACAAGTTATATTTGTTTTCTTGTGAAAACCAAAGCAGGGTTTTGAGCCTAGTATTCCAGCATGAGGATCTTGGGTTTGTGAGTCATCTGGATAAATTAAGCTCGGTTCAGTTATCTTACCTAATTAACTAATTCGAACTAATTTTGAAATAAAGGGCTTTTTTTCTAGCCTGATTTTAGCCTCTGATTTGAAGGGGCGTGTCTGCTGTGGGATTCAGTGTAACCGGCCACTGCTGTGATTGGCTGACATGCTTGCATATGAAATAGCTACGTATTACATGGGAAACACTCTCGAATACTTTACTTACAGCTATTATACGTTTTACTATTACAGCTATTGAGATTAACGAATCATGAGAAGTTTTTATTGTATTTAGATCTATTACAATCTCATAAAATGTTGCTGTGACGAGCATTGAGCAAGTAGATGACAGTCTGTTTATCCTCGAAAATGAAGATCTTATCATTGCAATGCAGTTTCTGCACTCTCTCTAATGCTTTCACCAATGCAAACACCATGATGTACATACAGTAAGAGCTTTGTTGTGCAGTATAACGTGCGTCATTGATTTCATAGCGATTTTCATGTCCAGATAAACTCGTGCTGTGTGGAAAGATTGTTCTTTGATTGCTTCCTGTATAATTTGTTGAGATTATTTTCATCCTACTAATAGAAACGATGTGAAGTTGATATTTTCTGCATACTATATGCTCCAGAAATAGTATGGTAGTGTGCTATTCCATTCCCAAACATAAACAACACTTTGTGTATGCGGTAACCATGATAATTTATTTGCAGATGTGTGTGGGAGTTTTTCTCTCTGTCAGACTTGGACTATAACTGTACATGTGTTGAATTTCTCACTGACCAGGGATGTTATTCTCAGATAACAACTTGACAATCCCTAGGGTTCAATTGTGTACAGGATCAGTTTGACCACACAACGTTGTGTTGCAGCTTTTAGGGTATGTTCATGAATCTAATGAGTTTTCTGCACAGTTCATGCCCTGAATAGACCAAACGAAGGGGTGTATTTTACCGGCAACATTCCTGCTGCAATAAAACATGTAATTGCATGTTGGAACATGATACCCAATTTTTTTTTCAATAGGAAAACTTGATTTGTAATGCAAAGACTGTCCTCTGATGTCATAGTTTATTAAATTTTTGTAAATGCAACCTTGTTTTGTCAAATGCTTTTCAGAAGTAATTTGTTTCTGCACTTTAGGGAGCTACATATTCAAGAACAGAACAAGGTTAGCTGCTTTTTCATTAATCACTCTGAAAAGAAAAAATCCCTTTTCTTGAGTCACATGGTGTGGCTGTGGTTTAAGACCTATTAGATATACACATGGCCTCCAGAAGTTATCGAAAAAATTAATCAACTGAGCCCTTTTATGTCCCATGAAGAAATTTGGCTTCTTCCGAGTGTCTATTTTTAGAAATTAAAAGCTTATGGTCAGAGAGTGCCCAAACATTCTTTTTCTTTTTTTATTTGGATGATCTAGCATATCTCTTCTTTCCCCTCTTTGTTCTCAAAGCATCTTAGGTCTATCTTTCATGTTGAGCTGAATGAACCGGAAACTTTGTTCTGACCTTGTTCAATCCTCTCTCCTCCTCAGTTCTTTTCACTTCCTTTGGATTAGAGTTAGGCAATATTGGAACAACACAACTTGTTTTTTGTGCACTATTTCACATATAATATTTATGTACAGTACTCGTTATTTATTTTAAAAGGATGGTTTCAATTTGCAAATGCCATTCGGCACCCCTGCAGGAAAAAAAGACCAACTAAGTAGGTCAAAAAATCAACAAAAATACAAGGAACTCCCGCACACTATCAGTAAATGTCAACCTTCATTAGGCATGTACAACTCAATCCCATTTAAAATAATCACATGACAAATCAACGCCCATGTCCATTTGTAACCAATTAGGCTCAATGACTGAAAACATAATGAACACCACATCATCATAAACGGCTGCAAACATAATAATAATAAAAAAGGGAAAATAACGAGAAAAAAACTTTTTATTGTAACATCACATTAAATAATGCTTCATCATTCATACCCATGGGTGATAATGTCTGAAGGGTAAGAATTCAAAACCATTCACGTCTCCTTCCTGAATTCAAAAGGACGTCAATATTGCCTCCTCTAGTTGGCACACTCACTTTTTTAATCCCACAAAAACGCAAAGAGGAAACAATGTGATTCAAAGCTAGAAAATGTGCCACAACTGGATAAATTCTGACAGAACTCTTATGTTCACTAATTGTTTGCTTTAATTGACGTGACTTTTTTCCTACTTAACCTAAACCACAAGGACAACGAATCAAATAAACAACTTGAAACACAAGTGATCACAGAATTAGTATGTTTTACCAGTTCTTCTGATGACAAAAATTCTTGATCTTCAAAAATCTTCAAATTCCTAGCCTTTTTTATACACAATCAGTGAAGGATGCTGAACATTTTTGCTAAACTCTGGATTAGAAGACAATTGGCAATACTTATTAAAAATAGATTTTATTGGCATAGGACTTAGTTGAATGAGTCGTAATAAAGTAAAAGAGCTTTTTTTAACATGAACAAATGGTTTTATAAAAAAAACAATATACTGAGATAAGGGAGATGCGAGAAAAGGATGATTTCAATATTAGATTTTTCTAGCAACAAGTAAAATAAACTGAAAAATCCTACTTAAACATATTGTTGCAATAAACAATGTCATTCTTTTTATCTGCTATATGCTGAGTATTCACTAATAAACACAATTTTTAACCTGAAAATGTGTTTACTAAATTGTTTAGATGCAAATACATTTGTATATTTAGTAAATGGCTTAAAAGCATTTTTAACTTTAACTTGAAATATTTATTTACTATATGCTACATATACAGAGATAAACCAGATATACAGGTAAACAGATATTGTGATAGTTTCCCAATTTTTAAAGCAAATAAATTGAAACCTCTGTGAAAATTGAGTGATTGTAAAAACACTGATTTTGTTAAATTGTGTGAATCAATGCACTGGTTTTTCTAAAATGTATATTAGAGGCATTAATTATCAGAAGTCATGACACAAGGAGGGGGTGTGAAACTTGTTTACTGGCAGGGTTTTAGAAAACTTAACGGCAACATAAAAATGTGTTAAATTGCATTTCAGATTAATTTTACATTGCCAACAAAATAACACTAAAGTTTCATTGTTAATTAATAATAATAACACTGAAGTATTGCATAAAGCAGACTAAATCTAAAGCTGTAAGCTGGGATTGAGATTTAAACATTCAGCGTTATTGGTGGCTGCTGTTTTTACACTGTGTCCACTCCTCTGAACATTTGGAGGGAAGCTGCAGGGCACACAGTTAAAAGACAGTGTTTGTAGAATAGAGTGTGGTCAGTAAAAGCAGTGCTTCTCCTATGAGTCGAGAACACCTCAGCTGCTGAACACTCTTTTATTCTTCCAAAACCATGTAATGAATGGACCATTGATACACCGTATCATAAGCCATTGAATAAACGAGTGGACTTGGCATTTGTGTGCCAACCTTTGTTGAATAAGTGATTCATTTTCAAAATTTAAAGTGAGTAAATTACTAGGAATTTGACTGCCCTGTGCCCTAGAAAGCTTCTGATATTTAAGGTAATTATTTAATTAGTATAAACTGCCTCAGTTTTTTTACTCCATTGCGTAATTTTTTTTTGGAACATTTTCCAAAATCACAAACCTAAATTATTGTACTTAGCGTAAATTTAAATGATGAGGTTTGTTAAGGTGTGCTATTATAGTTCTAAATCTTCTAAACCACACAGGTGCTTCGTTTAATGAGGAACAAAGTTTTTAACAAGGAGTGTTAACGTTTAAAAAGTATGTTCTGAATAGCATGAATGTATTTAGTACCACACCTGGGATGGTAAAGTGTCCTTTGGATGTGCACTTCAGAATCTCGGTGAAAGAAGTAGGTCACCTTGGTACTTTAGGCATAATTTTTATTAGTATGACTATTAGAGCCAGACCGATATATCGGCATGCCGATATTATCGGCCGATATTAGGCATTTTCGAAATTATCGGTATTGGCAGTTATAATGGCCGATAAATGAATATTTCAAAAATAAAAAAATAAATACGGACGAAACACGCTTGAACCATGTCATGAGTGTTGGAGTTGTATAGTTTGTCCACCAGAGGGCACTCTGCACTGTCCCTGTTGGCAACACTCGTTGAGTTGGTCACGAGACATACATTGCTTTAATAACAATATAAAAGAAATCATCTCCATCAAGTCGTGGAATTAGTTAGTATAATGTACGTTTACGTTGTTACAGTGTAGTTGATCTGACAGTCCTTTTAACTTTTGACAATGTGACTGAAGTATTTTTTAAATAGCGCGTGACAGTTATAGCAATAAGACTAATCATCTCTCCTTGGCCTGTTATATTGAAAATTTATGTTTTACACTTTGCAGTATGATGTCATCCATTGCTAAATTATGGCTCATCATAGACTAGCTAACCACAAAGCTAGCTAACGCCACTATCATCAGTCTGTTCTGTTGTGACAATAAAAGAAACAATTTCTTTTTAAAATGCATGATCATAAAATTTTAAAACTCATAAATAACTACAAATAACAAGTGATAGAGGAAATCTGATAATGTTTTGCTGCGCGTTTCGGGAAAAAAAAATATTGGCCGATATATCGGCATATCGGTATCGGCCTTCAAAATCCTTTACTCGGTTCGGGCTTAACTGACTATGAATTGGGAAATACTAGTCTTTTTTTTCATCCACTTTATTGTAGGAAAGTATTTTGATGCAGGAAGTGTTTTTTCTTTTTTTTTTTGAGAAAATCGAAGATATAATCTTTTTTTTTCTTGCATTGTTTCAGCTTCCCAGCTCTCCTTAATCTGGCAGTTTTTATACCAATACCACTGCAAAACTCACAATTGCTCTTACTGTTGCTTGATCAGGCTTTCCAGGCTTAATGGGGATTTCTGGAGATTCATGTGGTGCTGTAGGAAGAATCTCAAAGGAGGATCTGTGGTGACTTCAACAGGTATTTTACTGTTGTTGTTATTCTGCACCCATATCACATGTGTCCTGAGGCAAGACTTGAGTGCTCCTGGTGTCTGCTTCAGTGAATCCAGCCCAGGCTCTGTTAAATTAACTAGAGTCTTTCTAGTGACAAGATCCCTAGTCCTGTACTTTCGTGGGCTCTTGAAAGGGGTTGTCTGGCTGCTTTGGATTCCATAAAAACCCTTAATGAATGCTAAGTGACCGGTACTGCTGTTTGTCACTGTCTCAGTGACCATATGCTTGAGAGACTTGGGTACTAACCTATCTCTCAGGAGAGAGATGAAGAAAGGACAGGTGAATCTTGATTTCTTATGTCCAGATAATGGCACATGCATTATTCAGAACACCGTCTACATAAGCAAATACTTATTTAAAAGGGGGACATTATATGTAGCTTGTTTGCACATGCATTATTATGGACATATTTTATCCAAGACACTTTTTCAGTCATTGAAATGAACTGGAACATCCTGATTATAGCCATCCTCAAAGAATAGTTGCGAGGCCAAAAAACATGGTATGAACTTCAAATACCGACACCATAGTTACCATAGGGGCTGTTTACACCTGGCCACTTCAGGCGTTTGTCCAGTATCTGATTTATCAAAACGATTCTGGTCACATTAATGTGTTTTTACAAAATGGATATAAATCCGATTTTCAATAGCCTCTATGCACGAACCTTGATGACGTGTGTCTGAAAGAATCTCAGTCAGCGTCTCTACTTCTGGAAGCGCGTTCTGCAGGCCAAGTGTATAGAGGCAAAACTTTAATAAAATCCATTTTCTCAGGAAACGGAGACAAGGATTTTAGAAACGCTGATTCGCTAGTCGAATTTCGTACGAATATGAGAGAATACTAACCCTCAAAGTTGTTGATGTAGCTTCGAAATATATAATTTAAATAACTTCTCTTTTTTACTCTTGTGTGACAGCTAACTGCCTCACAGTGTTGTTAACATCATTCACGTTAACCGCAGGACGTTTTTATAAACAGCGAGTGTAATTTGACACTATCTCCACCTAACGCAAAACTGGCTTCTGACCATATACTGACGCAGCACCGGATGTAACTGGGCATGCTGAGAGCAAACCCGGGAGCGATCGTGCATAGAGGCTATTCCCGCTCCAGATGTAATGGAGTGCACGTCACAGAAAGCAACAGATATTGCTGCATTTTATATATCATCAGCTCATTTCAAAATTAAAGACTCGCAATAAGAGAGCATTAACAGAACTGGTAAGATCATTTTGTTTCTTTACTTTTCATGAAGATGATTGTGTTAAGTGTCTGCGACTTTCACTTTGATTTGCGATAGTTTGCGGCGCGTTGGTTTGATGAATAGACGCTCAGCTGCTCATCTGAGGTGATGCGTGTCACAGTAGCATCGTCATATCTGACTAACATGACGTATATCCTATAACACGCTTTCACACGTTTATTTTTTTTAGCATTTTTGGGAGGAGTAAAATTTACATATGTGGTTTCAACAACCAGATGCATTTACACTTGACCAGTTTTGTCTGGAATGCGTCCCAGACTACCTCCTGATTTGGATTCAAATCCATCTCGAATGCGTTTCGAAGGGCATTTACACCTGGTCTTTTCACAATCGGATATCTATTCGATCACAGAAAACGCATGAAGTGGCCAGGTGTAAACGGCCCCATAATGTTTACAGCTGCAGATAAAGCCTTGGGAGCTGGAACCCAATTATGGTAAGGGACATTTGGAAGGGGGGCTTTAAAGAGACCGGAATATAAACTGAGCGTTTCAGGCTGAGGGTTAAAAAGAGGTGTTGCAGCAATGTACAATATGATAATTTTTAAAAAACTTTACATTATGTAAACGTTTATAGCAGACCATAAAAATAAAATAATAAACTTAAGTTAAGCATAATATCGGCACTTTAAAAAATGAAAAAATATGTTCTCTGAAACACCAATACAGCAAGTGGATTTCATTGTCAGTGGTTTCATGTCTGTTGTGTAACATTTGATCTGAAGGTCTCCGATAAATTAGCTTTGCGCACATTTATGAATATTTCATCTGGCAGAAGCATCTGTTTAGAACACCTCTCAAACATGATGTTGCAGCCCATCAGAGGAGCTCTCCTGTAGTTGTACATTCACACGCCGCCAACTTGAGCTTCCAAAGCGGCCGGAAGTCATTAATTTTCAATGGAAGCTGGCTTCTCTCAGCTGCAAGGAGTGTCAAATTCCTCGGCGTCGCGTTTTGGGCGTTTTGAGCGTTTTGAGCGTCAATCAGAAAGTTGAAAGAAGCTCAACTTTATGGTAACGAACTATGACGCGGTTCAGCAGCAAGCAGCGGCAAACGCCAGCAACCAATCAGAATATAGACGTCGTTCATGCTGGCTGATTCCCGTTGAAATACACACAATGTGAACTTTCGTTCCTACCAAAACATTAGTTCCGAGAAAATGGAAGAGAAGCTAATAATCGCCGTTGCTGTGATTCCTGCTGGTTTGGTGTCATTTATGACATGACGTTGTTTGCTTATAGGGACCGCATGAGCGCAACTTTTATTTGAAATATTTACGAACGCTCGTTTTAAAGCGGGAATGCAATTAATTTGCTCATGGTGACACCGATTTGATCGCAGATAATAATAATAATAATAGCTAACTATTTTTTCCGACCAAATGTGACCAAAACGGTTATAAAAATGCTGTCATTAAAAAAGGTTTCTTCAATGTATTGCTTGTTTTTTTTCTGTTTATTACATTTCATGTTGTGACACTTTCTATTCTCCCTGCAACGTCAGAAGCGTCCAAAGCGTCAAAACAAGCTTCCCGTACTTTTTGACAAGCGTCCTTGACAGAGCGGCCAGAGCTTCTTTGACGCTCAAGTCGGCGGTGTGAACGGACAGTAGGAATCTGCCAAAGAGGCGCCTCTGCTCTCCTTGGAGGTATCAGAAAAAAGCATGCCAGCTCAAGCCTTCATGGTTCTGCAGTCCTTGAGGGGAACGAAACCACCATAGCTCATTTCGGAGAAGGCACTGATATGATTTTAGGCAGAGGGGAGCCTTTAGGGAACTAATGGTTGGCGATAAAACACTGAACCTCGCCCTTTATCCCAGAGGGGACGTACAAATACAAGTCCATTAAATTTGGTCCACAACACCTGCCAGGGCGCTGGCTCTCTGCACTTAGGTTTGTTAGAGGCAGGTCTCTATCTGATTGTTTTTTTGCTATTGATCAGTGGCTCACCACCTCTGACTAAGGTTTGGGCCACCAGATATGAGCCTGCCAATTAACATCAATTCTGAGTGCACGATTTAAGTGACTGTAGCAGAGCCTGGCCATTAGCTCGAGTGCCCCATGTAGCTCAGGGCTTTGTTATTTGGATTTAGTACTACACCGCCATGCAAAAAGCTCTTAGCGCCTCTCCCATGAATAATTGACAAACAACCAGAGACCATTAAGCCACTCTTCCAGAAGGTAGCTCCATCGTGACCTTACAAACGCATATGCGTGTATTTGTGTACTCTCAATAAGGGGAGAAAAGGGCAGCGTATTTTGTTTGAGAGCTGCAAAAATCAAGTGGATTGCCACCGTCAGTATCATGATATATGCAGCGTCTGCTGTCATATAGCTCCTGCTGAGAAGTAATGGATGTAGCAGTAGCGAAGTTAAATTATCTCTTTCATCTCTCTAACCCGGGCGCTTTATAGACAGCATAGTGATTTGTGTCTCTATTGGAGCAGTTACTGTACTGTACATATGGCATGTGGGTGGTGAACACACACTGAATATGCTCACCTTTTATGGGAAATATGGGAATATAAGAATATTTTTTATGGCTAAATGTGTCGTTGAAGGGGAACGTGGTCTAGCGGCTGGCACATGTGCTCCTACACATGTGGGTGACACAAGTTTAAATCTGGCTTCCTTCCTGTTCCTCTTCTCTTTCCATCATCTATTTTCCTTTTTACACTTTTCTCTGTTAAATGGAGTGGCCAAAAATAAAGACAAGAAAATCACTCACATTTCAAATATATTCAATGTTTTTAATAGGGCTGTCAATTTAACAATTTTTTTGAAAGTGTTACACCGTGTCCTAACTACACGCTATGTGACGACGAGACGCGATAAAAGGTATCTTTTCCATTTTAATCAGAGTTTTTCTCCTAACCAGATGCGACGGCGACACGCTGAAGTTTCTCTCTTTTGAAACGGTTCCTATTTCTGCGACGTCGCGGCTGACAGATCCGCCCGCCCACACATCGATATTACACTGGTTATGAGTACACATTATTTATTTTAAGCTAAATATAGGTCACTGTGCCACAAGCGATAACGGATTTACAGATTTTGAAAGCATATAATATAGCGTTCAAAATAAATTCTATGCAAACATACAACTTTACTTCATATCAAAATTAGTCAATGAGTATGTTAAATTGTTAATGTTTGGATTTTTAATAATGTTATTTCTTGATTTGATTGTCCTTACCCAGCAGTGCGCTTTCACAGAGAGACTCCGCCCACATGCTGTTCTGAATGGCTGTGATTTTTGATTGACGTGTCTGTCGTGTCTAGTCGCATGTAGTTAGGACACGGTGTTAAAATCACTGTATTTAAATCCAGCCCCATGACATCAAAGTTAATATAATAATTGATAATACAATTTTAAATTGTTGTATTGGTTCATATTGGATATTTAATTGTTCATTCTCATGATTTCATATCAATGTAAATTTAATGCCACGTCAGAGCGACATTATACTATTTATTTATTAAATTATTAAATAAACATGTTTGGCTAGTTGATGTATGTTCGCGTTTCCCTCGTTTATGTGTTGAGCACCACGTCGAGGAGCTATGAAGTAGTGACGTTGAGAGCAGGGAAATCTATTAGAGCGCCTTGGTTTATTAATTAAATATCGTTATTCCGTGCCAGTGTATCGATTCTCGTATCGCACAGAGAAGTACAACGATATATTTATATTTTGTCCCACCCTAATCCATAATAGCCAAGAAAATGATCATGTCAGTCATATATATCTTATATTTGTGCTTTTACAAAGCTTTCAGATGCAAATCTCACCTCAGAGGATGTCAGCTCTGTATCATAAGCATCAGTGCAGGCTGACAGCGTGTTTGGCATGTGTTGGCCATAGCAACTGCCGAACAGAGGATGTTATTTTCTAGAGAATAGCATGTACGCATCCACTGCAAGGCTGTCAGAAATGGCTTTTCCTCCTGTCCATGCTTGCTCAGTGCTTGCATTTTCTGTTTTTTAATGAATGATTTGAAGTTTTCCAGTAAGGAAAATAACTGCAGCAAAAAGAAGGAATGGTCCTTTCCTGACCTGGGAAAGAGTAAATCTATTAATCATGTTGCAGCCGAAGTGCAATTCCCATGTAAATGGATTAGAGAAGTGAAGGACTGCGTCGGCCAGGGACTTGAACAATGAAATGTACAGCGTAGCGGCTTGCCAGTATAAATGGACTTTGTGGTGCCTGGGGAGAGAGGCAGGTCTCTAACGCTGAGGTCGGGGAGGGTGTGATGGGAAGGTGAATTCAATAACTCACAGACTGCTGTGTTCTTGCATTCCAGGAATAAGAGGAGACAAGAACTTTTTTTTCTCTTTAAAATGTTTAGATTGCCAAATACACATCTCAGAATATTGGACTTTAAGATTGCATTTATGAAGACTGATGACAGCTCATGACTGTCTCCGCTGCCTTGAGGCATGGCATGACGAGGCAGGTTGTCACAGTGACTTCTGGGTCATTTGCTTGGTTGTGCATGTGCACACAAATCATTCCAGCATGAGTCTTGCTGCTAGTTTTGTGTCATTATTTGCTCTATTTGAGGGATTATAGGCTCAGTGACATGGGTGTTCATGGGCAGTTTTGCACTGGATCCACACAGTACTCTGATGTGAAGCTGACGATCCCCCGTCTCTTGGCTTCAGATGGGGATTGAGTATAATAATCTGTTTCCCATCTGGAGCCAGTGTTCTCTATGAGGGAAGAAATAATAAAACACAGAATATGGCCTCAATTACTCTATCCGACTCCAACTGCAGTCATCTCAGCCCAAAAAAGAGGCAGCTTTGAAAGTTGGGAAAACAGAGAGTGAACATTTGTGAGTCATACACTTTCACTTTACTTTAATAAACTGTGTAAAATATTTGATTATTAGATTAAAAAAATATTCTATTATTTATATCTATAATATATCTAAAGATATATATCTAATATATCTATTATTATGTATTTCTATTCTACTTCACTTTCACTTCTTCCACCAAAAAGGTTGATTACTGTAATGCAAAAAAGTATAATTATTGTAATACACTTTACTTTTAAAAATAAGATTGAGCAAATTAAAAATAGCATACAGATAGTAAAATTATGTATAATTACAGCTTTTAATATATTATAATAATGAGATGGAGGGAATAATGTTCTTAAAGGGTTAGTTCACCCAAAAATGAAAATTCTGTCAGTATTTACTCACCCTCATGTTGTTTATGTGTTTATTTGTTCTGCTGAACACAAAGAAAGATATTTGGAAGAATGTTTTAATTAAACAGATCTCATTCCCCATTGACTACCATAGTAGGAAAAAATACATACTATGATAGTCAATGGGGAATGAGATCTGTTTGATTAAAACATTCTTCCAAATATCTTCCTTTGTGTTCAGCAGAACAAATAAACAGATAGAGGTTTGGAAAAACATTCATTTTTGGGTGAACTAACCCTTTTCGGGGTAATATGACCCACACATGTTCTAGACAGGCTTTGTGAGATTGACCCAATATTTGCTGTTGCCATCTGTTGTCATAGGAGATGTGTGTTCAGTAGTTTGGTCCAGTATTCTTGGAAAAAGGTTTATTTAATCTGGGCAAATATTAATGATATAACCTAATTCCTCCTAGGCAAGGCAACTTTATTGATATAGAACATTTCATACTATGGTAATTCAAAGTGCTTTACTTAATAATCACAAAATAAAAGCATTGAAGATTAAAATGGTTATAAAAGGAATTAATAGAGATATAAAGGTGATAGTTGTGAAAAGAATTAAGAGTAGGGTTGGGTATCGTTTGAATTTGAACGATTCTGATTGATTCCTTGTTTCGTTTTCGGTTCCTAACGATTCTCGATTCCGATTCTTTTAAGAGGCAGGGTCAAAAAAGTTTGCTAACCAATGGTCTTTCTGAAGGAAATACTCCTTTCTGAAGGAAATACTCCTTTTGTCACAAATACTCCTTGTCACAAATTTTGCATTTTGCCGAGATTTCGTTATTTTTAGAAAAGTGAAGCCACACTTTGGACCTCCGACGTAAGCTACTTATGTTGACTTGCGCGGTTATGCCAACACTTCCGGTAGACACTTCTTCGTTGGTGTTGTTTCAGCGGTTTCTTCTTCTGGTCGGCGGACTGTGTAGAAACTAGGAATCGAAATTTTAACTTTTGAACGATTCCAGGAAAAGCGAAAGTTAGTCCCGGGTTTCAATCGAATACTCAATTCTCGATAGACCCAATCCTAATTAAGAGTAAAAAGATTATACATATACAGTAGATCGACTTCTCAAAACACCGGTTTGATGCATATTTTTCACAACTCCCAGTTTTACTCTGAGATTTTCACATGGTGATTACAATGTGTCTGTGGTGTTCTTTCACCTAAGAAATCTATCGGCCATCTACAATAGACCCGATTGTCCCCTAAATTCGCACAGGAGGAGCTCTAGGACTTACTCACGGAGTAACCTCGGGTTCACTAAAGCCCACCAGTCCGCACCCCAAATATTTGTTCAAAAACTTTAGGAATGGAGTCAATCCATTCTGTATACCCCACAGAATCTCTGAGTTTAATTACACGTCAAACTCATTACTCCACCACTGACCCAGGTCATCAGCATGGTTTTCTCTCAATTTCAATTTCTGTTTGTCTCTTACCCAATTCTCAATGGCACTTGAGTTCAGTTTAGAATCAAAAGGAGAATGCAGAAATAAAATCAGTCGGATGTACAGTGGATACAGATATAAAAAGAGTAAAATGATTAGATATTATCTTCTCATCTGGCAAAACACTGGTGTATCATATTTTGCACAGCTGATTGTTTTACTGTGAGGTTTTCCCATGTTGATTGTTCTGTATCTGTGGTGTTCATTCGGCACACCTAAATCTAATCCTAAAGAGTAAGCCACTCCTAGTTCTCTCTAAACAAAAAATCTGGCTTCTTCTGGTTTACCCATGGAGGGTTTGTAAATATTTAATTTCAGTCATGAATAATTGACCTAGGGTGTGACATAATGTCTGATTCATTTTTAATATCTCTGCAAATTTAAATCCACATATCTTATGGTGCAGTGATGGAAGCAGCTTATTTAGCAGGTTCTGCTGTTAGAAAGTAGGATATGCTCTACAGTAAGCAGTAAAAACTAGACTATAATTATTTATTTGGGTTCGATAAAACCCGGTAAGCTATTTTACTCCAGCATAAAGCCATTGGAACTCTGCCAGGTTGGGCTGAAACTTACACATCTAGACTAGCGAACCAAGAAACATTCATCAATGTCATTGTACCTTAATCAAATATAAGGATAGTGTGGAATATGAAATGAGATGCATTTGGGAGATGGTTTTGGAGAAATGAAAGGCCATTCATTTGAAGCATTACACACAGCCTAGTGCTTTCCTTAATTGTATTGCTTGATCTAATCAGACCCATTACTGTGGTAAGATTCAATTCACATTTATTTGTATAGCGCGCTTCACAATACTCGTCATTTCAAAGCAGCTTTACAGAAAGTGCATGAGTCCATATTACAATTTAGAGTGATCCGTTATTCAGAGGTAACTAAGTTATGCATTTCAGAAGTGTACATGTACAAAATTACAGTTGGCTAAAAATGTATAATTTAAACAATGAGCTCTTGTTTAAGTAAGACTATACAGTAAAACCGTAAAGCACCTGTGTATGTGTTCCTGCTCCAGTGACATGCTCCTTTTCCTGTACAGGGTAGAGAGATCTACGGACCAGGTCATCAAGCCTGTCAACGTGGAGGCCTTATCCAAGTGGGTGGGTAAGATCCCCCCGGATGTGCTGCGGGACATGCCTGTCATCGCCCCCATGCTAGCCAGGCTCGGCTATGATCCCCACTGCCAACCCTCCCAACTACGGCCGGCCATGACCCCCTTGTCCTGGATAACACAAGAAGGGTGAGCAACTCTACATTCTATCTTCTCTGGTGACTTTTTTTCAATTGTACCTTTAAGCACCTCAACCTAATTTTCCTCCATCCGCTACTAAATCATCTCGCTGCTATTATTAGATCAGACCTGTACGTATTTGACACATTGCCAAGTATGTGGGTTAAAAATGTTCCTCAAGTTGGGCTATATGTTATGAGATTGGGTTCAGAGGATTTGGTATCGCTTTGCTTTTTTGGTATCACTTAGTATCGCTGTGCTCAGTATTTGTTTTTTCTTCTTAACCCAAGCATTAAAAGCCATTTACATTCCACACATCCTGCAGGCGAAAGCATCTCCATGTGTGAAACGGGTACTTGGGTGTGAGTTGCACCTCTGGGATTAGCCCAGATCGTGTGTGTGTGTGTGTGTGTGTGTGTGTGTGTGTGTGTGTGTGTGTGAAATATAGATATTTTTTTAGCTATATTGCCTAGAAAGCTTGAGGCTAGCAATCACCTATCTAAAAAAGTCCTAAATTAAGGATAAATACGGTTAAAGATTGGGCATTTTGTTGATGAAGTTGTGTTTGAGAGACTTACAATATAAAGATGAAGTGGGTGTTCTTTATAAAGAACCAAACATTGATTGACAGTATTGAATCCATTTTGTCGTCATCATTTCTCAGAGGTTATTGATTGCTAATGATTCATGGTTCACTGGTGGATATAGACCCAGCTGACTGCCTGCTATTTTTTTTAAACCTTAACAAATGTACTTTCTATTACGAGCCGAGCTTGTCGATTGACATTCCCTCATTAGCATTATTTTCTATTAATTTCACTTCATTATGTGTCATTTCTTTCTAATGTGAAGCTTACAGAATATGGATATGTTGCAAAACTATCTCTGGCGTGTCAATCTTCTTTACAGCGCTAAATATTAGACCAATTTGGAGGCTAATTCCCAATTCACCCCTTGGCCCTACCCCTTGTTTTTGAGTGTACCCCTTGGCTCTTAAAATGGAGTTATAAGGGCCAAGGGGTTGAAATATTCCCCTACGAAATGGAACAACCCTTCATGAACCCGATACATCATCAGTCGTCGGCGATGGCTTTGCCGTTACAGAGTTTGTAGCTGCTACTGGATTTCGCTAACCTGACTCCGCCAGGTGGATTTGCTCCGCATATCCATCTGGAAACCTTCCGTTGAAGTAGTTTTGGAAAGGGGCGAAATACTGGTTAGCTGATTGGCCTATGTTGGTGATAGACGGGCCAAATCAACCAATTTATTATACCATTTCTTAATTTAAACGACTATAGTGTTATTACAAGAGTAAATAAAGTGCGTGGTTTAATCTGGCGCTAAATTTAAATGTTTAACCGTTTGCGATCCATCTCGCCAGTGATTTCCGATGCATTCCGTGAACTTTCCCTTAGCCCTCCATTTGGAGTGTTCCTCTGAAAAATCTCCGTTTCGAGGGCTATGTAGCAGGGCCGGCGCGACGGGGGCGTGAGGGGGCGACGCCCCCTCAACGGGACTCTCCCGCCCCCTCAGATCACAATGAATGTAAACGGGATTTAACTGATAAAATATGTTATTTAAAATCCCATTTTGCCATTTACATTTTCACATTTCCTTATTTTTGTGAATATTAAGCTAAATTAATAATGTTGTAGTCAACCCTTCCACACGTAAGTTAAAAAAATTCCATCTGACCCCCCCTGCGTGAGTTTTTCAAGGCGACTGTTATTTAGAACCTTTCACTTCAATGTTTCCACGGTGACGCTGTCATTGCTTGTCACCTGACAGAGCGCAATCACAACACAGCTGAAGGAACGATGATCTGCTTTTATGTAATTTTTCCTTTTTTATTCAAAATATTCACAAATGTATTAGCTATAGCATGAAACATTGATATTCTGATTGTCAAATATGTGCAAGTGGATGTGTTTTGTTGTTTAAACACATGTACAACGATCGCGTTAGTTAGAGCTGTATGTTCAGAATCGGATCTGTTGGATTTTGGATTTACAACACGTCAATTTCTCCACTAATCACAAAATACATGAAAGTAAGTGGCCAGTGAACTGGGAGAAGAATAGAGCAAAATGTAAACTTACACAGTTACACAATGTGTTTCTAACATGTAAAACGTATCGTCTTATTATTAAGCAGTACTAGATAAGCTTTTAATATATTAAGTACAAAATAAGTGCGCGAAAATAGAGCACTTTAAGTGCATTATTGAAGTGTACTAAGTGCACTTAAATAAAATGTATTTTAGTGAACTTTTTTTTTTCACCTGGGTTAGTCTCCGCAACTGATGGAAGCGCGGGTCCACAGCGCAAGCCAAAAGACAACACTGTATCCGCTTCACTGATCGACACGAGCACTTTGATTGATTTAAAAAAAAATAAAAAATTCAGCACTATAACGACTCTAAGTTGACAAACGAACAAAATGAATGCTCTGCTGTTTAACTGAAGATGTTTAGGCCTAATCCATTTTTATGGGTACATCTGTACCGCGAAGATAAAAAGTGGTGGGGAGAATATCGACCCTCGGAAAAAGTGGTGACGTTCGGTAATGTGAAAGCCCCCTCTCAGTTTTCAGACGCCCCCTCATCAGCGCTCAGCTGGCGCCGGCTCTGCTATGTAGCCCTACCCCTTCGCCCTACCCCTCGATCTCAACAAGAATCGGGACACTCTACCCCTTAGACGTGAACGTGCAAAACGGAGGGGTAAGGCCAAGGGGTGAATTGGGATTGAGCCGTAAAATCACAGTTCAAGGGTATTGTAGCTGCTAGCATTACGTTATCATTAATAGCTCAGAATCATGACGAAAATATAACCTCAGTGTCCCTTTCTTCTCGCTTTGACTGGAAGTCTCGTTTTTGTAAAGAGAACTTGGGCTTAGTTCTTACATCAGGAGTATTACACAACACTCCCTCACAGCTGCTATCCATTTGCAGCGGTTAATGACGAAATCAAATGCTAAACTATGAAAAAAGAGAATATGAAATGTGTTTAATATTCCATAAGAGCCTTCAATGTTTTACAGTTGTGCTGGTTGTTGCACTGTCCATGTGCGATACTAAATAATGGATACTATGCCAGGTGCCACTCAAGGTGGGCTAGGTGGTCTTGTCATTCATGACTGGGCCAAGATAAATCTTTACTATGGTAGTGTCTTTCCATGTTGAATCAACACAAAACTTAGGAAAATTGCATGACTTGATGGAGTGCTGACTGTGGTGGAAAGCATTTTTATGCTACTTGAGCAGTGAACCACAGTCACGGTAAAGAGTGCTTGGTTGTTGTTTTTTTGTCCCCTTCAGGGTATGGAAGAGGCCCCTCTCGAGCTCTAACAGTGTCGGAAGGGTTGATGGGAAAGCTGTGTCAGATTCCTCTCCTTGGGAAATTATCAGTAGCGTTGAAATGGCCTGGGCAATGTTATCTGGCCACATCATCATACCAGTTGCCCCTTTTCTTTGCTGTATGAATGTGACTGTGATTGGACCGTCTCGAAATCCACTTTGAATGTTTTTAAAGGGATAGCTCCCCCAACCTCAACCTTAACTTACTCTGAAGTTGTGTCTGCTTTGTCATGACAGTTGTTCCCTCTTTCCCACACAGAGGAGATTCCTTTTAGTTGAGCAATTGCTGTTTTATCGACTCAGTTGGCGCCAATGTCTGTCAGTTCCATGTTTCTCTTGTTGAGTAAAACTCATTCTGTTCTTCTCACCGAAACACTGTGGTCTTCAAAGCCCTGTTTTCTTTGAAAAGGAGGAAAATTCGACTAACAAATTCTGTAAAGCTATTAAAGTTTTCTGCGCACATGGGCAAAATTGAGAGTTTTTATTGTTTTGCTTGGGGTTGTTTAACCCTAAAACCGTAGTCTGGACAAATGTGGGCAAAATAGTTTTGATTTATTTTTTTAAACTACTTCTCTTGATCTGAGCGGTACAAAACTTGGCTACTTTTCCTAAGTTTGCTTCCTGAACACACACACATTTTTTTGACTCAATTCTACAATGTTAAGTGGGTGAAAAAATAAAACTCCTTAATCTTGTATTTGGGTCAAAAATGGGCACCCATAATGGGAAAAACTGTAATTTAGAGCATTCTAAAATAAGCCAAAATAAGGTTTTAGCTCTAAGAACTTATTGGAATTATATTTTAATGTAGTTAAAAAAATAAAACATAAAAATAAGCATAATTTACATAGAAAATATGGTACTTTTTGAAGTAAATAAATTAAAAAATACCCCCAAAATAAAAAAAACACCATAAATGGATAGACAAAACTTTATCGAAGTGATAACATTTATAATAAATAAAAATTAAGATCACACCTGAGTCCTCTGTGCCCACATTTGTCCACAATTACAGGATTAAGGGCTATAAAAGTGAATACGGTTTGAGGGCTTCAACATAAATGGCTACAGGCGTGTGCTGTTTGTTTGTAGTTGTTTTTTTATTTCATCTTTCATTTGTTTGTTTTTACGCACAGATTGGCTGGTTTCGTGCATGCTTACTGTATGTCTGACGTCAGCAGTCCAGATTTCATTTAGCATTCTTTTGAAAAGCTATTGTAGTTGCTCCCCTTCAACAGGCAGATCCATCTTTGTGACTCGAGGGTGTGTGTGTGTGTGTGAGTGAGTGAGAAGCACATCTGCAGCGCATTAATGTGTATTTCCCCTGGATCAAACACAGCTGCATGGATCAGTCGTTAAGCCTCCCCATTCCCTCCTTCGACATGGAGTACTGACACACACACAACAGCGAAGATCTAAGATCTGCTCACAAGGTGTGCAATGCAGACAGACCGTAACACAGAGCGTGTGCAGTATAGTTTGTGAACTGTGGTGCGACTATTTTTTGAAGTCTAAGAAGCAAGCTGAGACTTCAGAGGGCAAAGAATATGAGCCGCTTTATTTCGACTCTTTTTAACATCCATCAAATTCAAACCTGCGCACATATATTCAAACGCATATAACTATAGAATCATTTCTTAATTCGCATGTTTGCATGCGAACGCCATCAGCATTTATCACAGGTTCGTGTTTAAAGTCTGTTTATAGAGAACGGTGTTGTCTTAGCGGCCCCTAATTTAATAACAAATGATCATTTCTACAGGAGTGAATCAATCAAAACTAACTTTAGCAGGAAAATAACATTATTCAAGAACCGCTATAAAAGCAAACCAGTCTCTGTTGCCTTAAATTATAATAAGTTTATCTCTGTAAAGCTGCATGGAATCAATCTACATTGTTAAAAGTGCTATATAAATGAGGATGACTTGACTTGGAAAAACTTTTGTACCATTTTCAAGAATTTTTTAATTTAATGACTAAAAATGTCATTTAGTGTAACTATCAACTAAAGGTAATAACATATTTTTTACATGATAATATTTTGTTTGAATAATTATTGAAAAATATTTTAAATGTATAACATTCAAAAGTTTGGAGTTGGTAAGAAGTACTTTATGTTTTTTAAAAATAAGTCTCATTTCTCACCAACTTCATGGATTTGATCTAAAATGTAAATAAAATATTATTATAATTATATATTTTAAATATTATAATTTAAAGTATTTTTATTTATTTATTTTAAAATACTGTAAAATACATTTATTTGGAATATAAATCTTTTGTAACATTATAAATGTCTTTACAGTCACTTTTGATCAATTTAACACATCCTTATGAAATAAAAAGGTTCAATTTTTAAAAAAAATATACAATACTAACCCCAAACTTTTGAACATTAGTGTATATTAAAAGGCAAAAAGTTTTACATATATCATGAAATCTTTAGGCAACTGAAATGTACTTTCACATTGAATTTCTCACCCAAATTGTCATGAGTACAGAAGAATGCAGTTGTTGTCATTGTGGATACAGTATTGTAGTGATGAGAGTTGATGGTTTATACCCACAGGCAGTATGGCAGTGTGGCAGTATTTTGATTCGTACAGTATTGGTATATTTAGTTCTTGTTAAGAGTCCCACCGGACGAGGATCTGCTTATATTGTGGAAAGAAAGTGACAAGTGCACGAGAAACTGTCGCTTGTCAGAACGGTCTGTATAAGCAATCATATGCAAAAGGCTCTGACTTTCACCATGAATCACCTCTTTTTCTGAATAAGCATGTGAAATGCTACAAATTTGATGTCTTTAAATATAGAAGTTAAATGCATGTAAGTTGTAATTTCCAATAAATTACTCATTCTAAGCGAGTCAGAGCACTCAACTATAAAATCACTCAAAATGTGTGTCCTATTGACAAACATTTGCATATAAAACAACTGCCTGGAATGTTTCAAAATCAAAACCTTCAGTGTAAGAGGAGCATTTAGGCTTGTATGTACTTGAATTCTTGGGTTTTCTCACAGCGACCGTCTGTGTTGATCAGTTCGGCCTTGTCCTTCACATGATGTCCTTGCTGTAAGCTCTGAATGCAAGTCTTTTAGCCATTTCTGTACAGTATCTGGATAGCTGTAGAAACGGCTTTGTAGTCGCAAGCCTCTCAATAACGAGGTTTCCTTGGTAACAGGGGCGAACTTCAAGACTCATCAGAGAAAATGCTGCAATGTTGCACAGTCATGGTGTTGGTCTGGAGAAGAGACCTCAACTCGAGCACATGGGCCACATCTGAGGTCTGGTGAGATCTGATGGGTTTTGCAGCTGTGCTTCCTTTACATGTCATGGTTTTGTCTTCTTCGTTTTGAGGCGGATTCGGAAGCAAACCAGCTGTTTGTGTTGCATTTAGTTTTTCCTCAATTACATTATCAAATTCATTTCTTTGCATTTTTACTTCCACTTAATTGTTTTCCTAAAGTCCTTGTTAAGAACTGATGAAATCAAGTTGAGAGTTTTGTGGCTTTTAGTTCATGTCTGTTAGCTTTGAGGGCATCTAAATGCTAGTGTACTCTCACAAAGAAAATGAACATTTTATTATGTAATATATAAAAATGATATAAGAGGCTTTAATGAGAGTACATTTTTACATTTTAATACAATTTTATGAAGTACAAAATGTTGTATCAGTACAAAATTGTGAATAACTAGGGCCCTATAAAATCCGTTTTATTTTTTCCCAAATTCCGTTTTATTTTTTCCCAAATTCCGTTTTTTCCGTTTTAATTTTAGCAAATTCCGCTTTTTCCGTTTAAATTTTTGGGAATTCTTTTTTTTACCCTTTACTGTTATTTTAGTTGTAAAAAGAGTGTGCTTTTAATGTTAATTATTAAAATGTACACAATAAAATAGGCATTTACTATTAAAATGACAAATACTGCATGATGCAACATAACACTGCACTCTAAGTACTTCAAGTAACAACAAAATATGGTTTTGAGCTTTAAACTGTCCTGTAAAATAAATTAGATTAGTTTATAAAGTTAAAATAAGAGTCACACTATAGCTGCGTCCTAATGTGCATACTATCCATTCTAAATAGTATGCGACATTAGTAACTGTCAATACTATTTCGGGCATAGTATGCACAAATTGCACATTGGGACGCAGCTTCTGTCTCTCGTGCGCACTGTCGAGCGCTCTCGTACACACTCTGTCTCTCGCGCGCTCTTTCGGACACACTCGCGTGCTCTCTCGGACACACTCGGTCCAGCACCTCATAGACAGACGTGCACGGAGGGGACTTTGTGTGTGTGTGCGTGCGTGCGTTTCTTTACTTTTTCGCCGACGAAAGCAGAGCCGTGGAGAGCCGCTTCGCCATGCTTTCAGTGGAAACGCGGCTATTGTTTTGATGCCGTCATGAGCTGAAATGACGGGAGGGGTTGTGCCGCCCAGATTTGCTTCCTGTCTGCATTTTCCCCAGACATACGTACTTCTCCCTCACAAAAAACGAATTTCATTCCAAATATGTAAAATCCCACGAATTTCCGCGTTAACACAGATTGCGCGTTAATTGGCCAATTCCGCGATTCCGTCCGCGATTCCGTGATCGCGGAAATTATAGGGCCCTAAATAGCCTATTAAACATGAAAGAATTAATAAATTAAGACATTTCTACTCAAAATTAATTAAAAAAAATGATGAATTAAAATTTCACGGTGAACTACCCCTTTAAATTAAATCTTTTTGGCATAGAGGGTTCTTTAAAACTGAATCAAGAACCCTACAGTTATTCACATAAAAATGGAACATAAAAGATATTTTAAAATAATCTTTCTCTTTCTTTCTAATGGAAGTAGATTGGGTTAAAAATTACACCCCAACATATTGTTTTCCGTTGTATTTAGACAAAAAATAGTAAAAAATCTTTAAAATATTTGTGTGCTTTTTTTTGCGATTCATTCTGCAAAATAAATAGCTTTTTTCGGTTTGGAACGACATGTGTATATAACGATGTGTACATAAGGAAAAAACAAAATTCATTTTGTGTGAGTAATGCACCATTTCTTCAATTAAGTATTGTAACTTTAGTTGGTAAATATTGATCTGAGCACTCCAGACTAAATGGGCATAATGAAGCACGATCACATGTCCAGTTGCAGACCAATTAGTGAAAATAAGCAGATTAGCGTAATTCAATGCTTGCAAGGTAAAAGGAACACTTTTGAGAGTTCAAATGGTCATGTGTCTATATACTGAAGCCGTGAATTTAGGTCCTGTTGACATTTTTACCAGGTCACAGCAATCTTGACCTGTGCAGTCATGCCATTGGTAAGCAAGAAATTAGGAAAAACAGCTATTAAAGACACTATACATACACATAAAAAAACTATTTTCATAGGATCCCGTCAACTGCTTCTCATGTACCGTGGATAGCTGGTGTATTTTGCTTATCTTACTTTCATCTGGTTTGTTTATGCAGATTCAGCATGATCCACCCAAACTATGTAGGACACCGGTAACATGAGGACGGATGTATGTAGTTGCCAAGGTTTCAGTTACATTATCTTATCAAGACATATGTTAGTTTCTGTTTTTTGACAACAGATTGACTCTTCCTGGTTCATATTTTTGCACTTCACAAAGGCTTCTATATAATGCAGAGAATAAGTGACAGTCATTTGCTTCTCCACCCTTTAATTGTCTGTCATCGTGTCTCCTGTGAATTGGTACATTTTGAATCCTGTCCAAAGCCACAATTGGATACCTATTAAGTGGCTTTGCAGCGTCGTCATGATTCAGTGTTGGGAAATTGATATTATGATCAATGAGTCGGTCTCAATTGCGCTGCTAGTGGCATCATGTGGAAATGGTAGTGTTTATCTGTACTGGAGGTCTGAATATGGCAATTTTTTGACCAGAAAAAAGGAGGTCATCTGGATTAGAAGTTTGATTCAGTTTGGTGTAATACTTTATATAACTTGTATGACAAGAACTAGATTTTTTGGAAAAACAAAAATAAAAAAAACATGATTCCCTGCATGTCCATTTAATTAAAAATGTTAAAAAATGAATGGTTTTAGTTTTAGCCAACGATAACAGCACTGTTTCTCAATTATGTTCATTGCACAAACAGTGTGGATAATGGTTAGTGAGTTACACGCAGAAGCTCAATACTTTTTATGCATAGTTGATGCAGTGTGTAATAATGTTAAAGGGATACTCCACTTTTTTTGGAAATAGGCTCATTTTACCACTCCCCAGAGTTAAACAGTTGAGTTTTACCGTTTTCGAATCCATTCAGACGATTTTTTTATATTTAGAAGAATATCAGTAACCAGACAGTTTCTGGTCTCACTGACTTCCATAGTAGGAAAAAAAATACTTTTGAAGTCAATGAGACCAGAAACTGTCTGGTAACTGATATTCTTCTAAATATTAGAAAATCGTCTGAATGTATTTGAAAACGGTAAAACTCAACTGTTTAACTCTGGAGAATTGTAAAATGAGCCTATTTCAAAAAAGTGGAGTATCCCTTTAAATGCCCCTTTCCTGTGTGTCTAGTGCTGCCCAAGGTAAGAGAGTCATGGTAAAACCCTCTTCGTCTGCTGTGTGTGTTAACACATTGAGTCAGCAGTGTCATCTTGCATTAGAAGAGCTGTTGGTGTATGACTGTCCGACCACAGTTTAATTCATATTTGATGAATCGCTTTTGCTATTTCTGTGATCTGGGACAGTGAGCACCAGCGTTCTGCTACGCTCCACCGCATCTGTCTTCAGAGGCTACAGCAGGTGATTCTGGATGTAGGGGTTCTGGGAGATCAGGGCCGACGGTTCCTCTACCCGAGGCTGAGACACAGTCGGCTGCACAAATCTGTCAGCATCTCTGTCTGCTCGCCACCTCACATTTAAAGCCCATTAGGGAGTAACCAGACCACCCTATGTGTCTAAGCCATTACACTATAAGATCAGAATAATACAATTCTGTGCTGTTTTGTCTAAATATCTTTAAAAATCACTCGAAACTAAAATTGATTATTTCAAATGCAAACAAAAGAAAACAAGTGAAATATTTATTATTATCAAACAGTTGCGCTGCTTAACATTTTTGTGGAACAATGTCTATTTTTCGGAATTATTTGATGAATCGAAAGTTTAAAAGAACAGCATTATTTGAAATGGATATTAGGGCTGTGGAGCTATATATATATATATATGAAGAGTTCAGATGCAAAAGCCTCTAAATGCCATTTGAAATTTTCTTCTAAAATGACCATTTTTATCAAGCTTGTATATAAGTTCAGTAATTTCACTTAAATGACAATTAATAGGTAAGCTTCATTGCCATTTAAGTGAAATTACTGAACTTAAATATACAAGTCTATATAAAAATAGATCATTTTAAAAGAAAAGATCTATATTATATCAATATTTTATATATGAATAACACATTTTCTTAAATATATACATGCACGTGTGTGTATTTATATATACAAAATAATTATATACAGCACACACAAATATATTATGTAAACACAGACTTTTATTTTTGTATGAAATAATCGGATTAATTTCTGCACAGCCCTAATATATATATATATATATATATATATATATATATATATATATATATATATATATATTATTTTCTAAATAAAATCTAATTAATTACTGTACATGATGTGCCAATTAGTTAATCTAATTAATCACACATCAGATTTGGCTGAAAAATGACCCCCAAAAGGTTAGCCTAAGTAATTAATGAGTTAAATGAGAAAAGCATCAAGTAGACATTACAAAAAAATAGCTTTAGAAATACAAATTTTGTTTGATTAAATATAGAATTTATTAGACAAACTTTTAGGCTACAACGGCCATGATTTTATTTTTATTTTTTAGAAGCTGCATCTGAATTGGTATTTAGTTGCCAAAACAGTTTGGTTGCCAGCATTCTTCAAAATATTTTCTTGTTATGTTCCATAAAAGAAGGTGAATAAATGTAAATAACTTAAATTTGAATCTTTGGGCAAGCTATCCCCAAAATGTGAATTTGTTTTATGAAGTGATGCGCCAAATAAGAGACTAAGACTGCCAGTAGTTGGCAGTAGGTGTCTAAATGAGTAGTCATCGAGTCATTCGATTCATTCAAACAGCTGATTTATTCAGGAATTAAATAAACGACTCTCTATTTGATTGGGCCATTGAATCATTGGTTCACCTGATTGAAACGCCACTGTGTGTTGCTCGGAGATTCACAACAGTTCTGTTCTGGCTTTATAGATAATAAAAGCATTGATTTCTTTAAAAACAAAATCGTTCTTAACCCTAACTTTTAAACGGTAGAGTACCTTGGATTGACTGACATCTGTGCAATGCAAAATGTTCTTAAAAGAATAGATGTTAGGGATAATGCATCCTGTTTGGTGGTCTGTTCCTAACATAAAGCTATCAAAAGGCTTCAGGTTAGTAGATATAGTAAACGAATCAAATGGACTGCTTTTATGGTTCTTGCAAAAAGGCATATGGTCTTGAAACAACATAAGGTATTTATTTAAACTTTTAAATTTGTATTTTGTCCCTTTTTTGCATTTGCCTATTATTAGTTCCAATGATTAATTTTCTTGCTCCATGTTTTTCTAGAAGTTAAACCTTCTGTTCATGCTGATAGCTACAGGAGGGCTGAATGTAAACATTCCAGTAGAGAATATTCCCCTGCTGGGCCGCACAGTCAGTTTTTCCACCGCCGCCTCCCTGGTGCTCAGAAACGTTGAGGTTCTGAAGAATTTGCCCGTATAAAGGTCTCAATCGCACGTGCCTCTCAGTTAACCTCAGGTTTTGTCAAATTATTCTCTATACTAACATCTCTTGTTTGAAGAAAAAGTGTCTTGTTACATCAGCGACAAAAATTTTTCCAAACAAATGTTTGTTGCCTCGACAAATTGTCTAATTTTACATGTTACTGCTTTTATGTCCAACATAGAAACCAGATACGTCATTGCAGCCAGCCAACACAGACCTGCTAATTAGACGCTTGTTGTTGTGGAGATATGAAGGGAGCGTTTGGGGATTGGATAAAGATAATATTTGCTTTTTTTGGGACTTCTACAAATCCTACTCGTTCATTTGTTATCCACACTAACAAAATGAATGAATCAGAACCAGTCACAGCCAAAACATGTGAGCAGGACTTTCTTTTTAATTATCGATTGTCCTCCAGCCATGGATATGTCTTACGAATCGCCACCTCTAACGCACCATTAACAGGATTTAGTGCGGGTAACAGTCTCGGATGAGAAATAGGTTGTTGTAAAATGTTACCCAGGGAAATGGGGAAAAATAATTCCTTTCTCATTGCAAATTAATTCCACTCGGTCTCTAAACCGCAAGTTTGGCTAGCCAACTTGACTCAGAACAAACCCCAACCGAACTCGCTTACTCTACACCCAACCCCCGCCTCTTGACCCACCAGTGATACCAGCTCTCTTTAACCAGCAGCCCGGAAACTCCTCTCTGTTATTGGGTCTGAAGTCTTGCGTAACAGCCATATCCCACAGTTCAGCTGACTTTGATGGGGAGAGCGAGCCAAATTCACTCTGTTCTCCTCTTACCAAAAACCCAAACACTCTCAGAAAAGGGATGTGCAAAGATTTCAGTCTCTTCCTGCAAGCATGCTCTTGGTACACAGTTATACGAACCATAACGATTGATGGCATTGGTTTTTCTGTAACAGTTCCACTGTGAGTCCTTATACCTTTTTAAAAGTGAAAGTTACGTGACTTGTTTCAACAGTTCGGAATCGATTTCTTTCTTTTATGAGACTAACTTTATTTGGCGTGCACTTTGTAAAAATTGCATATCTATATAGTTCATTCCTTCTATCTATCTTTCATTCTATCATTTGTTTCTATCTTTCATTCTCTATCATTTGGTCCTTTTTTCTATCGTTCCATCTCCTATCGTTCTGTCTGTCTTCCATTCGATCCTTCTTTGTATTGTTCTATCTTTTGTCTATCTTTGGTTCTATCGTTTGGTTCTTTTCTGTCATTCTATAATTTGGTCCTTCTCATCTCTCGTTCTATGTATTGTTCTATCTTTCGTCCTATTGTTCTATGTCTTTCGTTGTATCGTTTTATCTTTTTATGCATGAGGAAAAGCAAGATAGTACTTGATCACTTATAAAGGTGCAATGTGTAATAATTGAGGTTAAAATATCCAAAAAAATGAGCTACACGCATCAAATGAATGAGGTTGATGATGTCATAAAAAATGACAAGTTATAGTGCTGCAGAGATATTAACCTGAATTAGCATGCTAAATTACTAGCCCTGGCCCGTCAGGTGTCGTAATACTAGTTTCGGCCATGGGAGGCGGTATGCGGGCGGGCAACATAACCACCAGCCAAACTGCAATACATGAGTAATTCGACTCGGCTTATGGGGTGATGCGGCTTACTTGAACCTCATGTCAATCGTGTGGAAATACATCCCACTACTACATTTCAGTTCAGGGAAGGATTCAAAAAATGATTGGTCGATATTATGCATGAGGAATACATTTTGGTAAGTTGTAGCAGAATTTATCAACAGTGTTCGTGTTCTTTTACCATTAACGTTAGCTAGTAAGATGATCGGTCACGTGCGCTAGGGATCTGTCGTGTAACATTTACAAGCGCCAAAACGGTATTAATTGTTTGAATTGTGTTTTAAAATTGACAGAATCTGAGAGCTGAGATTATTTTTTATATATCATAATAACTAACCTTCTCTGTCTCAGTCTGTCGGTCTCCGATGTCCTTTTCTGTGCGTGACAAAAATTGATGTGTGGCGTGAGAGCGTGTGAAAAGTGTCAATTGCGTGTCTCACGGTAAATTCGTGAGAGTTGGCAGCTCTGAATGGCGCTAGCTTGGTCAACATCAGCGAATGCTGTCTGTCAAATTGATTAAAACTTACAATAAAAATGTAATATGAACAAAACGAATACCTGTAAAACTTTAAGTAATAGCCCAGGGTTTTATTTTCCCATATCGTTGAAATGCACCGGCTTGTATTCGAGACAGGCGCCTATGAGACGCGTGTCAATTGATTTGATTAATATGCGCGAGGGAGAGAGAGCAAAACAGCGCACGCTTGTGTTGTTTGAAGACGTGAGATTCGCATGCATGGCACAACTAAATTTTTGGAGGTATACTGCCCCCATCTGGTATGGAATATGGGGAATGATTTGATTTTTTTTTTGACTGATGGCACCTTTAATGATCTTTGCCTCTCAAGCATAGTTTTGGTCTCCTGCACAAAATAGGTTGTTTATAAGAAAAACCCCTTCATAGAGCTGCAATAACTGAGCCAAGCAGTGGAGTAAAGAGCGCGGGCTTCAGGTTTCTCACAGCCTCAGACGGCATCGGAAAGTGTTTTCAAAGTTTGGCTCCATCGCCAAGTTGTCTAGCTTCCTGTCAGGTCAGCGCTTCTTTCCTGCGGCACCCCAAACACTTGCACGATTCTCTGTGCTCCTCGATTCCCAATTTCCTCAGCTTAGAAACTAAAGCCAGGAAATGAGATAGCTGGATGGGTCTTAATTGGAGATTGTCAGTCGTCTCTGGAGCAGACACACTGGCTGCTTCTCATACCAGCATTCAGTCTGGCTCTCTTTCATTCTCTCACAGTCTTTCACTCTTTCTTTCATCCCTGGACAGAGCTTGTGAATTTTGTGAAGTTAGACACCCTGGGAATTGACACACAATATCCTCCTAGCAGCACGAGAGAGTGTTTCACATAAGAGGACTCTGTTATCCGTTCAGCGCCAGACTTTTCATTTGGCCATTCTGGAGGCTTATGAAACCGTGTGTATCGATGCTGTTCGGAAGGATGTTTTTAGAGATTAAAATAACTTCAGGTAGAGAAATAAAAACAGTTCAAACTTCAAAATCTTTTTTTCCTTCTGTGTAATGAATGAGCAGTGCTCTTTGTGGAAAGACTGTAGATCCTGTGTTTGCACAGTGTGACAGCCTCTAAAATCAGCTCTCTGTTTTTCCAGGTCTTTAAGGGTGAATTTCAGCTACCTGATTTTCTTAAAGAACAGACACAGGTATGGTAGATATTCGGTCTGTCCTTAAGCTCTTCATAAATGGCTTTTTAAACAAAAATTGATTTTCTTCTTCCTTTTTTGTTTGTTACAGTATGCCCACCACTAGTTAATAAAATGGTGGTCCTTAGAGACCTTCACTTCCCATCAGCTTCCACTCACTCTGAATCTTTGCTTTTCACGTAATTTTGATCATAATGGTGGTTACCTTTTATAAGGTGTCTTGATCTCCTCCAGCCTGCGCTCTTCTGATCTCCATGTTTTCAATTTTTTTTTATCTGATCACATTAGCTGCTAGAAATGTGTGTGGCCTCATTTTGTGTGCATAGTTCTGCTTTGTAGATAGAAGGCTTATACCGCCCCCTCTTGGACAGATGATGGGAAACGATTTAGCATTTAGCAATATTTTTGAGCTCAAAATAGAAGCAAAACTTTTATAGGAAACAAATGTTCAAGCCAAAAGTGGGTGGGAAGACAAAACATTCCTAAAATATAATGGTACAATAGAATAGTATATATATATATATATATATATATATATATATATATATATATATATATACATATTTTATTCAATTGTTTATAATTGTGTGTATATCCAGTTAAAGGCACAATACGTAAGACTTTTAAAAAAATAAAATATCCTAAAACCACTAAAACAATGTTATTTATTTTGTTGAATTGTGTACATTATCCCAAAAGTTTAACCATGTTTATATCAGCCATTTTAACCAGTGTAACGGCCTGTCAATGATGTCAGATCCGCCTTATCCTTAATTTCCGTTTGACTTTCGTAGAAACCATGGAAACACCAAAAACGCTTTAATATATTATGTGTTCTATTAGAGGTGAGCAACTTTTTTCGACGTTTATCTTTAACTAATCCTTAACACTATTTTGTCAAGTAGCTAGCATAGCATAACCAGAAAAGCTATATTTGTAGTAGAAGTAATACAGCATTTTCTCCACCATACATGCAATATATTTTAAAATGAACTTCTTGCCATTTAGCAACACAAGTCATCCTGCTTTTATTAATATGCCATTCTAATATCGTTATATAGCAACAATTGTCTCATTGCAGCCACCGAGAAAACGCACATAGTAATAACAACTTTTTTAACACACTCGAACGTATTTTAGTATGATTGTTTTGACTTTACTTTGGAGATGAAGTCGCATGATTCCACGCACATTCACAGTGTCATAAAGCGACGCCTTTGTTCTAAAAAAGCGAACCTTTGGCGCGAAACTTACATACTGTGCATTCAATTGTAATTCAAAATCTGTGACTAATGAATATTAATCATATTCACAAATGAATGTCATATTACATACAGTACACTCTCATTAGATCTGCTCCTCTGTGTATAAAAATGATCTAAAGAGGAAAATGAAAACTATAGTGTGAGGTACATGAACATGATTGCTCAGAAAAATACAATGCTGTTCATTCACAGATTATACTGTACAGTATTGTGTCCACACATGTGTAACAGATGTTTGTCTTATAACAGCTTCAGAAGTCTCCAGAAAAGCCAAACCCAAGTTAGGAGGAGAAGACGAGAGCTTTTTCAGATAAAGTGAGTTATTTTCTATACTAGAAAACTTGTATTCCTCTTTGGATCAGATGGTGTTTTGCATTATTAACATGCGTTTTGAGATTTACTGTATGTGTGTTAAAACTGACTTTTGTGCTCAGAAGAATGAATACATTTTTGCTTTGTTGCTGTTATTATATTAATGTATTATATACTATGAATAATAATACATTTTATTATATATTTAAAACAAATAAATGGACAATTTATTGCTATTTTTTATTATTATTTATAATTATTTATTTATTATTAAACATTTTACTAGTACTACTACTACTAATAATAATTATTATTATTATTATGCATTTCATTTTTCATAAATAATGAAAAAATAATTATTGTTTTGCATCTATTATTATTATTATTATTATTATTATTATATTTACATTTCATTATACATTTGATAGAGTATAATAATATATTTTCTTGTTCTTCTTCCTCTTCTTTTTATTATTATTATTATTATTATAAACAATTGAATAAATAGTTTATTATTATTATAAACAATTAAATAGATAGTTTATTGTTGTTATTAAAAACAATTAACTTATTATTATTATTATTATTATTATTACTATTATAATTATTATCATTGTTTAATTATTTATAATTGTAATGTATTATTAATAATACCTTTTATTCATAATAATAATAATAGTAATTTGTTATTATGTATTTACTTTTAATAATTAGATAATTATTATTATTTATTATAAAACATTAAATAGTTTATTATTATAATTATTGAAAACAAATAAATACGTTAATAAAATGTATTATAAAAACATGTAAATGGATAATTTATTATTTAATTATTTATAATAAGAATGTTATTAATAGTTTATTTATTATTATTTATTTGATTGTTTTATAAACAATTGGACACAAAACAAAAAATAATTTTGATGATTATTTGACATTATTTACTATCAGTATTCTTGTCCTTTGTGCCAAGCACAATATTTTTTCTCTCAAAAAAATGGCTGATTTATTTCCCTATAGAATGAACCTCTGTCTCTCCTTTAAATATGCCAGAAATATCAAATAATTTCACAGCATAATTATGTTGAACAGATACTGAAAATCAGACATTTTATGTTTTAACAAAAAAAAAGTTGCTATAAATTTTCCATTACATATTATTTTATGGTAATGAATAGAAATGTAAATAAACAAAAGCCAAACATTTAAAAAATAATTATTATTATTATTTGTGGAATAAAAGAATAATGTGACAGTATTGTGTTAATTTGATCAGTTGTGTAGTAAATGATGGCGGCTGATGTCAGCAGTGACTGGTGATGACCCTGACATACGTTAGTGACGCAGCGCACTGTATGCCAACCACAGTTGGCCTTTTGCTCCGCTGACGGGCTCTTGCTGTGTTTCAGGGCTGAGTAGAAGCAGATGCCGTGGGACCATAATGGACTTGCGTCACCCCCGACTATGCTGGGACCTCCATGCATGGAAATACTTACAACACAGACACACACACACACACACACACGCACACACATACACACACAAACACACACACACACACACACACACACACACACACACACACACAGGCCTCTGGACTCAGAACACTCTTTGTAGGAGAGTTTTGGCCTTTAGATGTTGTACTGTAACAATTGTGGCCTAAGAATGTCATAGCTGTTCTGAATTTTGTGTTTTCTTCTTTCTGTTTTTCCTCACTACTCTTTTAATTTCTGTCCATTTTCCTGGCTTCATAAACCTGTGATTCTGTTATAAGAAAATACAGTGGATTTAATTAGCAGCAAGGAAATATTTATGGAGTACCTTTGGCTTTAGAAGACGATTTTTAATGTTGGTTTTCTACTTTCATGCCTTCGTAACGTGCAATTCCTTGGGTACTGAATGATGTACAAGAATTCAATCTTGTGTAGAGGTAAACATGTATTTTGTTCTCTGCATTTGCATTGGAGTGACCTTGTGTACTTTGAGAAGAGCTGTAATAAATGAGCTGCCAGTGTTGAACGGAAGAGGCTCATTGACATTTTCTCCATTGGTAGAGAAACGCACATCGGTGATGTTGTTTTTACGATTGTTATTTTTGTACTTGTGTAAATCATAATTATGTACTCTTTTATTTCTTTCAATGAAATAAATCCCATAGCGCTGTTGGCAGCCAATTTGCTGACAAAAGTCAGATTCTTTTATTAGCTGCAGGAAACAAGGTTATCACTTACAGTGTCTGTGGAAGTAGCCTAAAATATGTTAGAAGTAATATGAATGTGTCTTTCTAGTGTATACTTTGATACACTGCACACATGCTCTTCCCTTCTTTCATTTAAACAATACTGTACTGTACAATACTGTTTAAAATGTTTGGGAAGTCAATTTGATAAAAAATACAGTGATATTGTCAAAGTATGATAGTTTAAAATAGTGATACGGTTAATGCCAGGGTTCTGATGCTCCGACTCGTATACTATAAGAACGTATATTGACGTCACGCCATTTGGTGCAGCCATCTTGACGGAATAGAAAATGTTAAACCGCCGGTGATAATACAACTCGTCTATATATATATATATATATATATATATATATATATATATATATATATATATTAAATTATACATACAATTTGGATTTCTCAGACCTACATTTGTGCATTTTAAGGTGTTTGAAGGTCATAAAAATGGTATAACAATAGCTTTAAAAGCATGTCAGTGGGCAGTAGCATAAAATATTACAGATTCTTTAATATGAGGATGTTGAAATGAATGATCCACGCTTGGATGCGAATGCAGAATGTTTCTGCTTATTGTTGACAATACACAATCACATATTCCAGCCAGTACACCTAGATGAATTGATGCTGTTTTGAAGGCAAAGGGTTGTCACACCAAATATGGATTTGATTTAGATTTTTCTTCTGTTCACTCACTTTGCATTTAGTTTATTGATAAATATAATCTATTAACATGTCTATTTTTGAAAGTATTCTTACTTTACAGCATTTTTTCACACCTGCCTAAAACTTTTGCACAGTACTGTATATACATGTTCTAAATATCTATTTATACTTATGAATTGAGCTTATAGTTTATGTAATTAGCAAATGACATCTGTGTTAAATCGGAATATATTGTAATAATGTTAAAAGGCGTAAAGGTAGCGTAAGTCTCAAATTTTAAATACCTAGGTACAATCATTGATGAGAAACTTTCCTTCCAAGACAATGTGGATTTTATACATAAGAAAACTAGACAGCGTTTAAGTCTACTTAGGAAGTTAAGAAATTTTGACATTGAAAGGAGGATCTTAACCATTGTTTATAGATCAATGATTGAAAGTGTTTTGATTTATTATTGTTTCATGGTATGGTAATCTTACAGTGAAACAGAAGAATTTTCTGGCATTGCTTGTGGTTCTTGTGTTTTTCTTCTTACAGGTAAGATGGTTTCTGAAACCATTCCAGCAGCTGATTGGTGGTTCAACGGCTTATTGGATCTTGGAACTCCTCCTACTCTTTAAAAAGCCTAGTTTTGGATCTGTTCACTCTCTGCTCTGCTCCTGCGGTCGGTGTGGTTTGTGTCCCTTTGTAGGGAACGTTCCCTGATAGCAAACTGACATTGAATCAGCGTTGATCTGGCATTGTTTTGCTCATTGAATTAACGTTGAACCAACGTCAGACGTGCCATTCTTCTGATCTGGATCTGAAAACAAGACGACTCCACTTTCACCGCTGCTTTTGTTTCCAGGTCTGTCATAGTCATTAGATGCATGTGGCTCTTTTTGTCTTGGTTTCTTGTATGTTAACTGAATTTCTCTACAGGCTTCTCGGGTAGATGGAGATTCGGTGCAGAAGCTAAAGGTTGAAGTTCAAGGAAAGGTCTTCAGAGCAACCGAATAGAGCAAAATCATGTTCAGATGTTACTTACCTTTGACCTTCATCCAAACAGACAAACCTATTTACAATCCAGGACAAACGGGTGAGCTATCATCTTCAAATACATTATGCAATACATGTGAGTTTGTTGGTGTTTTTGCAGTTAATTTCAGAGTTGTCTCCATGGATCCCAAATTTGTGCCTTTTGATCAAATGGTAAGACCAGATGTTTCACCATTTTGAGTGTTCTGACCATAAATGAAAAGCAAATTAAATGCAGGTTCTTTTAAGATGCAGAAATTTCAACTTCAATGACTGCTTTTAAATGTTTATTATTTCTGTCTTTCTTGCAGTTCAATCTGGTCATGGTGGAGGTGAGTTTGCTTCAGAGTAAGACTTTGAATGGAGCCAATGCACCTTTTTGCACTTTTCTTTCTTTGCAGATTTTCTCTTGAGCTGTTAATTTGTTTTAAATCTGCAATACCTAAGATTGGCATGTCACTAGAGGGCGCGACATTCAAAACAACAACAATGGCTTTGCTTGATGATGACGTGGAGGAACGCGGAATGATGGGAACTGGGGATTGATGGGGATTCTTCTTTCACTGTAAGATTACCATACCATGAAACAATATAAATTAAAACACTTTCAATCATTGATCTATAAACAATGGTTAAGATCCTCCTTTCAATGTCAAAATTTCTTAACTTCCTAAGTAGACTTAAACGCTGTCTAGTTTTCTTATGTATAAAATCCACATTGTCTTGGAAGGAAAGTTTCTCATCAATGATTGTACCTAGGTATTTAAAATTTGAGACTTACGCTACCTTTACGCCTTTTAACATTATTACAATATATTCCGATTTAACACAGATGTCATTTGCTAATTACATAAACTATAAGCTCAATTCATAAGTATAAATAGATATTTAAACATGTATAAGTATATACAGTAATGTGCAGAAGTTTTAGGCAGGTGTGAAAAAAAAGTGGATTCCAGCCAAATGAGATCGGATGTCAAGTGTATCTCTAGGAACAGAAAGAATGTTTAATCCAATTCCTATAATCAGAACAGTTCTCCTTTCACTAGATACCTCAGAAAAGGGTATAATAGATTCAAGAAAAAAAAGCATTCTCTTAAAATTTTCACTGGTATTTTACTCTCAGAGTTTGGCAAAGACACGCAACCTTCCATAATAAATGGTACAAAGTGTTTCATGGCTACTAATTTGGAGTCACATACTTCCTCACATACTTACAGTTGTTCAAATTTCTTTAACCCAACTCTATTCTCATTAAAGTTACCACTCTGTTGAACTGATCGGTCTTCTCTGTATACCTTGGCTTCCTATGCGTTAATACATAATCATCTGCCAAAACCGCCGCCTCCATTGCATTCTTTGGCTTCTTCTCATTTATGTACTTAGCAATATCATCGGGCACAATATTTTTAAAGTGTTCTAAAATGACCAGATCACACAGCTTTTTTCAAAACTATCAACAGTGGACGCAACACACCAGCGATCAAAATGAGAAACCGACACTGAAAAAACCTATATAAACATATGTTTTAATATTGGTTTTGGCACATACACTGTGTGCAAAATTATTAGGCAAGTTGTATTTTTGAGGATTAATTTTATTATTGAACAAATACTGTGCTCTAAGTTAATCCAAAATGTTAATAAACCCTCAATCCTGAATATTTAAGAAAGCAAAAGTGAGGTTTTGGCTTTCTTAGGAGAATATCTGTGTGCACAATTATTAGGCAACTATTAGTGTGCAGAATTATTACTCAGCAAAATGAAAATGTTCCAATCTCACTTTTTTTATCTGTTAAAGTGAGAATTACGAAACAAACAACTCGGTTTACAATATAAACATTTCTGACATTTAAAAAAAATATCATTGACCAATATAGCCACCCTTCTTTTCAATAACAGTTACAAGCCTTCCATTCATGGAGTCTGTCAGTTTCTTGATCTGTTGATGATCAACTTTTTGTGCAGCAGCCACCACAGCCTCCCATACACTGTTCAGAGAGGTGTACTGTTTTCCTTCACCGTAAATCTCCCGTTTAAGAAGGGCCCACAAGTTCTCAATAGGGTTTAAATCAGGTGACGAAGGGGGCCATGTCATAATTCTTTCATCTTTAAGGCCTTTACTGGCTAGCCACGCAGTAGTGTACTTTGATGCATGCGATGGAGCATTGTCCTGCATAAAAATCATGGACTTCTTGAAAGATGTAGACATTTTCTTCTACCACTGCTTGAAGAAAGTATCTTCTAAAAAATGGCAGTAGGTTTGGGAGTTTTATTTTGAGTCCATTTTCTACCCGAAAAGGTCCAACTAGCTCATCTTTAATAATACCAGCCCATACCATTACCCCACCTCCACCTTGCTGTCGTCTGAGTCGAAGTGGAGCTCTGTGCCCATTACTGATCCAGCCACGGGCCCATCCATCTGGTCCGTCTAGAGTCACTCTCATCTCATCAGTCCATAAAACCTTTGAACAATCTGTCTTCAGATATTTCCTGGCCCAGTCTTGATGTTTCAACTTATGTTTCTTGTTCAGTGGTGGTCTTATTTCAGCCTTCCTTACCTTGGCCGTGTCTCTGAGCACTGAACACCTTGTACTTCTGGGCACTCCAGGTAGGTTGCAGTTCTGGAATATGACCGCACTGGAGGATAATGGGTTCCTGGTCGCTTCACGTTTAATTCTTCTCAAATCTTTGGAAGTTAATTTGCGTTTTTTTTCTCAACACGTTTCTTGCGACTCTGTTGAGGTTTTGCTACAAAACGTTTGATGGTTCTGTGATCATGCCCCAATATCTTAGCAATTTCTAGAGTACTGCATCCCTCTGAAAGACTTTTTACAATTTTTGACTTTTCTGAGTCAGTTAAATCCCTTTTTTGGCCCATTTTGCCTGAGGAAAAGAAGCTGCCTAATAATTATGCACACCTGATATAGGGTGTTTTTTTTCTCCTTAGGCCACACCCTCCCTCATTACACAAAACACATCACCTGAAATGCTTAAATCCAATAAGCATTCAAATTTATACAGCTTGGATTTGGAAAAAATGCATAAACATGATGATATGGTCAAAATACTCATTTGCCTAATAATTCTGCACACAGTGTATATGTATATACGTGCATATATGCACCCATATAGACCTTATGCACCAGAGAAACGTGGGCGCCGTCATCTTTAGAATATTGTCTTTGAACTTCCTCGTTTTCGCGGTCGCTCTGTATATTTCTATGGCATCGCTGTCGAGGAATAATTAGCTGGTGAAGTGGATTTACTTATTATAGAGTTAACAAAAGTTATCATGAGCATTGTAATGTTTATCATAAGCATTGTAAAGCAGATGTCTTAACAAATGTCGACCGGGAATTTTTTTTAAGAGCAGTTCATTCATACCTATGCAAGATCACTGTCAAAATACAGACCGGAAGTCAAAATACAACGAGCGCAGCACTGAAAAGAGGCGGGGCTACATAAGGTCTATAGGTACATGTATGCACACATATATGTACACATATAGGTGCATATATGTACCTATATAAGTACATGTGTATGCACGTATATATGAACCAACATGTTTACCTATATTTGTATAATACAAGCAAGCCAAAAACTTGTAAAGCATTAAACATGTCAATAAATGAAAGCCATTACATGCAAAAGTAATCAGCCAACATCATAAAAATACATATAGCTCTGTTTGAGTAACAAGTAAACTAATTAAATAAATAAAAATGCGAGAGGGTTACTCACGGTTGCACTTCTCCAAAGAGGAGGAGAAACCTAGATCCTCCACAGGACTCCTTCCAGTCTTGTTCATAAAAGAAAAATGTTGTTATTCTCTTCAATAAATTAAAGTGCAAATACATCAAATAATTAACACTATCAATCAGCCCAACATCACAGGTCTCTACAGCTCTGCTAAAGAAACAATTTTAAAAAGCAAAATCAGAGGAACTTACCTTTTGAGCAATAAGGGCGAGGTAACTTTTCCTTTGAGGTAATTCTGGAAAGAGGTTACATAAAGAAAAAAAAATATTACAATCACTCAATCAAAATAGCAACTCAATGCCCTAACGTTAACATTTATCTTACTATTCAAAAGACATTTCCTGCAGCTGTGAAGCTAGTACAACCCTCAAAATCCCATTGATAAGGCTCTGGAGAGGTCACCTGGTTATGAATGCAATTTTATTTTCACCAATTTCTAGCAAATGCAGAGAAGCATAATTTATTCTCATGAATGACGTTATCAAGGCCATGACTTTTGTTAACCCTACTACGAATTCCTCCAGAAAGAAACAAATAAATACATGTCAATTCTAATTTGAAACTTATCAACGGCTAAGTTATATTAGCACCCACACTAACATTAACGTTAAGTTACCTCACCAGCTAACAACATAGAAAGTGTATGGACTGAAACAGGTGTTTGGCAAAATAAATGCTTACGTTTATACTTCTCTGCCACCGGAATATCAATCTCCAGAAAAAACTATTAAATATAAAATTAGGAATACTTACGATTGCGTGAAACTTCATCGGATAACGTCAGGATGTTCAGGCGGGTGATGTTGTAAAATACGGGGCGCTGTAGCGCCCAATCGGCAGCTGCAGCAGCAGAAATGATTGTCTTCAAAATGTATTAACCACTGTGAATTGCTCGGATAGATGTGGGATGAGGATGAAACTTATTTTTTTTTCACACCAAAAAAAAAACAAAACAAAAAAACGACAGGGGTACCACTGTCATTTTTTTTGGGGGGGTCGAAATTTTGAGTTCGCTCTGATCTTCTCTGAAACTCTGGATTCTGATAGAGGGCCTTGGGATTTAGACCTGAGTGCAAAATGGAGTCTCTAGAACCTTCCAGAGCTGATATATGGACATCCCATCGTAGCATTTATGCCATTATAAAATATATCTCAGGTCTGGAAGGGTCTAGAGCCTCCATTTTTGCACTCAGGTCTAAGTCCCATGGCCCTCTATCAGAATCCAGAGTTTCAAGAAGATTGGAGAAACTTAGTTTTTTTCACACCAAAAAAAAAAAAGAGGGGTACCACTGTCTTTTTTTTGCGTCAAAATTTTGAGTTGCTCTAATCTTCTTGAAACTCTGGATTCTGATAGAGGGCCTTGGGACTTAGATCTGAGTGCAAAATGGAGTCTCTAGAACCTTCCAGAGCTGAGATATTGGACATCCATGCACGTAGCATTTATGCCATTATAAATATCTCAATATCTCAGCTCTGGAAGGGTCTAGAGCCTCCATTCTTGCACTCAGTCTAAGTCCCATGGCCCTCTATCAGAAGCCAGAGTTTCAAGAAGATTGGAGAAACTTATTTTTTTCGCACCAAAAAAAAAAAAACAGATAGGGGTACCACTGTCGTTTTTTTTTGGGGGGTAAAAATTTTGAGTTGCTCTGATCTTCTTGAAACTCTGGATTCTGATAGAGGGCCTTGGGACTTAGACCTGAGTGCAAAATGGAGGCTCTAGACCCTTCCAGAGCTGAGATATTGAGATATTTATAATGGCTCAATATCTCAGTATGTCATAAATATCTCATAAATATCTCAATATCTCAGCTCTGGAAGGGTCTAGAGCCTCCATTTTTGCACTCAGGTCTTAAGTCCCATGGCCCTCAATCAGAATCCAGAGAATTGGAGAAACTTTTTTTTTCGCACAAAAAAAAAAAAACGACAGTGGTACCCCTTATGTTTTTTTTTGTTTTTTGTTTTTTGTGCAAAAAAGTTTCTCCAGTCTTCTTGAAACTCTGGATTCTGACAGAGGGCCATGGGACTTATACCTGAGTGTAAAAATGGAGGCTCTAGACCCTTCCAGAGCTGAGAAATTGAGATATTTATAATGGCTCAATATCTCAGTATGTCATAAATATCTCATAAATATCTCAATATCTCAGCTCTGGAAGGGTCTAGAGCCTCCATTTTTGCACTCAGGTCTTAGTCCCATGGCCCTCAATCAGAATTCAGAAGAATTGGAGAAACTTTTTTTTTCGCACCAAAAAAACGACAGTGGTACCCCTTATGTTTTTTTTTTGTGCGAAAAAAAAGTTTCTCCAGTCTTCTTGAAACTCTGGATTCTGATAGAGGGCCATGGGACTTAGACCTGAGTGCAAAAATGAGGCTCTAGACCCTTCCAGAGCTGAGATATTGAGATATTTATAATGGCTCAATATCTCAGTATGTCATAAATATCTCATAAATATCTCAATATCTCAGCTCTGGAAGGGTCTAGAGCCTCCATTTTTGCACTCAGGTCTTAGTCCCATGGCCCTCAATCAGAATCCAAAGATATTGGAGAAACTTTTTTTTCGCACAAAAAAAAACGACAGTGGAACCCCTTATGTTTTTTTTGTGCGAAAAAAAGTTTCTCTAGTCTTCTTGAAACTCTGGATTCTGATAGAAGGCCATGGGACTTAGACCTGAGTGCAAAAATGGAGGCTCTAGACCCTTCCAGAGCTGAGATATTGAGAATATTTATAATGGCTCAATATCTCAGTATGTAAATATCCATAAATATCTCAATATCTCAGCTCTGGAAGGGTCTAGAGCCTCCATTTTTGCACTCAGGTCTTAGTCCCATGGCCCTCAATCAGAATCCAAAGAATTGGAGAAACTTTTTTTTCGCACAAAAAAAAAAAAAACGACAGTGGTACCCCTTATGTTTTTTTTGTGCGAAAAAAAAGTTTCTCCAATCTTCTTCAAACTCTGGATTCTGATAGAGGGCCATGGGACTTAGACCTGAGTGCAAAAATGGAGGCTCTAGACCCTTCCAGAGCTGAGATATTGAGATATTTATAATGGCTCAATATCTCAGTATGTCATAAATATCTCATAAATATCTCAATATCTCAGCTCTGGAAGGGTCTAGAGCCTCCATTTTTGCACTCAGGTCTAAGTCCCATGGCCCTCAATCAGAATCCAAAGATTTGAAGAAACTTTTTTTTCGCACAAAAAAAAAAAAAAAAAATGACAGTGGTACCCCTTATGTTTTTTTTTTTGTGCGAAAAAGTTTCTCCAATCTCCTTGAAACTCTGGATTCAGATAGAAGGCCATGGGACTTAGACCTGAGTGCAAAAATGAGGCTCTAGACCCTTCCAGAGCTAGATATTGAGATATTTATAATGGCTCAATATCTCAGTATGTCATAAATATCTCATAAATATCTCAATATCTCAGCTCTGGAAGGGTCTAGAGCAGGGTTTTTCTGCATAGACAATTATGAGGAGGCCGCCTCCGTCATATTTCGGGCCGCCTCCGCCTCTCGACAAAACTCAAGTCAGGCAGACGTTCACTGAACTCGTTCATATTTTAGCCGAACTGAACAGAATCACTTTTCATACAATGAACGTGAACGAGAGCGTCGCTTACTCTGTCAGGAATGAATGAGAAGCACGCCACGCGCAGTTCACGTTCACGCTCATTTGAAAAGTCAGGTTTTATCTCCAACCCCAGTTTTGAGTCGCCGAATCCATTTGTTTATAGATCAATGATTGAAAGTGTTTTAACTTATAATATTTGTAGCAGGGTATGTATATCCCTTGCTGTTAGTGCCGAATGTAGCCAAGTACACCTGGCTGCAGCCTGCAGATCGAGTGGGGCTGCACCTGGGGTGGGGCTACACGTGCAGCTCTGCCCATATCAATTTTCATTGGTTAGTGACAAAGTGATGACGTCGATCGAGGCGGGGCCGCACTAGGGCGGGGCTTCATGTGCAGTTCTGCCCAAAACGCTTTCTCATTGGTTAGTAGCACAGCTATGACGTCGACGCCATGCACGGTAAACAAGAAATGAGGTTGAAAAACTCACGTGCTAAATCGCGCTGAAACCTCTCACGTAGATTTAACTTAGAGCTAACTGTATATTCTGTGATTAGAACATAGAGACCACGGATCATTTGTTTTTCTCCTGCTCTCACAGCAACACATTCTGGTGTGACATGTATGATTGGCTTGAGCCTTATCTCCAGTCTCTCTCCAGTTTCACTAGAGATAACATCACATTAGGAATTATAATGAAAGACAAAAACTATGAAATGCTTTTAAACACTTTAATTATCTTGAGTAAATTTTTCATCCACAAATGTAAATGTTTAAAAACACAGTCTCTATTTACTGTCTTCAAGAGAGAATTTGCATTGTAGCCCATTACAAATCCCTGTGGTTCATGAAGAAGCCTCTCTCTCTGTATGTATGTATATATGGGAGGTGATAAAGGTGATATATACGTTTTTTTTTGTGCATATATATATATATATATATATATATATATATATATATATATATATATATATATATATATATATATACCACGCTGAAAGCACATGCATCGTATTTGCGTTAAGTGGTACAGTAATGATGTCGATGCTTCAAAACGCATGAGCAAATTTGAAATAATACTTTTAATAAAATTATTACGTATTAAAAATCTCTAAAGTAATAATGAAAGCAGCAAAAAGGAGTAGAGCACATATCCATAGTTTTAACTATGCCTGATTCAAGTTCAGCGTATAAGGAATTACAGAGTATTGTGTAATATCTTTGTAGTATTTTAAAAGTTTTTCACATTCTGTTGCACTTCACCATGTAAATAACAAAATAACTGTAAACATTAATGGCACCTAAATATATTTCTTATTTTAAGCATTTCTCTGTAATCTTACTGTTTCTCTTGTTTATTTTGTGCATTATATAGGTTATTATAAAACATTTATGCCAATAAAGTTAAATTAACTACATACAGTACATTGTCAATCTCTGCAAACCATATTATGCATGCCAACTCAAAAAACCAAACTCATACCAGTGATAACTTTTATTTCAAAACAAGTCTGAAAATTTGTGTAAAGAGATATTCAGATAATCACCTACACACAAATACACACACACACACGTCCACTCACACACATCATGTACACACACACACGTGTCGTACACTCACTCTCACACACGTACACTCTCACACATTCTACTCAGCCTGAAATTCCCTTCCATCATTGAAAAAACTAGCCCTCAACCTCCTTCATGGAAGAAAATGCACGCAGGACTCCCCTTCTGCCATCACCTACACACCCAGGTGGGCAGTCCTTGTGTATTTCAGTACAGTGCAAGCACAGTCAACGAGGGCACCTGGAACTCTTGCACTCCAGTTCACAACACCTAATTTAGATAAAATACAGAACAAACAACATTGAATCATTTTGAAGAATGGCATTATCAGTACAGAGTCATACAAGGAATTTCTTTTTTATACATGTTAAACATATTATATAGGAAAATGTTAGACAAGATACACTTGAGTGTTATTGGCTTTGTCTGTAGTACCTAAGTACCTAAGAGACTTAATTGTTTATGAAGAATATAAACTCTAAATAAAAACTTTAATTTGGCTTGAGCAAGCCTATCCTAAAAGTTTTGAGGGCAATATAGTTTATCAAGCACAGACAGATGTATGGGTATGACAGATAGGTAGAGATAGATAGGCACACAGAGATGAATAGATAGATTAGGATAGAAAATTATTTTTGATGTGGTAATACATCAGCCATATGGCATGCTGGTGTACTGGCAGAATGGGCACCTACTACTGCTCATACCCCCCTCACAGTTGTGTACATTTTTGCAGGGGGAATGGCTCTTAAAACCTTGGATTTATAAAGTAAACAACAACAAAAAATAGGTGAGAGATGGAGGACTAGAGTAAGTGTTAGAGAATAATTATCAGCAAACACCAAAATATATATAAAGTAAAATAGCAAAAGTGGAACCCTGGGAATATAAATGAGGATGACAATGCCAAGGATAAGCAAAGAGAATGAAGTATAGAGCATAAGAATAAGCATATTTTTTTCATGTTCAATTAAATAAATGTAATCTTATTAATTACAAAATAGATTACATTTAATCAATTTATTTATAGAAAAAAAGTCATACAATATAACTTTGTATATTGTTACTATTAACTCTTAAATCATGTTTTTCTTCTGGTTCATTTTTAACACTAATATCCTCCTAATCCCACCAAAACCACACACACACACACACAAGCTAGAAAGCGACGTCATGAGTTTACGGGCGCGGGCCCCACCTCGATCGACGTCAGCACTTTGCCCCTAACCAATGAGAAGCATTGTGGGCGGGGCTACAAATCTGCCAAATCTGTGAGCCTATCAGTGCTTTTATATGGGGAGTATAAAAATGTGAGTGGTTTGTTTGCCAGGTATGCCTCACAATGGGTCCTGCCCATTGTAAACATCAGGTGGTGAAACGGTAAGTGTAGTAGTGTTGTGTTTTAATCTCGAACTTGATTGAGGTGTTTACATATATTGTGGCTGGCAGGCAGTGTTGGGGAGTAGTTAACTACAAGTAGCGTAGCTACTAACTTAACTAAATTTTTCAGTAGCTCAGTTGCTTTTTAAACAGTGTAGCTTTTCCAGTAGCTAACTACATTTTGCAGCAAATAGTGGAGTAGCGCGAGCTAAAGCTACATTGCTACATTGTCAAGTCTGCGCGAATCAGGGCGATGCAAGGATATCCTTCTTCTTGTTAGATTACAAACTCATTTTTTGCCATTACCACGACCTGTTGTTTAATCACGAATCTTGCGGCTAACGGTTCACTGATGTACAGAAGTGGATTGACTCGATGATTTGGAGGATGGAGAAACAAATAACGTTAATTACCCATGGCCTTATTTGTCCAAGTTCAATCAGTATATTTGAGAAAATGTTCTACATGCAATTTGCGTTGGATGTAGGCTATATTTCATTCTTGCAATGTTGTAGGCTATTTGTTGCACTTTTGACAGTCAGAGATATTTACGTGTTGTATGTAATAAAACAATGCTCTTTGAAATCGTAATTGCATTGCCTTGTTTTAAACACTAAATATTTTACTTAAAACATTCCTCAGACACTTATTCAGTTATTTATAATATACGTTGTTCAAAAAGCAAAAGTAGTTTCAATGTAGCTAGCTACTTTTTGATAGTAACTTGTAGTGTAGCTAACTACTTTTCTAAACGGGTAGCTTGACTGTAGTTAAACTACTTTAACTTACGAGTAGCTTGTAACTTGTCAAACTACAGTTTCAGAGTAGCTTCCCCAACACGGCAGGAGAGTTTGATACATCCTCTGGTTTTCTCTCTGGTGTGCACTGGCCTTGCTAGCTGCCAGGTAAGTTTCCGTATTTTTAAAGAGTTTTCTTGGTTAACGGGAGACTGAATTTGCTTGTATGTTTTCAGTGTGTTGTTTCGTAAGTGACAAACAGGTGAGCTGTGAATGACCATTGGTTGAAGCGATCATCTTCAAATGCATTATGCAATATATGTGAGTTTGTTGGTGTCTTTGCATTTAATTTCAGAGTTGTCTCCATGGATCCCAAATTTGTGCCTTTTGATCAAATGGTAAGACCAAATGTTTCACCATTTTGAGTGTTCCGACCATAAATGAAAAGCAAATTAAATGCAGGTTCTTTTAAGATGCTGAAATTTCAACTTCAATGACTGCTTTTAAATGTTTAATATTCCTGTCTGTCTTGCAGTGCAGTCATCCATCCATCCAGTCTGAGTTTGCTTCGGTGTAAGACTTTGAATGGAGCCAATGCAGCTTTTTGCACTTTTCTTTCTTTGCAGATTTTCTCTGAGCTGTTAATTTGTTTTAATAGGTCAAAGATAATAACCGGATTGGTCAGTGGGCAAATGTTTCCTCAATGGAGCTGATATTGGAGCTTTCTCAGTTAAACCCAGAGGCTCAGAAGGGGATGTACACACTAAAGGCTTTTATTGCTGACCGAGAAGTCTCCCAAGTTTTTGAGGTGAAAAAATACGGTAAGTTGTTCTGTATGTGCAGTTCAATGACAGATCTGAGGCCTTAACCTAAAGCGCTTTGTTTCTGGTTTAGTTTTGCCCAAGTCTGATGTGACTAAACACACCGCAGACCTACAGCGTTGCAGTTATGGGACTGAAAGTTGAGTCCTGTGCCAAGTGAGTGATGCTTTATTTTCTTGTATTGTGGTTGGTCAGTTCTTTATCTTGTTCTGATGTTTCCCAGATTGTCCGTTCCAGTTGTCTGTCAGCGTCAATATGGCTCCAGCAGTGCAGATTCTGGTCTACAGCGTTCTTCCCAGTGAGAATTTAGTTGCTGCTAATGTGCCGTTTGACACCGATATGTGTTTCCAGAACCATGTACTGTATGATGTGGCTGTTTTTCAGTTTGGGAATGTTGGTGTGTGTTGGTCATTGTTCCAGGTCTCATCTTCAGTTTTCTCCAGCTACGGCTGTTCCTACGGAGGGAAACGTTCTGATGGTTCCTGCTCAAGCAGGATCTCTGTGTAGCCTCAGTGCTGTAGATTCATTCATTAAAAACCAACACATTATGACTTTAGACTTTAGTCTACTAGCTTTTGTTGCTGAATGTGATCTTTTAATATGACGGTCGGAAGGATGTGTAACAGAGTTAAAAATGCACTCTTAATAATTATTATTTTCAATTTAGCATTTTTGAATTTTATTTATCATTTAATGATTTTGGGTATTTGTGAATTTTATCTCATTGAGTTATTTTTATGTATTTTAATTTTTGCGAATGTTACCTGTGGAAAAGACCCTTCCTGCACACTATCCTTTCTGTTCCTCATAAGCTTCCGTAGCGTACCGTCTCCCTCTCAGTCTCGTTTTGCACTGCTGAGGGAAGCAGAGGTGCTGTGAAAGACGCCAGAATGCAATTAATGTGCATTTAATGTGCATTTGTACTCTACAGGAGCCAATAAATTGTGAAAGTCATCATATCCAGAGTTGTCCTTTACTTCGCCTGACCAGACCTGTTACAGATGGATGGAAGTAAGATATTTTTATTTATTTATTTTTTTTCAAAGGACGAGAGGACGGAGGAACGAAGGGCCGAAGGACCGAAAGGCCGAAGGACCGAAGGGCCGAAGGCTGAAGGGCTGAAGGTAAAAAAAAAAAAAAATGAAAAGTAATAATAACATCCATCCATCCAGTTTAAGGACCATGGCGCCCGCCCGAGGCCGTCCCCTCTTTGCGTGTCCTAGTGCGGGCGCCATGGTCCCCGAAATGGAAATCGGAGATATACATCTTGTTCACTTGAGCCAGGGATCGCAGTGATGCGAAAATCGTGATTCTAGCTCAAACGGTCTAGGAGTTATGCGCAATTTAGTACTTTTAGATCTTTTACTTTTAGCCATGGCCGTCCCCCAGGGGGCCATGTGGAGGAGTGGGAGGAGTTGGATCTGGATCCGACTCCTTCTATGTGGAGGAGTGGGAGGAGTTGGATCTGGATCCGACTCCTCCCATGTGGAGGAGTGGGAGGAGTTGGATCTGGATCCGACTCCTCCCATGTGGCAGGAGTGGGAGGAGTTGGATCTGGATCCAACTCCTCCCTGTGGATTTCATGTTCTGCACACCACTTTACCATGGAAGCTTGTTTCTTTTTTCTTGAAAATGGAAAAAAAATGTAAGCCCTCCAGTCTGCATCTGTTTTAAAGTCCCTGTAAAGTCAAAATTAAGTATGTGTTCTGAGTTTGTCACACCACAGAAAAATGTGTTATTAGCCACCCAGCCAAATTTGAATGATAAAAAAAGCCGACAAGTACATAAAATAAGCTATCAAAATCTTGAAAAAATTAGCAGTTACCTCTGTTCTCAAACGCTGTGGGCGTGTCCGCTGGCTGCGTGGAAGCCACGCCCACTCGCGTGAAAGCTGTCGACGGTGATATTAGCGGATACCAGAGCCCTGTTTAACGGTCTAATTGCACATTTCAGTACTTCACAGTTCTCAGGCTTTGTAATATGTTTTAGCAATACATATATAATATTTATAATGTGTTTAGAACTTTTTTGTAGAATTGCCTTTATAGGGACTTTAAAGGAGCTGTATGTAAGATTGTGGCCAAAACTGGTACTGCAATAACATTCAAAATACCGTAGAGCAATCCCCCCGACTTGAGGTTGCCAGATAGGCGGCAGGATCCAACATTTTTTTTTATCTGACACATTTGTAGCGGCTGACTGGTAGATCGGTGGAGGGTGGAGCATCATACCAAAACACAACATGACAACATCAACATCAGTTGAGGGCTGCAACTTTACTTTTTAAATGACAATATCCTGGCTGGACTACTGTTGTCAGTGATATAAGTATTTGAAATGAACATGATTTCTTAATGTCTAGTGATATATCAGGGCCATTTTATGATTATTTTAAATAAATTTCTTACATACAGCTCCTTTAAGTCTTATCTCTCTGATTCAGATACATAATTTTTATTTCATATGGGCCATTCTACGGAAATGTTCATTTTTCTGTCCCTAGCCTTTTACAGAAATACTTTAAAAATACTTTTTAGGCTTACAAGTTCTTTATATTTTAAAATGAAAATAATTGAATTGCCAATTGTAATATACATTTTAAGTGTCAAATGAGTTTAAAATCATTCAAAATTACAATGAAAATTCTGAAACTATGTTTCTCTCTGTCGACTATTTTAATATATTTTTCTTTGTGTTAGTGTCCTCCTTTTATGTCTTTCTGCAATTAAAAAAATAAATAAAAAAGCTTGTTTCTTTTTTCATTAATGCAAGAAAACACAATAACAATAAGGCAAAATCGAAGGGCAAAATGCAAAATCACATAAAATCCCTCAAAAAAACGAACATAGCACAACTCTGTAAGAATGAAGCAAATTAATTGCAAGAAAGAAAGACAGAAAACGATGATATAAAAAGTCAAAATTATGACATGGAAGATTCAAAATTATGAAATGAAAACAAATACGCTGCAATGTCATGTGGAGGAGTGGCACTTTCATGTTGCCTTGTGTGCTGCCATGGTCCACTGGGGACCAATGGATGGTAAAGAGGTTCGCGCTTGTGCGCTGAAAGGTGCCACTTTCGTCACTAGCTTTTGTTACTGAATGTGATTTCTTTCTTTTTTTATGTGATGGTCGGAAGGACGGAAGTCCGTCTGTCTGTCCGGACTTAGCTGGAGGACACTAAAAAGCTGAAGAGAACTGTGATGACAGTCAGGGGGATGGCTGGCAGGGGGATTTTTGCAGCTGGTAATGGATGGTAAAGAGGTTCGATTTAGTAAGATAGTGGCCTATCTTAAAAAGCATTTAACAAATGAACGTGAACTAGTTCATTTTTAGATACGTGAACTTAGTTCCTTTAAAAAAAAAACTGAACATGAACTAGTTCATTATCATCTGTGTGAACTGAACTTCGAGCTAGTTCTTTTTAAGGATGAACTGGCACAACACTGCTTACAATTGCTATATATGTCAGAGGTCGCACACCTCTGGAGCAACTAGGGGTTAAGTGTCTTGATCAGGGACACATTGGTGTCTCACAGTGGATTCGAACCCGGGTCTCTCATACCAAAGGCATGTGTCTTATCCACTGTGCCAGTATTTTATATGCTTTTTAAGCACTTAAAACTGCAGTTTTTTTCTTTTAAACATCAACATCTCATACATTCCCTACTCATGGGATAGAAGTGTCCATCATATGCGCACTTGATA
>JAQIUQ010003699.1:65000-84384 GCA_030378365.1 Hybognathus amarus | reverse complement strand
AGCCCCGACATCAAATTTGAACTCCGCCTCCACAGCATTCAGAATCTACAGATGGTGCTAGAGATGCAACACCCGTAACCTCACTTTCTAACACCAGGCAAGATCTTTTGCTTTACAAGCTCCCTGTGCAGTACATCCTCAACTCTCTCTAGCGCATTTCGCGGTAAAAAAATAATAAAATTTTCAAGTTCGAATTTTGATGCCATGCCAATCTCTATATTCCCTCCCACACAAAAAGGAAAACCCCCAGGCAAACACTAACAAAACAAATTCGGCTAATAGAACATATCTGAGCCATGGGACGAGCCTCAATTTCATGTTACACCCCGTCTAGGGGAAAAGGGGCAACATGAAAGAGTCAACGAGGTGCGAGGAATTAGAATAAAAAGTTATTTATTTTCTTATATTGGGATATGTACTTCAGGAGCTGACAAAGCCAAAATAACAAACAAAACAACCTTAAATTAAACCTCTTTCCTAAACCTTAAACCAAAAGAAAAGAAAATGAAAATACAATCAATAAACCTATCTCCCTGAACCAAAAACAGAGATTAAACGGTTTACAATAAAGAAAATGATGGCGTCAAGTTCCTTACTTTCCCAAAATCAATCAGTATTTACAATATGTACAACCAGGCAAACAAACTGAAAAGGGCAGTCCAAATCAGTGTCGGTAAACAGGCAAAGGGTCAAAAATACCAATGGAGATATTCATATACAAACAGTTTTCAAAACAAATAAACAAACAGTACTCACAGTCTCAATTCTCTTAACAGTCTCAAGTCACAAACTCTCTCTTTCAAATCAAACAAACAAACAAAAATCTCAAGTCACAAACTCTCTTTCAAATCATATAAACAAACAAAAGGTTACTCAGTCTCAAAACTCTTTAGCACTCAAATCACAAAGTCTCTCTGCTTCAAAACACAATATCTCTCTCTACTTCCTGTAAAGGAAGTGATGTCTCTTTTAAATACGCTGCACCAATCAGGATCGAGCAGCAATCATCGTGCAGGAACCAATCAGATGGGCATTCCAATCATCTGGCAGGGACCAATCAGATGACGTTCCCAACAAGACACACTGAGAGACTGACAAAACAACAGAGATAACAAAATACAAACCATAGGGTCGTAACACTAAGCATTTCATGTTAAAACCTAACAGAAAAAAATATCAGTGGCATAAGACTATAAGATAGATCATGTGAGAAGATTCTTGAAATTCTAGATATGTGTACTTCTTAGAGAGAGAGAGTGAGTGAGTGTGTGTACAATCTACAAAATGAGCTGGCCCTGATTCGGCATGATTCTGGACCAGATCCAAAACAGAGTGGACAGATCTGGCCCACATTTGGGCCAAATCACCATGAAACAATCCGGAGCTGGCCCAGATGAGGAGAAAACGAAGCCGTGCCGATATTGAGCCCGTTGTGCCAAAAGACAGAGAATTTACAATGTGTCTGGGCCAGATCTGGACCAAATGATTTTTAGTATCTAACGCATGTAAGAACCCAACCAATCAATGGGCTCTATGCACAACTGCACTACTTCCTGAACTTCAGCCAGCTCCTTGTTTCCTGTCTGCCATTATTGGACAATTTGATTAATTCAGATGTGCTTGACCTCAGTAGGCAACAATAATCAGGCCCCGTTTACACGATGGAAAAACGCAGATATTTCTCTGCGTTTTGCCCTCTCATTTACACGAAAACGCCGTTTTTATCACTGAAAACGAATATTTCTAAAAACTCCGGGCAAAGTGGAGATTTTTGAAAACGCCGGATATTTGTTGTCGTGTAAACTGGGAGAAACGGCGTTTTAGGTTCTCTCTTGTCGATTCCAGGATTCTGATTGGCTTGCATGGCTTTATCTTTAACCCCTACACTGCCGCCTTAGGTTTAGCATAGTTATGATGGCGCTCGACGGCGTATTTATGCGGGGGTGTAAACAATGTTATTTTTGAAAACGGAGAGGGGAAAATATTCGTTTTGCTAAATACCCGGCTTTGTGTAAACGTGGCCTCAGACACACCTGAATTAATCAATGTGCCCAATAATGCCAGACAAGAAACAAGAAGCTGGCTGAAGTTCAGGAAGTAGTGGAGCTGTGCATAGAGCCCAATGTCAGTGCGGGCAGGCTTTTATCTCTACTACTCCTGAACCGAATTAATCAGAAATGACTTTGCAAGTTACTTGCTAGGGATGATGTTAGGAAGTGATATTTAGTTTGCTGCATTTTTAATGATTACAGTATAGCTAAACTTTAACATTTTAGCTGTAAAATGCCACATGCAGTCGCTAATATTGAGAAATATGTTGAGCTTTTACTTTTAAAAAATGTTTAACATCACAGTTAATGCTTACAAACTTTGAAGATTTTGAATACAGAAGTTACATGTGTAATGGTGTAGCCTATTTTCATTTAGATGTGGTATTATTATTTGTACAGTAGCTAAGATTAATTACTGCATAAATTAATTAAGATTATTAAGTAATAAATTAATTTTAAGACAGCATGGAATAGATTGTAGAATATGCTATTAGCTATCATTTGGATGGTATAGTATCATGAGCCACAATTAAAGTCATGTGACGCTCATGCCAGGCGACAGGCGTTATTGTTGGGCCGTTTTTTAGTCCCAGTCCGTCCCTGACTTAGTGTGTGAATTTAATCAGCCCAGTGACAGCAGATGAAAATGATCTGTTTATATTACACCAATTAATGTGTGTTGTCAGTGACAAATAAATAAATACACTAGTATGTATATATCTATTTTTTTATTATAAGACTCACACGTTTAACAATATATAATATGAGTATTTTAAATGACGCAACATTTTGCAAATATGCAACATAAATGGTCCATTTGGTCTGCGCCGCCTGGATTCCAACTGCTGGTCGTTGACTGTGATCGCCATCCGCTGCTTGTTTTGTGAGGCTGACCTGTCCACTCCGGCACTGTCCTGTTGAAGGAACAGATATAATCATGTAACGCTGACCAGATTTAATGAGGGATTCTTACAGAAAATCTGAAGAAAAGTTGCTTCTACCATTTCGATATAAGGGGTCTGAATGGAAAAGGATATGATTTGCATCCCAGATTAAATTATTAAAGTATTTAGTTTCTAAATCTTGGTAAAATTGAGAGATAGGAGGGTCTAATCAATGCTCTTTTACGTGTCAGCTGTGACCTGGGCTAAAGTCTGTTTCGAGTTCTCCGGTTTAGATTGTGATATATATAATATAAGGGACTTACAGACACTCCCTTTTGGATGTTCTTCTGCCTCTGTTGATGCTCACACCAATCCCTCAACTTCTTCCTCTGCTTCGGGATCCTCAGTTTTGGGGAAGACTCGGGCTCTGGTGCACTTTGGGTATTCTGCCTCCGCAGCTCAGGGTTTGTTGCATCTCTCCTCTCTAAGATCTTTTTAATAACAAGTGCTGCCCGAGCACAAGACAGAGGCTCTATCTCAGGCTGAGGGATGCTTTGCTTTGGGACGAGCTCCCATCTTGTCCTGCATGGGTGCTCCATATGAGGAGTATGTGAGCACCTTTGAGGCAGACACTGGTACCCTCTGTGGAGACTGGGTGGCCATGGGTGTTTCAATAGAGGCCTTTATAAGATGTTTTGTTAAATGCAGAGGGATCCTGAGTCTTTCTCTTTGTTGGGACCCTTTGGGCACAGGTGCTTCCTTTGGGGACCTAGCAGGCACAGGCGCTCCCTGTGTGGATCTGTCAGGCACAGGCAGTCCCTGTGTGGATCTGTCGGGTACAGGCGCTCCCTGTGTGGATCTGTCGGGCACAGGCGCTCTCTGTGTGGATCTGTCGGGCACAGGCGCTCTCTGTGAGGATCTGTCGGGCACATGCGCTCCCTGTGAGGATCTGTCGGGCACAGGCGCTCCCTGTGTGGATTTGGGGGACACAGGCGCTCCCTGTGTGGATCTGTCGGGCACAGGCGCTCTCTGTGAGGATCTGTCGGGCACAGGCGCTCCCTGTGTGGATCTGGCGGGCACAGGCGCGCCCTGTGTGGATCTGGAAGCGAAGGATGCTCCCTGTGTGGATCTGGCGGGCACAGGTGCTCCCTGTGAGGATCTGGCAGGCACAGGTGCTGCCCGTGTGGATCTGGAAGAGAAGGGCACTCCCTCCGTCCTCTTCTGCCTCCATTCCGGTGTGGTCTTCAGTGTTGCATCTGAGATGCCCGAGTGCTGGAAATGAGCCTTCTCAGATGCATCACTGAAGACCAGGGATGAGGGACATGATGTTGCTCCTGCCTCTTCTGTTTCTCCCCACTCCTCTGAGATGGAGAAGTCGTACTGGTAATCATCAGGTATGGGGTGTGAAACATAATCGTCCACCACCATCCTGCAGCAAGGGCCGTAGTGAGCTCCTCTGACAATTCAGTAGATGAGGACTGCATGGTTGAGAAACTCATACTGATGATGGATATGATGTGGAAAAATGAACTGAGTCGTGAACAATACTTTCTGCAGTGTATAACTGTGAAACACTATAAAGGAAAAGAGAAAGGGAAGAGATGATTTGAGTAAACATACAGTAAAAGAACCTGAAAGCTTGTTGTCTTAAGCCCAAAGTAAACTTATGTCGTCCACATTCTGCAATTTGTTGTCATCTGAAGTTCAACGGACATCCATGTGTAGCCCAATTTTTGTGTTTGCACTAACGGTGAGTGCAGAACAACACATGCGGTGATTGTTAAAAGAATGTTGAAATGACTCAGTACTGCTCTTTGACACGATGTGCATAAGATGGAGTGTAGGCAAATCAAGTAGACCATACCCGGGCCTTTGATTTTCAAAAAAAAAAAAAATACGGCTGCCTTAGCCATTTGCTATGTTTACCTGTTGTTGCCGAGCCCCGCCTTGATGCAGTGATTGACAGGCCAGGAGGGGGCGTGATTGGCTCGGAATGCATTTTCAAACTGCACATGAATTTTGCTACATCCATTGCGGGGCATTGCATGAAAATGCAATCGCGAGTGTCTTGACTGTGAGTGTAAATGCAATTAATAAAAATAGCATTTGAATGATCATTTTGCCAGTTTTTGCTTGAACATGTTACACATATCTAATAATTTCTGTAATGCATTTTCATTTTAATTTTGCCACTTATAAAGCGTTTCAATTATGCATATTAAAAATAGTGAATGAAATGGCAAATGTAAATTATGTAATTTCATTTTCATTTTGCACCAAACATTGCTAAAATGGTATTGTAAAATGTAAATGTAAATACATTTCAAAATGAATAATGCTACACATATGCTTCCATACCCGGGAAGGCGGCGCTTTATTTGGAAAAATGCTGCGCGTCAAAAAGCTGTCCGATGGCCATCTTTATGCAAATGAATTCCGTTGAACGCGTCGTTATTATCCATAAGAAGTAGAGCATATGGAGACGGGGGAAGTCTCTGCAGGTCCTCTGTTCTAGACTGGCCGCTGGCTCAAAACCACGGCCATAGCGGTAAACTTGAGGAACGCCCATCAAAGTACAAATGTGGGAGGCGCCTGAACAACACCCGACTGTCGTGTCGCAAAGTGGATCTCTACCGTCATGGTGTGTTCACACCAAACGTGAATTTAATTATTTGCGCAATGCAAAGACGCAAATAGACGCATCATTCGCACTGGGCGTTGCGAATGCCATGAATCGGGCGACACGTTTGCTGCGAATGTCTTCCGCGCAAGTTGAAAAATTTTAAGCTCCAGCAAATGTTCAAGCGTCTAACTAGACGCGTATAGACGTGCATTCGACGCTCTCATTCGCGTTCGGTGTGAACACACCATTACATCGCCGTTTTTTTGAAATTGGTGTTATTCACTGTCTCCCCTATAGATAGGTGGGCTAATGTATTTTTGTCTCAGTGCATGCATAGTCTGGCAGCCGCCGCCTACCTGAAGCATAATGAATGGAATCATATGTTGCCAGGTAGCATGTCATGAGTAAAAGTGATTAAAAAATAAAATTAATAAAAATAATTACTTCTTTGTGGCCTACTTATTCAGCGCAAATGTTTCACGCAAAATCATTACTTTTGCCAGCTCTTTGTGGCAAGCTTTATTTCAGGCGTTGCGTGATATCTCTGCACCCAGCAAGTCAAGTCACATTTATTTATATAGCGCTTTTTACAATACAGATTGTGTCAAAGCAGCTTCACAGTGATAACATGAAAAGTAGTACAACACAGATCAATAATATTGTTAAATATTATAATAATAACCCCAACTAAGCAAGCCAAAAGCAAGGCAAAGCAAGGCAACAGTGGCAAGGAACTAAAACTCCATCAGATTGGATGGAGAAAAAAAACCTTGGGAGAACCCAGGCTCAGTCGGGGGCCAGTTCTCCTCTGGCTCACATTCATATTGTTTATATATAAATATTAAATATAAATATTGTTTATATATAACACGGAGCCATAACATATCGCCGGCGTTGAGTCGTCTCTTCACAGGCGTTGGGAATCCTGAAATCCCCGTGAGAGGCTGGATACAAACTGGACCTGACGAACGCCATTTTCTCGGGACAGAAGAGTAACAGCAGAAAGGCAGATGGGAAATAATTAGCATAGCTGCTGTTCATAATGATTTCCATTGTACAGGAGTCGGTGTTAGAAAATCATTATTTCACAAACTCTCCGCACCCATTCATACGCGCGCGACCCGTTTGTCTAAAAACCCGTTTGTTCTCAGACAATTAATGCCGACCACCGTTGTCTCACCTTTTTATCCTCCCCCCTTACCCCTCTAAATTCCAATAATTGAAATGATTTTTTTTTCTCAGACAATGTTTGGGTGTGGTGACCTTAAATAAGACGCACTCCCACATATCATTGTTTATTGACTTGCCTGTTCAAAATAAAGCTTTCTGCTGTATTTTAGTCAACAGTTCATGAAAGTGTTCTGTTCATAAATACCATCTTCCTAATTGATATTTACCCTTTGACCCTGCCTAGATCATATCTTACTTGCAGGTGACCATATTTTGATTACCAAAAACCAGGACACTCTGCGCCAACAAACAGATGGGCCTACTCAAATGATACTCGAAGTTTACTCAAAGATACCTTATTAATTTCAATACGTTTAAAGTAGGTTATGCCTCCTCTGTATGGATAGAAAATGGTTATATTGTTATATAAAAACAGGACATGTCCTGGGAAAACAGGACAGTTGGTTCACCCTAATTTTACTTATCTTTGTATTTGCTTGCAAAAAAAAAAAGATTGGTCTAAAAAGAAGCGACCAAACACATACACGTTTTCCCCATTTAAATACAGTTACACAAGTAGAGGAACTCAACCAAGAATGGTGACACAAAATAAAATGTGTCTAAAGTGGATAACTATAATGTATGGCGGAATACTCACAGCAAGTGTTTGGGAGCACTTCAACTTCTGCGCATATTTATCTATGAAGGAGCTTATATATGGAAATGCAGTAATATCATCACTCGTGAAACGTCCTCTCCCTCTCCGGAGTGATGATATTACTGCGCTGAGTCTAAGGCTCCCAAACACTTGCTGTGGTATTCCACAGCAATACCACAGCAATCCACAGCAATAATACATTTTTTATTTATATAAAAATAAATTTTATTTATTTTTTATTTTATTTTTATATTTCATTTAAGCATTGCAGTGTGCTAAAAGTGAGTGGGCAAGAAAATACTGTTCAATTGCAGGAATGTTGACTTTTAGAGCTAAGATAAGTTAGATAAACTCAATGTAATTGAGGCAATCTATTATTTTGAGTCACATGTTTTTAAGCAAACAAACTAAACATATTTGACTATTGTATTGTGTACTTAAAACAATGACAACACAAACCAATAAAATTGAGTTTTGTTAACATAAAATTGTGTGGTCTTGTACTTATTTTTTAAAGTTCTGTGAAAAACTCGAAATTTTGTTATAACTCGTAAAAATAATTAAGTTGCCTTAACAGAGAACTGTAAGCCGTATTGGTCAGGGGATCTCTGGATAATCCGTAATTCGTTTGTAATTATAAAACGAAAATTCTGTTTTTCTGTTTTTTGTTTCAAATAGAAAAACCAAATAACCGTTTTTGGTGTCAGAATCAAAAAACAAAAAACCAATTAAAAACTGCCCGTTTTTCGTTTTTGGAATTCATTTATTATCGTTATTCCTTTTTGAACAAAGAATGAAGTGAGTCTTTGAACTTCTGTCAATTCGTTTTCGTTTATAAACCAAAAACGGAAGTCACGTGGTCCATTCCTTTTTTGGAAGCGAATGAAACCGGAAACACTTTCAAAATAAAAGTAACTACAGTTAGCGAGATGATTGTAGACTAAAACTGAACTAATATAACTTTTTTTAGTACAACTAAAGTAGCACTGGGTGTGAATAACACTTTAGTTAACTGAAATAAAAATTAAAACTAATAAAATAATAACTCTGGCTGTTAGGGAGAATTAAACATTTGTACCATTGGTGAATAGGGCCTACAGCTATGTATGCTATGAGCAGGGCTCTGCATTGCAACTCTTTCACTAGCATATATGGCCTAAAGTGTTTTACAAGCATATATAATGTCAGTGATGTTATAAGGTTATATTATACTTTTATACATGTATATAGTTCCTACTCCAGGTTGTGGTATTATTATAGCCTCTGCAGTGGACAGATGTAGATTTAGCCAGAGCCAGGATGTCATTGTGCAAATACAGCCTCCTCCTGAGAGCAGCACATTCCCCTTGTAGTGTTTTACATCTGCTTTACTGAAGTTAAAGATAATAAATAATGCGCTCCAATCTTTTTTACATAAAGTGTGGTGTTGGTTGTGTGTGCAAGTGAAAGAGTTACAGTGCAGAGCCATGCTTCACTGTACCGTTGAACATTATTAGAGGGTGAGTGAAGACTAAAACCTACTGTAAATGTTATAAGGTTATATTATACTTTTATACATGTATATAGTTCCTCCTCCAGGTTGTGGTTATTAGCCTCTGCAGTGGACAGATGTAGATTTTGCCAGAGCCAGGATGTCACTGTGCAAAAACATAATTTATAAAATTTATATTTTGTAAATCATATTTTTTTAAAATAAAGAACTGAACTTCACCTGCCTTCCTGCTCCCCTTTCTATAGCTATACTATAGAACTATAGCTGCTAAAAACTCTCAGCTTCCACCATCTACTGTTACCCCTTCTGTGTCAAAACAAAACTCTTCCAAAACAAATCTAGAAAGTTTTAAAACTTTTTATTTTTCCTTAGCAATTTTCTCCAGTGTAATATTATTATGTTAGTTAAGTAGATGAAATATTTTTAACCCTTGTGTATCAATTATATAGATGACAAAAATGTCCGTGTCAAAAAACTGTCATAAAAATTTGAAGCTTGGAGCACAGACTTAAGTTGGTATCATTTTAAAGAAGACCCATGGCAGATTATTGCTGAAGTAAACTAAAGCTTAACTAAAATAATAAGTAAATCCAAAAAAAGTTATATAGGTATAAGTTAATGAAAATTATGTATAAAATATATGATTAATAAAATATATATTTTATAAATCAGGTTGAACTCTAAAACTGCAAGAAAATCAAAGCCATGCATCTGAATAGGTTGTGTTCCAAATTTGAGTTAGGCCTATCTCAAAAAAAATGAGCTTTCGGTAAGAGTTTGTTTGGGCGCAGTAACAGATTTTCCCCATTGGGTGCCAGCAAAACTCCACTGGTGCACACAGTGATTGGATTTTAGATTTGCAAATGAGTTTTTCTCTCTCAAATATTACAAGCACACAAACACATATGAAGAGTTCAGATGCAAAAGCCTCTAAATGCCATTTGAAATTTTCTTCTAAAATGACCATTTTTATCAAGCTTGTATATTTAAGTTCAGTAATTTCACTTAAATGACAACTAATAGGTAATCTTCATTGCCATTTAAGTGAAACTACTGAACTTAAATATACAAGCTTGATAAAAATGATCATTTTAGAAGAAAATTTCAAATGGCACTTTTTGCATCTGAACTCTTCATATACACACACAAAAAAATGTATTACACACATACAAACCACACTCTGACATCCACTCACACAATTATCGTTAATAAGCAGAAAACAGGAATAAAGCAATATTTGTTTTATAGGCCAAACCTGGACAACTGGCACAATCTGGTAAAAAAAAAAAACCTTGCCAACAGAATAAAAACCTCTTAACAAAGATTGCATCATTTTATAGTTAAATGGCCCTGGGATTAAAAATTGCGGTTTCAATGGGGACATTTTTGTCCAAAAGGCGCTGAGAAGGAGTATTTTGTGTACCTAATGCAAAATTATTATTATTTTTTTTAAGAAAATGAAAATAGTAAAGTGAAATAGTAAAATTCCATAAAAATACACACCTGTGCCAAATTTGCATTAACACAGGTAAAGTTATTTAAAAAAAAAACTGAAAAGGACAAAAATGCCCATAAGGATGCACAAGGGTTAATGCAGCTTGTAGTTCTCATTACTAGTGTGTGAAACCCAGCATTACATTTACAAAAATGAGCTGGGACTTTCAGATCTTTTAGACCTTTTTGGGGGTTTAATTCTGTTTGATGAACCACTGGGTAAAGGTAGTGCTCTGTACTTATGGTATATGTAAAGAAAAATAAAAGTGTTTAGTTTTTTACTTTTAGTTTTTTAGCATTTAGTTTTTCTCCCTGGTACTTCGGTGTCAGGGCCTCCCAGATTTTCCCCAATACCTGGAGGATGTGAGCCTGTGCACTGTGTGCATGGTTTAAGGACTGATGATGATAGTAGCAGGACTGGCCCCATCTCACTCTCTCTTCAAATAAATGCGGTACAGGCAGGACAAAGCAGAACACCACTCCTTCCTCTGGCACCATAAAAGGGCCTTGTTGTCACTTTGTTTCAGATATGTATGGTTTATGTTAAGCCACATCTTTGTGGATTTTGTGGCACTACTTTTGTGGAATTGGATGATGTCAGCTTATGACTTTAATTACAAATGTACATCATAATGTTCAACGGTACAGTGAAGCATGGCTCTGCATTGCAACTCTTTCTCTTGCACACACAACCAACACCACACTTTATGTAAAAAAGATTGGAGAGCATTATTTATTATCTTTAACTTCAGTAAAGCAGATGTAAAACACTACAAGGGGAATGTGCTGCTCTCAGGAGGAGGCTGTATTTGCACAATGACATCCTGGCTCTGGCTAAATCTACATCTGTCCACTGCAGAGGCTATAATAATACCACAACCTGGAGTAGGAACTATATACATGTATAAAAGTATAATATAACCTTATAACATCACTGACATTATATATGCTTGTAAAACACTTTAGGCCATATATGCTAGTGAAAGAGTTGCAATGCAGAGCCCTGCTCATAGCATACATAGCTGTAGGCCCTATTCACCAATGGTACAAATGTTTAATTCTCCCTAACAGCCAGAGTTATTATTTTATTAGTTTTAATTTTTATTTCAGTTAACTAAAGTGTTATTCACACCCAGTGCTACTTTAGTTGTACTAAAAAAAGTTATATTAGTTCAGTTTTAGTCTACAATCATCTCGCTAACTGTAGTTACTTTTATTTTGAAAGTGTTTCCGGTTTCATTCGCTTCCAAAAAAGGAATGGACCACGTGACTTCCGTTTTTGGTTTATAAACGAAAAACGAATTGACAGAAGTTCAAAGACTCACTTCATTCTTTGTTCAAAAAGGAATAACGATAAAATGAATTCCAAAAACGAAAAACGGGCAGTTTTTAATTGGTTTTTCGTTTTTTGATTCTGACACCAAAAACGGTTATTTGGTTACCTTTCAAGCGCGGTCACTTCGACATTAGCTCATAACTGACGTATATGGGAACTCCTCCTTTCTCCATTTCCACTGAAATCTTATAGGCTAACGCCAGCTGGAGACAGCTGGCCAATTGACGCAAACATGCAAATGCTGACCGGACCGCGGGCAGTATAAATAGCATGGGCGCGCCAATTGCGTCAGAATCTCTTTCTTTCACGCTAGAAGTCTTATGGAAGTCATCGTGGAAGTTGCAATAGAGGTTACGCACCACGTTTCCTCCCCTCATCCGATGGCTGCTACATGCCAGATATGTGCGGGTCCTTGACTCGCTCTACCCTACAAGGATTCTACAGAGGCCGCACTCACGGTCACGGATGACAGGTATGTGCCGGTCTTCCAGTGCGCGCCCTCAGGGGAATTACCCACCCGGGCATCAGTAGGGATGAGGCCCACTGCCGCCAGCTGGCCGCTGGTGGGCCCTCTCCCGCCCTCGAGTGGACGTCGCTTTCTCGACGCGATAAGCTTCGTCGAAAAGGGACCCTAGCCCCAGTATCTCAGCTACTTCTAGAAGGACTCGTCTTCCACGACGTCCTATGGAATTTGTGCGCTCGACGCGTCTGGAGAAACGAGGCAAGGCATTGGCTCTGTGTCTCGACACAGATGTGCGGATGCTATGAGTCTTATTTGTGGCGATTCGGGCCACGGGAGAGCGCCGCGCCAGACGTGGATCCCCCTGGCTGCCTCTGGACACCTGCTCAGGCTTTTATCCAGTGACTGGATTCTACCATGTAACTAACTCACAGCTGTTGTCGCTACGCCACTGACGCTGTGCCATATTTCACGGTAACGCCCTTATGTATTGCCCTGTTTCCTCCAGTGCTACTGGCCATTCTGTTTATCACGATTCACAGTTGTCGTCGCTACGCCACTGGCACTAACACTGTGTTATGTGCACAGACTGCACACTGATATGTGTTATTATTACTATTATGCCCCTATATGTTGCCCTGTTCCTCAGTGCAATTGAGCGGCCGCACCGTCCTCGGAACCCCGTCCCCGGGTGCCTCGAGCGGAGCGAGACCCGTGTGTCAGGAGCCAGCGTGTTCGCGGTTCTCCTTCCCCCAATGGTGCGGTTCCGTTCTGATTAACCGTATTCACAGCTGTTGTCGCTACGCCACTGACGCTGTGTTTACTCACAATACACACGGATATGTGCTATGATTTGTGCCATTATATAGTGCCCTGTTCCTTCAGTGCAAATGGCTTTTCTATTACTACGTTTTCACAGTTGTTGTGCGATGTATTACAACGCTGTTTTTGTGTGCACACTTCACACTGATGTGTTCATGATTTATGCCGCGATAAGTGCCCTGTATCTTCAGTGCAACTGGCTTCTGTTCACAGTTGTGCGATGCGCTGACGCTGTGCTATGTAACGTTACACTGTTATGCGTGTTATGATTGTGCCACGATATTGCTCTGTACCTTCAGTGCAACTGGCCAATCTGATTACTACGTATTCACAGTTGTTGCGTTGCCGCTGTGTTATGTACACTCTTTTGTGTGTTTTATCTTGCCACGCTATTGCCCTGTGCTTCAGTGCAATTGGCTATTCTGATCACTACATATTCACAGTTGTTGCGATGCAACCGGCGCTGTTACGTAAGCACTTCACACTGTTATGTGTAGGATTTATGCCAGTATTTTTGCCCTGTATACTTCAGTGCAAATGGCTATTCTGATTACGAAGCAGTATGTATTCACAGTTGCTGTGCCATGCAACTACGCCGTGTTATGTACACACTACACTTGGTATGTGTTGAAATTTGCCATTGTATATTGCCCTGCATCCTTCAGTGCTAATAATGGCTATTCTGACTACGAAGCATTATGTATTCACAGTTGTTGTGCCATGCAACTACGCCGTGTTATGTACACACTACACTACACTTGGTATGTGTTGATTTTGCCATTGTATATTGCCCTGCATCCTTCAGTGCTAATGGCTATTGTGATCACTACGTATTCACAGTTGTGGCGCTATGCGACTACGTTTTTACAAGCTACACCGTAACACACTGTTACGTGTAATGATTTATGCCATTGTATATTGCCCTGTGCCTTCAGTGCAAATGGCTATTCTATTACTACACTGTGCATATTCACAGTTATCGTGTGATACAACAGGCGCTGTGTGTATGTATACTCTACAGTCTAAACACTGTATGTGTTATGGTTATGCCGCTGTACACTGCTCTGTGTCATTCAGTGCAAATGGCGATTATATTACTACACGGTGCATATTCTCATTTGTTGTGTGAAACAACTGGTGTCGTGTTTATGTACACTCTACACACTGTGGTGTTATGATGTGCAAATGGCTATTCTGATTACGCGTGCAGTTGTGCGACGCAACTGACGCTGTGTACACGCTGTCTCACTGATGTGTTTTGGTTACGCCGCTAAATATTGCCCTGTATCCTCAGTACAACCGGCTATTCTGATCTACTATGTATTCACAGATGATGTCGCTATGCCTCTGACACTGTGCTTTGGTACGCGCTAATGTCACTATGCTATCGTGGGGCCCTGTATCCTTCAGTGCTCCATGGCTATCCTATCTAACTGTGCCTGTCATAGTTTATCGCTACGGCGACTTGCACTGCTGGCGTACACACTGAAGCGTTATGCTCTTATGTTGCCAACGTAACTGACGATTATGTTGATCTGCACATATTCATGCAGTTTCGAGTCGCTTGGCGACCCGCACCGCATTTTACACACGGATGTTAAATGTACACACTGATGGGTTATGCGTTATGTTGCCCTCTTCCTCAGTGCAACTACCAGATATTGTCGCGATGGTGACTACACTGCACGTACAAGGGCGTGTTTTTGCTATTCTTGCCCTGTTCCTTCAGTGCAGAACGAGCTATCCTATCTAACCATGGATATCCACAGTTCTGGATGTATGTACGTAACTGAGGTGTTATGCTGTTGCTACCTTGTTCCTTCAGTGCAGCTAGTGTAACCCCTTACACCCGGGTCCAACTCGACCCGCTCCGAGCGGGCCTCGAACCCGGGTCTCCGGCATGAGAGTCGGGCACTCTAACAAGGAGGCTAAAGACTGCAGCCTCTAGCGTCTGTCGCTAGAGCGCCTATTGAGATCGGGGAGTGAGGTTTACTCGCACAGCAACTACTAGCTGGCCTCCGTTACACTCACCCCCTAAACCTCACTCTCATCCGGGTCACGGCACCAATGTAAGCCCTTTACACCCGGGTCCAACTCGAACCCGCTCCGAGCGGGCCTTGAACCCGGGCCTCCGGCATGAGAGTCGAGCGCGCTGAACAAGGAGGCTAAAGACAGCAACTACTAGCTGGCCTCCGTTACTCTAGACATCCTTTTTTAACTTGCATCTTAGTTCTGTCTCTACACCGTTCTGTCGCTACTGCGACTTGCGCTGCATAATGACACGTGCAAGGATGTGACACTTGTGTTATGCTGTCAGGTTGCCCTGTATCTCAGTGCAACTAGCTATCCCGGTCAAACAGTGCATTTCACAGTCTCCGATACGGTGGCCTGCGATATCTACACGTGGATGTGTTCATGCAGTGGTGTTGCCCCATATCCTTCAGTGCCTATACTGATCTATCTGCGTCTATGGTGTTGGAGCTACAGCGACCGATGCTGTTATGTTGCCTCTAGTGCAACTGGCTATTCTACGATTGAATAGGCTGACTGACTTTTCTATTTCTGAATGCGTTTATTCACAGTTGTTGTCGCTATGGCCAATGGCACTGTGTTTATGTACATTCAGTTATGTGTTGATTGCACTTCTTACATCGGCTATGTTCTACAAGGAAGTCTCAGTTCCTCGTGACCCACTTACTGGAATGGAAGAGGGGAAGTGTGGCGGTGGCAAACACAAAGACCCCTGCTGGTGACCAGACCGTTGTGAGTCCCACTCAGAGTCTCTCTGGGTGGGTATATAAATCCAGATTACGCTGCGCCGTGCCGCAGTGGAGCTCTGGAAATACGAAACCTCCAGGAAAGACAGGTTCTGAAAAGTGCACCCCAGGCAGGGTGCATCTTTCCTGGGCTTGAGCCCAGAGCTCATGCCGGATTGGGTGATGCTGGTTTCAATTGAAACTTAAAACTATATCACCCCGGTTCACGGAACCTTCGTGGGTGTCCGCTGCTGAGTCCATAGTTGAGCAAGAAACTTCACACTAACAAGTGCTCAGACGAAGCTCTCCCTGAGATGGCCTTAACCCCGTCCCTCGCCCAGCGAGCACTTGGAATCCTACGCTCATTCTAGTGACTGATATCACATCGTCTCGGATCTGGTGACTGCAGCGTCACTCTCCGTTCGATACCTAGCTACATTCGAAGTCGCTTACACCGTTCAGAGCACAGGTGGATCCCTGCCTGCCTTTTCTGATTAGCCGTTAGCCTCGCATGATGCCGATGCTCAGAGTGATGTTGGTCCTATAGAGATTGTGGATCTCTAGGGTAGCAGACTGACAAACCGCTGTTTGTGTGCTTGGTGGATGGTACTAGGATGTGCTGTTTTATACAGAGACTCTTCTCTGAATTCAATGTTTGTTTGCTAATACCTACGGGATTAGGTTTGCTGGCTGTCTTCTCAGAACGCGTTCACAGGGTTCAAGTTTGATGCTCCGCCTATAGCGTTGTGGGTTCAGTGAGTTATTGAACTCATGGAACTGTTCCCTCCAGCTGTGCAGTAGTCTGTATTGCAGAGTTACCTTTGCTGCTAACTCTGTGTGTGGCTGTATGGTTATGCAGCTGTCACTGCTATGCTGTTGTCACTGTGTTATCTCTTTGCTTTAGTGCTTATGGTGTTGTGCTGCCCTGCCCAGTGCAGCCTTCGCTTCTTTGCATTGGATGTGCATCTTGGTAAAGTAGGAGCAAACGTTGGTCTAGTTCGCCTATCAGTTTGTGTGCTCCTAGCGGTGTGACTGGCTTAGAACTGTTGTTTCCTGTGGGAGTGTAGCTTGACCCCGTCTGGGCTTATCTTCACTGCGCTCACGGCGGGATTCTATACAGTTCCCATATACGTCAGTATGACGTAATGTCGAAGTGACCGCCTTGAAAGGGAACGTCTCCGGTTACTATCGTAACCTCGGTTCCCTGAGAGGCGGGAACGAGACATTACGTCAACCGCCGTGCTCGCCGTTTGATCAGCTGTGCTAGCGTTCAGTCGTTATTCTGACGCAATTGGCGCGCCCATGCTATTTATACTGCCCGCGGTCCGGTCAGCATTTGCATGTTTGCGTCAATTGGCCAGCTGTCTCCAGCTGGCGTTAGCCTATAAGATTTCAGTGGAAATGGAGAAAGGAGGAGTTCCCATATACGTCAGTATGACGTAATGTCTCGTTCCCGCCTCTCAGGGAACCGAGGTAAATCATAGGAAACGTTCAACTTGTACATTTGATTCATACATCAGAGCCCCCCTCCATTCAAACGTTCCTCCCTGTAAGCGGGTCACTGTTAAAGCTCAAAACTTGGATCTGCCCAGAGCACTCAGAATCTCCATACCCAATCGCTAAGCGTGTCATGGTAAGACGTGTTCATCACAAACGGCTGGAAACAGCAAGTTCCGAATATCAGAGGATTATGTTAACAAGAGGATTTCATAGTCAACGAGACCTGCAGGTTTTGTTAATCTAGGATACAACCATTAATTCGAAATGTACATTTGACACGAAAGGACAGCGATCAGCAATTCATCAACGGTCGCATTCGTTCAGCTCTGTGTCTTAAATCATTACAAACATGCAGGAGCCGCTGCGGTCATTTCTGATCTGCGCAAGGATGCGGTAACAGCTACACCCTGAACTGATCTGTATATGTGTAATAAATAACAACTTTTCATATAACGTCTTATTGTTTCTTAATTGAGCTTAATTATGGTCTTCAAAGTATGTGTTTGTACCATAGACTGTGGTTTGTACATTTTTATATGGCATTTTTTTATTAAAACAGATTAACCATCTAAAACTGAAAATATGGTCTTCAAAGTATGGGTTTTCACATTTTTATTTATGACAATTATTTAAAAAAATGTACAACCAATTTGTATGATTTACAACATGTAAAACTGACACCAACCTCCTGCGTGCAGTAGACAAAGGGGCTTAAAGTGTTCTATTCATCACAAGAATCTGGTAAGTTTACTGTTGGGAGTATGAGCTGACATGACTCCTGAGTGCATATTCAACAATAGTTTAGCAGCCAGGACTCAGGGCTTCCGAACACCAGGCTACACCGTGCCCGTTTAAATATGTCACGGTCATCATGTACACTGAGCGCTGCCCAGCACGAACTCTCAACCTTTCTGCCTCCTTCACTTGATCCTCCCGTTAGTGCAACAAGAGGTGAGACGACAGACAATCCGGCTTTAAATTCTGTATATTCGGCAGTTTCTTTTCGACAACGGACCGAATAGCATTCTCACGTCTTCTCCGCTGCCAAACTCAAACTGACGCGCACTACATCAGACGTCATCGCTCTCAGCCACTCCTCTCACTCGCTGATTGGTCCAACAAAATTGATTTCTGGAAACCTAAGGCTATGGAGCGATCCCAGACGTAGTACTGAAGGAAAATGAAATTGAGCGGAAGTGCGTAGGAGGGCGCAGCCAGGCTAGGCTCCATGCTAGAAGTGTTTCTAGAAAATCCACAAATGCGTGACTGGTATTTACAAATGCACAGAAACCGATTCATAAATGTGTGAGGGATTTACAAATGCACAGAAAGCTGGTTCACAAATAAGATGCCAGGCAGAGGTTGTTTCCGTGGCATAAAAAACATTTGTAAATACATAGGTTTTATTTGCAAATATCATTTATTTATTTGTGAGTTTTATAGTTTTTTTGTGAAACTCTTTACATTTATTTGTGGATCATGATTCTTTTTATTTTGAAAAATGGAACAGTCCTACCCCCATACTCCCTGTTCAGTGAATGGCTGAGAGGAGCGCACGGCCACTGACAGACGTGACTGAGCAGTGGCTTTTCCACTGGACTTATCACATATCTGCTTTTCTTTTGTTTTATATTTTAAATAATTTAGTTTGATCATTTTTATTTTATTTCTTTTCGTGTGCTTGTTATTACCGTAACACTCACTATCACAGAGCTTAGTTCATCCGCTTTTCTCTAACTCTTCTCAATTCAGATAATGTTCCACATAAAAAATGTAAATCAATTAAAAAAATTTAATCATTCACTATATTATAGTTACTCGTTCTATTGTCTGACAACAAAAAACATAGGAAATGAAAACTGCTTTATTTGACATTCGGCTATATTATATTAATAGAGCATTAATAGGCCTCACCTTTTCTGCATTACCAGTTTACATATTTTCTTCATTTTCAGAATTCTCTGTGGAACCTTGTTGTCACACACCTGTTCCTCTGGGATCTTCAGTGGTTCTGCCCCGTTATAGATGAGACTTTAGTTCATCTGTATGAAAGATGGTGAGAGTCGACCAGAGGCACAGGGTCATAATCAGGATTATAATGACTTGCCCTATTATTATGAAAGACCCACTGGAATGGA
>JAQIUQ010003699.1:0-60000 GCA_030378365.1 Hybognathus amarus | reverse complement strand
AATGTGTGTGTGTGTGTGTTTCAGGATCTGTGTTTGAGTCGGTCTGTTGTTAGTAATGTGTGTGTGTGTGTGTTTCAGGATCTGTGTTTGAGTCGGTCTGTTGTTAGTAATGTGTGTGTGTGTGTGTTTCAGGATCTGTGTTTGAGTCGGTCTGTTGTTAGTAATGTGTGTGTGTGTGTGTGTTTCAGGATCTGTGTTTGAGTCGGTCTGTTGTTAGTAATGTGTGTGTGTGTGTGTGTGTGTTTCAGGATCTGTGTTTGAGTCAGTGTTTTGTTCTACTCTGTATTTCGGTGAGGCTCGATCATGTTGCTCTGGATGGCTCCGTATATTGATAACTTCACAGGTGTGACTGATTTATTTATTTATAGATTCATACAGTACATCAATTATGATAGACATACTGTTTTCACATAAACTGACAGTAATTTTACTTTAAATTCAATGTTAAATTTGTGTTTCCTTGTGTTGCTGTTGTGAACGATATTGTGGATGTAATTATTTAATCTGTTCTGTTTTACAGGCAACATTAAAACATGGATTCTGTATTACAGTTTCTGGACAGAATATATTGTTTTCTCAGCTGTGTTTTACTCAGGTAAATAAATACAAATGTAAATCCACAGTCATTATCAGAAACACATTAACAGTTGAAACAATAATTACATGTAAATGATGTAATATTCTCAATATCCTGCCGGAAATCTTAAAACCATGACATTAATACTCTGAAGTGTCAAGTCAAGTCACATTTATTTATAGAGCGCCTTTTTACAATACAGATTGTGTCAAAGCAGCTTCACAGTGATAACATGAAAGTGAGTACAACACAGATACAATAATATTGTTAAATATTAAATATTAAATAATAAATAACCCAGACTAAGCAGAGCCAGGCAAAGCAAGGCAACAGTGGCAAGGAACCAAAACTCCATCAGATTGGATGGAGAAAAAACCTTGGGAGAACCCAGGCTCAGTCGGGGCCAGTTCTCCTCTGGCTTACATTCATATTGTTTATATATAAATATTAAATATAAATATTGTTCATATATAAATATGGAGCCATAAGCATATCGCCAGCGTTGAGTCGTCTCTTTCACAGGCGTCTGAGCATCTGGGATCCCCGTGAGAGGCTGGATACAAACTGGACCTGACAAGCGCCATTTTCTCTGGGACAACCGTTGCCGAGATAACAGCAGAAAGGCAGATGGGAAATAATTAGCATAGCTGATGTTCAGAATGATTTCCATTATACGGGAGTCGGTGTTAGAAAATCACTATCTCGCAAACTCTGTCTTGTGTCTTGTGTTAAAAAAGAAGTGTGTTGTGTTACTGTTGTATTTTTATCAATATTAAGATATTCTACACTACACCGGTTAATAATGGAAATATTGCATGAATTATCACAGTAGAGATCATGTAGAGACTGAAGACTGAAGATAAAGTTACTTCTAATTGACATCTCAGCATGTGTCAGGGTCATGTCAGCGGTCGTCATCATCAGCACAAAGGTCAAGGGTCAGGGGGGTCAGGGGGTCATCATCAGCACAATGATCAAGGTTCACGATCAGACAGAGAATTGCTGCAGTCCCAATTCTGCATACTATCCGTCCTAAATAGTATTCGAAAAATAGAATTAGTACGTCCCAAACCGTAGTATGTTGAAATGAGTGTTTCAAAGATACCCGGATGGTCTACTATTTCCGTCAGAATGCGAAGTGTAGATCGATGCACACTCTAGCGGCTGATATTGCCCACAAACCATTGCGCGGTGGACGGAGGATTCGGTTAGAACTACAAACACGAGTAAAAAGTGTTAAAAAACTACAGACACGGAGGGCGCGCGAGTCCCGCGCTGGTCCCCGGCTGTGTAGAGAGGTTTAGATAAACAGGTTTGAGTGATTAATTATCAGTATCTAACTGGACGAAAATGAATTTATTCAATGTTGTCCACATTATATTGCATATGCAGCAGCATTGTGAACTTTTAGTCACGTTTAGCCATTACTTTTTAAATGCATCATTATATTCAAATTGCAAACATGAGGAGTCTCTCCATGAAAGACCCATTGACTGGCAGATGAACGTGCTTCTGAAAACGGTGGGAAATCAAATTAGATAGAATTTGTCTGTGGATAGAATGGAGGATTTTAACTGTGACAAGATGATTGACAGGGCAGTTTACGGTGGCAGGATGCACGCAGCACGCGACAGAGCTGTCAGTTAAAGATGACGTGATAGTATGTCCCTTCACAAAAAAAGTACATACTTTTAGGCGTAGAATAAGTAGACGGAAATGGGACGCAGCAAATGTGTTGTAATGTTGTGTATAAAAGTATCTGTTATAATATGTATATTATTTAATATTTTTGCTTTTTCTATTTCAGTAATTGTTGTTTCTCTTCCTTTATTCCAGTGTTGTTTATATCTGCGTATGACAAAAGTCTGAATTATCTGCTGGATTTGAAGGAGTCATGATTATAGTCCTGTTTGTGATCGCGCTCCTGCTAAACCTCCTCTTTATTCTCTACTGTAAGTATTTCCCTTCATCAAGAGTCAGTCACAATATGAGCTGTCAATTACCAGATTACTGGAGTTCAGGGTTACAGAATACACAAACCCTTATTTCACACCTGATTTATCAGCTCAATTAGCCATATCAGAATTTTACACGAAGAAAGAGAGAGAGAGATGGAGAAAAATTATGGAAGAATAGAAGAAAAACAGAAAGTAAAATAATCAAAGTGTACATTTGTAAATCTATGAAATGAGTAGAAGGGAAGTCCCAGTGATTAAAGGATGTAAACTGAACTGATGGAATAAATCAGCTCGTAAAGTCATGAGTGTATTCAATCTCAGGTCATCGAATTAATTGATTCACTGATTCTGTGATTCACTGATTCTCTGAATCAGCTGATTCTCTTATTTCATTGATTCACTGAGTCTCTGATTCTAAATCACTGATTTCTCTGATTCACTGATTCTCAGATTCTCTTATTTACTGATTCTCTGACACACACACACACACACACACACACACACACACACACACACACACACACACACACACACACACACACACACACACACACACACACACACACACACCTGTCCCACCAACTGGCAAAACAAAGATAAGCCACAGTATATTAATTCAGTTAATGCAGCAACCCAAGTTCATATCAGGCGTCATCACACCGCGGTCTGCAGACAGAGCAAAGTCAGAATCGCGGATCGAGTGAGAGCGAGTGTTCAGTGCCAGACCTACATCGAGATCAGTTCATTGAAAGACAGCAGTTTTCCAGCAGCCGTTCTTTGTTTTCAAGCAGCAGTGTACTGTGAACATGTGCCTTAATGGACATGGACTTGAATTTACTGCATCAAACTATGGTTTCTAGGAGCAAACTATGGCAAAATTACAATTATATGAGGTATTCCTCAAATTCTGTTGTTTCAAAAATTATATTTGGAATAAAATAAATGCAGTTAATAATGTGGTGAATTATCAAAGCTCTTGGAATTAATAAATGTAATGTCAACATTTCCTTTGGTGTCTGTCTACCCTGAGCACACGTCCCTGCTTCCAGACCACGACCAATCATGGAAATAAATAATAAATTCAATCATGTAGTGTTATATCTAGTGTCAGATCTGAAATACAGACATCATCAGTTCAGGCGTCCATAGAGAAACACACACACTTTATCTTCATATTTCACTGCACACACACATTACACATCGTTCTGGTTATGAAGGTGATTATGATGCTTGTTGTTGTTTATGATTGTCATATTCATATAAAGCAATAACTCAGTTTACATTCAATATCAATAAAAACACATGATCCACTTCTCTCAGATTTTATTATTATTGATCATTCATATATTCTTATGGAATCAAATTCTTAAATCAGATTCTATAAAAATACTGATGAAATTAATAATCAACATTATAATAACTAATAATATTGTGTACCTGGATAAATGTTTGGGGTTCTCTAAATAACTAAATTTTTTTATGGAAAGATAATTTTATTATTTGTATTTGGGTCTGAACAGATACACACACCTAGAAACAAAGTGTTGATGGACTTGTTTTTTTTCATGTTCATATTTGAGACATGTTTATAAAAGTTTTTTTTTTCAAATGTGTGTATAAAGAAGAAAACAAATCATACAATGGGACATTTAATTGTATTTTCTGAGAGCGTCAGTTTGACGATGAGAACAGTGTACTTTGACCTCGGAAGTTTAACGTCACTGAGAGAGGAAAAAAAGAGAAGGAAATTGAAGCAACGCAGTTGTTTTTCTCTCCTGTGATTTGGGAGTGAAGTTCGTCGTTCTGAAAAGGCTGACGCCAGTCAAAGCTCACGAACAATTTTGAGTTTTGTGTGAACTGATAAAAGAGTGCTCACGCATGAGTTTTCAGCCGACTGGAAAGAGGAAAAAGGATCGCGGGAGAGTTCGGTAAGAGACTGGGCACTTCAGTTTCACGTGAGTGCAAGAGATGGAGGAGGAGATCTAACACGAGGGTCCCATGTGAGAGAATCTGTTTTCTACTATCACGTTGATTATATATATAGTATTTTTGTTTGGTTTTAGAGGGTGAAATCCGGAAGAATATATACCCGTGTTTATTTTCTCCAAGTTCAGTGAGTGTTACAGTAACTAATTAACCGTTAACTAATTCTGTTGACAATTCTGTTGACATCTGGAAGAATATATACCCGTGTTTATTTGGTTAATTTTGGATAAAGGTATCACAGTGGTGTATGCAGTTTGGAGGTTCGAGTCAAGTGCATGTTTTTTTTGTTTTTTTCTTGAACACTGAGAGATCGTCGAAATCAGGAGGTCTGTGTTGATTTTCGCGGATCCTTTCAACCAGTTCGAGGAGGAAGGAGTTCAATGACATCCACTCAACATCGTTGTGGGTTGCGTCACGGATGCTGTTCGTCTTCTCGCTGGGGAGTGAAGATTGTGGATGAATATTCAACAAATGGAATCATTGGTTTTCACTGATTCGTGAGTACACTTTTGCATCAAAAGAGCTCCAACTAGCGCGCCATCTGTGTACTGAAAATCCCAGCTGGGTAAATTTTGAGTAGTAGGCCACATTGACATTTGTTTTTGTGGGTTATGGTGATGATTGGTATTCATTGTTGTTGAGTTGTGACTTTGTGCATTGAATTATTTGTTCATTCAATAAGGGAGAAAACAAGATAAAAGAGTACTGAGAGGAATAAATACACACTTATTAATCTGTCATAATTTTGTGTGGTATTGTTAATTTGTTTTTTTCTTTGAGGGATTTTTCATTGTCAAATCTAAAGAAACATAATCTGACACTATCAGGTGAAGATCTGAGATCTGGGTTATATGTTGATAGTGTAACTGAAGGGAAATGTGCCTCCACCGGGTAGTGGATAAAATTAAGATCCCCTAGAAAGACTTTTACCTTGTGAGCCATAAAATTCTAACCGGTAGGAGGGCTACATTTTGTGGGGGCTTGTCCGGGATAGGTCAGATTATTCAGATTGTGTTTCAGAAACAGTGAACTTGTGTCTGAAAACGTAAATTTGTTTTAAATGTATTTATTTTTTTTCGACAATTGAAAAAAGTTTGAAGTGATTTATGTGTATATTGTTTCTTTGAGCATTCTGTGAAGAGAACTTTGTTTAACAATGTTAGGTTTTCATTCACTGAATCCATATACTGTTGAGGACACAGAAAAAAATGGAGGTTAGTGAGATTATTGATTGGTGCAGAGAGAAAGGTCTTGAATGGGACAGGGTTATCATTCTGAGCAATGTACCTGCAGATTGTGAAGACAGAGTAGTTTATGAAGTGCTGGATGCTGCTCTGGGAATGAGGAAATGCAAAGTGATTGCTCGCCTCTTTGATAAGACTAAGCGACAGCAGTTTCTTCTGATTGAGACAGTTAGCAAAGTTTCTGAGATGTCTATACCTGCAGAGCTTGGAGGACCTGAAGTAGGTACCTGGTACACACAGGTTGTGCATGTTGCAGCTGGAAGCACCTAAACACAGTAAGGAAGATGAGTTTCAGACTAAGCTGATGTCTTTTCTTCAAGCAGAGGGAAAGTCGCTATCTGATATTCCAAGTTTAGCTTCCTCTACACCTGTGCTTGACACTAGACTGGTTGATGCCATTAACTCCCTTGTTCAAACATGTCATGTGGCTTCGTCTGAGGAGAGAGCTGGATATAGGAAGCTGCGTCCCTTCTCTGGGTTCATTCCCACTCCCCATGGAGAGGATGAGTCTGAGGTCTGGGTGGAGCCAGACTACTCACATTCTGGAAGAGTGGCAGTGTTCGGATAATGTCAAAAAGCAGAGACTAGTAGAGTGTCTCAGAGGTCCTGCAGCGGACATTGTAAGGTTCGAGAAGACCGGTAACCCATCTGCTACTTTCAGTGACTACCTCAGTGCATTAGAGTCAGCGTTTGGCACCACAGAAGATGCTGCAGATTTGATGCTAAAATTTAGGATCACTTACCAGAGTGAGGGAGAGAAGCTCTCAGCCTACATAATGAGGTTGGATAGGATGCTACACAGTATGCTGAGGAAAAGAGGCATTGAGTTCTCTGCAATGAATCGCCTTCGAATGCAGCAAATAGTTAGAGGTGCTCTTTCAAGTGACTTGGTGGCAATGCGCTTGAGGATGACCCATAAGCTGTGTGCCCCTCCCTCCTTCAATGAGCTAATGAAAGAGGTGTGAGAAGAAGAAAGCATGTTAACACAAAGGAGCTCAGTGCATGCAAATGTAGCTGTGTCTGGAGTGGCCCCTGCAAAGACTGAGTCATCTGGTAACACCAACCTGGCAAATTCAGAAGTAGAAATGCTGAAGAGGGAGATTAGGGGGTTGAAGAACGAGGTGTCTCGCTTGACAGCTGTGGCGAAGGAACCAGTGACTTATGATCATTCCGCAATGCACAGTTTAGCTGCAACTGCAGAGAGTAAAGCACCAAACAGACCAGTGAACAAGGCAAACATCTTTTGTTACAGATGTGGAGAAGATGGGCATATGAAACGTGATTGTACCAAGGAAGAAAATCTCAGGAGGGTAAACCAGCGGCTCATCAAAATGAGACAGCCGTCGGGAAATGCCTCCGGGGCTCAGTAGAGGAACGGCCTGAAAGCTCCGGGGAAGACACGTTCCATGAAGTGCAAAAGAGCAAGAGCTGAGCAAGTAGATCTTCCGAACGGGTTAGTTGGACCTAGCTCTGTCCTTCCCATCCAGGTGGAAGGTATCTACACTAAGGCTTTGCTAGATAGTGGATCGCAGGTTACGCTGTTGTACAGATCTTTCTATGAGAGACACTTAAAGCATCTGCCATTTACACCAATTGAAATTTGGAGATATGGGGATTAAGCTCGCAGAGATACCCTTATGATGGCTGCTTGTCTTTAAACCTTCTTGCAGGCACATTCAACCTCAAAAAGATGGTAGAACAGTATCTACAGGACTTACACTTTTAATTTGAGCAATGGCAGGCTCAAATTTTGGCTTCCCAAGAGTATCATAGGTTAACCTCTTAGGCACAGTTCTCTCTCATTGAGACCTTCTCTCCTTTTCAACTACATCCGTAGAGATACCTTGATTTACATCAATCTCATTCACATTTGAAAGGTCTTGCACATCACTTGCACTAACATCACCAATGTCTGACAATTGTCTCACACTTTGCAAGTTTGCAGCCTCGCGCTCTGGTCTTGAAACAGACTCTACTGACTCATCTGTCTTAACTTTTTGAGGAATCTCAAGTCTGGCTCCAGAATGCTCAAACTCCTCAGAAGTACTATGTTCAACAGTCTCTGAAACAACATTATCAGAGTCATTATGTGAAGTGCTCTACTCCTAGGAGTCAAAGGATGATTTTCAGGTACGTGATACAACACTCCATACATTTCATCCTCACTCTCTGAACTCACGTCAGAATTCTGATCAACTCTAGTTTCTGTTTCCTGTCTTACAGGTGCATTTTCACCTTCCTGTTCTGGACTCTGTGTCTGTCCAGCATTCTTCTTTTTCCTTAGAACTCTCTTTCTGGGTTCCCGGACACTGTTAGGAAATTGTTGCTGTCTCAACCCTTGTCCAACAGGAAGAATGTGATTCCTATGCAGAATCTTGACAGGTCCTTTTCCACTCTCTGGCTTAAGGCGAAACACAGGTAAGTGAGGCATCTGGCTTTGGACAATGTAGGGCTCAGCACTCCATCTGTCTGCCAACTTGTGCTTTCCTTGCAATCCAAGATTTCTGATCAGCACTCTATCTCCAGGAACAAGGTGAGAGTAATGCAGTTTCTGATCATATCTTCTCTTATTTCCTGCATTCTTCTTTCCAGCTTTTTCCTCTCGCCAGCTCGTATGCAGACTTCAGCTCTTGCTGCATTGTCTTGACAAAGCTTTGGTAAGACTTAGTGGAAGTACCATCACTAGACACCCCAAAACTCAGATCTATGGGCAATCTGGCTTCCCTTCCGAACATAAGGAAGTAAGGCGAGTATCCTGTGGCTTCGTTCAGGCTGCTATTGTACACATGTACAAGATGTCCAATGTGACGGCTCCACTGCGGTTTCTGCTTCGGATCCAGGGTCCCCAACATGTCCAAAAGTGTCCGGTTGAACCGTTCAGGTTGCGGATCACCCTGGGGATGGTACGGATGTTGTTCGGGATTTCTCCACCCCTAAGAGGTCAAACAACTCCTGTATGAGCCTGCTCTCGAAATCCCGTCCCTGGTCCGAGTGCATCCGTCTAGGCAGTCCGTAGTGAATGAAGTATTTCTCCCACAGGACCTTCGCAACTGTGGACGACTTCTGATCCCTTAGTCGGAAACGCCTGCGCATACCTGGTGTAGTGGTCCATGATGACAAGGACATTACAGATGTTCTTGGAGTCTGGCTCTATGGATAGAAAATCCATGCACACAAGATCCATGGGTCCATCACTGGATAAGTGTGACAATGGCGCAACTCTCTTTGGCAGAGTCTTCCTTTGGACACATCTGGCACATGTTTGGCAGTACTTCTCCACCTCAATCTTCATCCGTGGCCAGTAGAATCTCTCTTTCACCAATCCATAGGTCTTGTCAAGTCCCATGTGTCCAGAATCATCATGAAGTGACCTGAGAACTACATCATGGAACTTCCTGGGCAAGCATAACTGCTTCCGACAAGGTTTGTCTGAGGCTTGAGTGCACCGAAACATCACTCCATTTTCCATTCTTAATCTTTCCCACTCTCTCATGATCAAGGGGAGATCCTTGTGGGATTCCTTCTTGACCTTAGACAGATCTCCTCCTTTAAGAGCTCTCCATATCTCTCCAAGACAAGGATCCTCTAGCTGGGCACGTGAAAGGTCTGCAGAACTCAGTTTTGGAATCATAGAAGTGTCCAGAGTGGCTAAGTTACAGTAAGCTCTGGGGACTGATTTCAGGTGATCCTCCCAATGACGTGACAATCCTGCTGGCAGTTGTGAAACAGTTGTACTTGTCTAATCATGTAGCTTGTCAACAACAGCCCCCTTTAACACCAAGAACTCAAGTTTATGGACTGGATAGTTCCTTTCTGAAGGCGTCAAGCTTCTGCTGACAAACGCTACAGGCCTCAACCCCTGTCCTTGGTCCTGATACAGCACCCCGCCCAACCCTTCACAGCAGGCGTCAACATGTAAGACGTACGGGAGCTGAGAATTAGCAAAGACCAACACAGGAGCCTGGGTAAGTCTCACCTTCAACTCATTGAAAGCAGCTTCACAAGTATCAGTCCATCTACTTCCAAATGGATCTGAGGCTTTGTACACGACTCTGTCTATATTGTCCCCAGCTTTCATCTTCTTCATGGTCTTCAGCAGGTAGACACCCCTGCAGCAACTGGTTTAATGGGTAAGACACTCTTGAATAGTCCTTCACAAATCTCCTGTAGTACCCACAGAAACCTAAGAAGGAACGTAGCTCTGTCACATTCTGGGGTCTGGGCCATGACTTGACAGCTTCAATTTTGGAAGGATCAGTTGAGACACCGTCTTTGAGATACAATGTGACCAACATAGCTGACAGAAGTCTGACAAAAAGTGCACTTGTCCAGGGACAACTTCAATCCTTCGCTCTCCAACCGGTCCAATACATTGAGCAGCCTCTCCTCATGCTCCTCCAAAGACCGTCCAAAGATAATAAGGTCGTCCAAGTAGACCAACACTTCAAACAGGTTCATGTCTCCCACAGTGTTTTTCATCACTCGTTGGAAAGTTGCGGGAGCTCCACAAATCCCTTGCGGCATCCGTTGGAATTGATAAAATCCCACTGGGCAAATGAAAGCGGTCTTTTCTTGGTCGTCTTCACTCAGAGGGATCTGATAATATCCGCTCCTAAGGTCCAATACACTGAACCACTGGCTTCCATTTAAGCAGGCCAGAGCATCTTCAATGCGTGGAACAGGGATTGTGGTCAGGGATTGTGCGACGATTCAGTGTTCTGTAGTCCACACACATCCTTATCTGTCCATTCTTTTTCGGACTACAACGATCGGTGAAAGCGTAGGGACTTCTGGAGTCAGCAGATAATTCCAGCCTCTTTTAGCTTCTCCAAGTGCTCCCTAACATCCTTGATGTCGGCTGGTGCAAGCCGCCGTGACCTCTCACGAAAAGGCTTATCCTCTGTCAGTCTGATATGATGTTGGGTACTCTTCGAACATCCCACATCAAATTCATCACAGGAGAAAACATCCTTCCTCGCCAACATCTTTTCTGCCAGCCGTTGTTTCCACTCTTCAGAAACCGAGGTATCGACCAAAATTAAACGAATCCTTGGTCAGTTTGGTTTGTCCACTACTCTCTCTGGGTTTAGAAACAGTAGGCACGAACGTCAACCGGAAACACATGGGCGATCGGCATTCCTCTCTTAATCGTTACTGGGCAAGAAGAGACATTCCTAATAGTGACACCAATTCTTTTTGACTGGACTGCAGCAGCAGACTGCACCTCAGCTCTCACCAGTAGTTCCTCAGGAAACCGGGACTCCTCAGGCTGATCCACTAACAAGGTTTTAGAAGATGATGTGTCTGGGTATTTCAGGATTTCAGAAACCCTCACACTCTCTCCCGGAGCCAACCTCAATGGCTTAAGCGCGATGAAACCAGACTGTCCCTCTACAGTCAACAACATCACACTTGTTAACAGCAATGACCCGTTCATAGGCAGTTCTGATCTTCAGGATGAACAGTCAAGGTATGAAGGAAATCATTACCCATCTTCGTCTTGCAAACTTCCACAAGCTTCTTTACCACAGCCGTGTTTGTTCCCACCAGAATGTTGACATCACCTTTCATGACAGGAATCGGGACAGACCAACACAAGTGCATCTATGGATTCCGCCACTCCTGCCACAGATCCTGGAAACTCCAGCCTTAAGTACCTGTTCAGTTGTCTTAACTGCTAGTCACTAATTTGAGTGAATTGCTTAAGTATAGACATGGGTCTATTGTGATATTATTTTGCCTATCATTTGAAAAGAGGATATTTGTATATGTTAAAAGAGCTAAGATATTGAAATGTAAATTGTTTGATTCTCAGTTTTTCCTCGTTATGAGGACATAACGATTTTTGGTGGGGAGAGAATGTAAGAGCCTGGATAAATGTTTGGGGTTCTTAAATAACTAAATTTTTTTTATGGAAAGATAATTTTATTATTTGTATTTGGGTCTGAACAGATACACATACATAGAAACAAAGTGTTGATGGACTTTTTTTCATGTTCATATTTGAGACATGTTTATAAAAGTTTTTTTCCAAATGTGTGTATAAAGAAAAAACAAATCATACAATGGGGCGATCATTTAATCGTGTTTTCTGAGAGCGTCAGTCTGACGATGAGAACAGTGTACTTTGACCTCAGAAGTTTAACGTGATGAGAGAGAGAGGAAAAAAAAGAAGGAAATTGAAGCAACGCAGTTGTTTTTCTCTCTGTGATTTGGGAGAAATGTTTGTCGTTCTAAAAAAGCTGACGGTAGTCAAAGCTCAGGAACAATTTTGAGTTTTGTGTGAACTGGAAAAAGTGTCACGCATGAGTTTTCAGCAGACTGGAAGAGGAAAAAGGATCGCGGGAGAGTTCGGTGAGAGACTGGGCACTTCAGTTTCCCGTGAGTGAAATATGGAGGAGGAGATCTAACACGAGGGTCCCATGTGAGAGAATCTGTGTTTTCTACTATCACGTTGATTATATTTCTTTAGTTTAGTTTAGTTTTAGAGGGTGAAACCCGGAGGAATATATACCCGTGTTTATTTTCTCAAGTTCAGTGAGTGTACCCGTTAACTAATTCTGTTGACATCCGGAAGAATGTACCCGTGTTTATTTAGTTAATTTTGGATAAAAGTATCGCAGTGGTGTATGCAGTTTGGAGTTCAGAGTCAAGTGCATGTTTTTTTTTTGTTTTTTTGTTGTGTCTTTAACACTGAGAGATTGTCCATATTGGGAGGACTGTGTTGATTTTCGCGGACCCTTTCAACCAGTTCGAGCAGGAAGCTGTTCATCGACATCCACTCAACATCGTTGTGGGTTGCGTCACGGATGCTGTTTGTCATCTCGTTGGAGAGTGAAGATTGTGGATGAATATTCAACAAATGGAATCGTTGGTTTTCACTGATTCTCGAGTACACTTTTGCATCAAAGAGCTCCAACTAGCGCACCATCTGTGTACTGAAAATCCCAGCTGGGTAAATTTTGAGTAGTACATTGACATTTGTTTTTTTGTGGGTTATGGTGATGATTGGTATTCATTGTTGTTGAGTTGTGACTTTGTGAATTGAATTATTTGTTCATTCAAGGAGGGGAAAATCAAGACAAAAGAGTACTGAGAGGAAGTAAATACACAATTATTAATCTGTCATAATTTTGTGTGGTATTGTTAATTTGTTTTTTTCTTTGAGGGATTTTTCATTGTCAAATCTAAAGAAACATAATCTGACACTATCTGGTAAAGATCTGAGATCTGGGTTATATGTTCATAGTGTAACTGAAAGGGAAATGTGCCTCCACCGGGTAGTGGATAAAATTAGATCCCCTAGAAAGACTTTTACCTTGTGAGCCACAAGATTCTAAGCCAGTGAGGAGGGCTACAATTGTTTCAGGCTGCCTTAAAATGAGGATGTCTGCGATATCTAAACACAAGCCATCATACACAATAAATACAGGAGTAAACTCACTTCACTAGTTCACAATCTTCACACAATCATTCATCATTTCCCTCTTCAAAAGCTTGTAGAACTTATGAATATCATACTGGAAAACTCTTAAACACTCAAGAATAACTCACTGTACTCAGAACACACACAATATCACACACATTAAAAGCATTATGAAGACCTTATGAAACATGTTGGCAATAATAAATGTGAAGAGTGCATTAATTCTGCATCAGTTGTATTAGAGTTATTAACTGTAGTTTATCTTTCACAGCGTTGGTCAGAATTAACTGTGACCGTGAGTGACCGGATAAAGGCTATATTCCGCTGTTCTGGCTAGTATAAGCTTTGATGTTCTTCCTTCACTGCAGTTCATCCTCCTGTTCTTCAGCTTCGGGTCGAGAACAGGTCAGATTACACTCATGATCAACTCTATAAACTCTATTCATGTCAACCAGTAGCAGGAGTGGCAATCGGGAGAGTCGAGGAGTTTTCCCGGTGGGCCAGTAGTGTTTCGAGGCCACGAGGCCGGTCTGATAAAATGTATTTATTGGAAGTTCGCCATGTGCACTTGGGGCCCAAGCTAGGGGAAGAAAACATTTTTTTATTATTTGTTTTATATCTTCAATAACAGAGCATATATTTGCACTACGTGTCTGTCTTTAGAGCGAAAAGACACTCGTTATGAAACAGTTTCAGTGGCGTAGGTTGTAAGGCGTTAGTGTTTGAAAGCAGCTTTTGATCCGCTGACGCGAGTTCAAAATCCGGCCTTAGCCGAACGTCTTCTCTCCATTTTCCCAAAAGGGAGAAGAGAGAGAGTTCGGCAAAGGCGCGATTGGAACTCACGTTCAACACATATGTAAAGATGTAAAATGTAAAACCTAACATTAAGGTCTCTAGCGTTATATTTTGCCAACGAACTAAAATTGAAACGATGATATGGCGTTGTGCCATTATAATAACTGACGTTAGAATCCTGTTTTTGCTGCGGAATTACTTTGCTCACGCGAGCATGGTCATCTGGTGTTTTCTCCTATAAATAAAAGCTCAAGGGTTTATTTCTTGCAAGTGAAGAAATTAGGACAAAAGTATTTAATTTTCCTATATTATAGTGTAATGTAGGTTAAAATATACTTTTGAAATACTCATTTTTATTTACATAGGCTAGTACATTTATAGGCTAAATGGATTTTACAGTACGTCATAGGAATAATTATAAATCATTATTACATTATTATAATAATTGTTTGGCATCCTAAAACACCATTGATAATGCAATGCAGACTGAGACTCTCATAACTAAAAAGATGTTTGAGCCCTCTTTATTGTCCTGGTACAAATTAATGCTTTTTCTTTGTTCAACGAGCAGTTCATGGGTTGAAGCTCTTAATTTTGATCTCTCAGAGAGCACGAGATTGATGCATTTAACCTTAAAATGTCCAAAATTTTCTTGCGGGGAGCATGCCCCCGAACCCCCTAGAGGCACAGAGTCCACCCAACATAGTTTTAGACATTCCTATGGGAAAGAACAACCATTTATGAACTTTACTCCAGCATAGTACAACAAAGTTCCTTTTAAATCAGTAAAACTGTAATGCTATCTGCTATTAAATATCGTGCCAACGAAGGGCCAGTGGTCTCGAAATTTCCCAGTAGATTTTTGGTCCCACTTCCAACCCTGATGTCAACTCTATAAACTCTATTCATGAACTCTATACACCATAGAACTCTATAAACTCTATTAATGTCATCTCTATAAACTATATTAATGTAAACTCTATAAACATTATTGATTATTAATTGTCGTGATTAACAATAGATTTCATTAAAGAATGACATTTATTGAGGAAATTACAAGTGATCGTAAAACAATATGAAAGATCATTCATAATAATAACTAATAATTTATCAATTATTTATAATGATTCAAAGCAATCACTGAAAATATTTAAAATAATAATTAATAAAAATAACTTCCGTCATGTTGTGACAGACAAACACACACTCTTCCTCCGTATTCTACACACACACACACACTCTTTCTCCATGTTGAACACACACACTGTAACGGTCACTTTGTGATTTTATGTTAATGATGTAATATGAGAATTGCGCATGTGCGTGTGTGCCTGTTAGATTTGACGGGTGAGGAGGAGAGATAACCGCTCTTCTTTCTTTTATTTTCCTTCTTGTAAGTGTGACCAAAGTTGGATGTTTTGTTTTGTATACTTTCCCCGCTCAATCCCCATGTATGCGGAACGAGTGTGGCGTTTGAGTAACTGTTACTTTTATTAAACACGGGAGAGTGCGCCATCGTCTCCAGTGCCTGATTTCCTCCAACACCTGACTTGACGTAACAGTTATTGACTTTCCTCTCTCTATCTGGGCAACATCAACTTTGCGTTACAACACACACACACACATACACTCTTCCTCCAAGTTGAACACACGCATACACACACACTCTTCCTCCATTTTGAAAACACACACACACACATGAACAGAAGTCACTGATAACACACTTGTATGCCTGGCTCACACTACAGGAGTGTTAAACCGATTATGTGATCATGTGAGGATATTCTAATGAATGTCGTCAGCTCTGATCTGTGAACAGTTTAATGACTCATTAACAGGCAGACTCTCACTGCCATCTAGTGTCACAACTGAGGTAAGACGTTCACCAATCAGTCCCACTTGCTACCAACAGCAACACTTATTTATTTCAGCAATAATAAAAGGAGACGTTTAGATGACACAATTAATAACACATTTAACAACACAACACATTAAATTGTGTATCTGTTCTCTTCTGTATGCAGGATTCATGTGGTTGTTGCAGGTGTCGCCAGAGTGTTATTGACTACAGTGACGAGATATGACTGGGATGTTACATGTGGTCAACAGATGGGCTGTGAGTGTTTTCTGAATTATGATCCTATCACTCATATAAACACAAGTAACATCATAATGTGATCAATCTATAACCCATAAACACTTGTGTCATTATGAATGTTGTATCTGTACAGATTTGGATTAAATGAGAGCAGAAATACAGAATAATAATCTGTGTTCAGTCGTCTTGAACATTTATGAACATTTATGATGTTTAATGTGTGATGATTGAATGTTTTCTTCAGTGTCAAACACAGTTATTAAACTCTTAGCCTATTAATAATGTATTTCAGGGTTTATTTCTTCAGTGTCAAACACAGTTATTAAACTCTTATTAATCATGTGTTTCAGGTTTATTTCTTCAGTCCGTGTCAAACACCAGGTTATTAAACTCTTATTAATCACGTGTTTCAGGCTTTATTTCTTCAGTGTCAAACACCATTGCTTATTAAACTCATATTAATCATGTGTTTCAGGTTCATTTCTTCAGTGTCAAACACAGTTATTAAACTCTTATTAATCATGTGTTCCCTTTCAGTCCTGGGGGAACTGCGCAGCGTGTTTGGTATAGAAGTCCCCTGGCGGATTTGGGGATACGCGTTCGATGAGCCTCGATTACCTCTGATAGAATTAACAACGAGCCGATGACCATTTGGCCTGCGGTTATTTTGCTCAGTTCCGGGCCGCCTACAAACGCGGATATAGAAGCGGAAGACAACATTGCATAGCAACGCTTTCGCTTACGGAGCCTCGGAGCTCCCTGCTCTTCTAAAAGAAAAGAAGAGCTGTGAAAGAAGGCCAAGGGGTGCTGGTGGTGGCGGTGCTTTCCAGTGGTCTTCGTCCCCAGTCCAGCACGAGCAGCGGTTGCAGTTTCTGGCAGTGTCTACGGCGGAGTCCCTCGGCGCTTCGGCACTGAAGATCAGTTTCTTTTTTGTTCTTTTTTGCAGCTAAGTTTTCCTGAAAGACTCCACCGGTGCATTCGCGTCCTTTCAGGATGTCGAGACGCCCCGTGCATTTTGATAAAGCTCGATTTCTCCCTCAGGCTGATGGCCACAAGCACTGCTTCACGTGTCTGGGTTTAGCACACGCGGAGGCGGAGTCTTGTGGATGAGTAGTGTTCTCATTGCGGGAATATGACTCTCTCGCGACGCTTCGCGTTCGAGACTGAGATCCCTGAGACATGGGGGGGCCCCTTCAGAGAATCTCCGTCTGGTTTCTCACGTCTGCTGGTCAGGTTCAGCACACGGCTGTTCGAGTGGTTCCTTGTTGGTGAGCGATGTGAGGATTACTGTGAGGAGGCGCGACAGGTGGAAGGTCCTGCTGGGCGCCTCACACCTCTCATGTGGCACGCGCTGGGCGTCGGCGCTTGCCTGTGGAGCAGCCAGGGAGCCCCTGAAGGGCGGGGTCCGACTCTCTCCTTCTGCGCGCCACCTGAGGAATCAGATGTCGATCGCTGCATCAGAGGGAGAGCGGTCTTCTGGTAAGAGACTCTATGGTGCTGCCCCCTTCTTCGGGTGTGTGGTGGCGTCAGATGGAGTTCGACCCGGAAAATGAGCCGCTATGCTCGGAACGCGGGCGGCGCGGATGTCGAGGCTTGTGTGGAGTCCCTCCACCGGGTCCCGAAACCTTCAAGGGGTCGGCGCGGTGGGGTCATGGGGGCGGGGCCAGTGCTGTCTTGCCCCCACCGCCCGCTCCAGTGCCTCTGCTTCCCGGAAGTGCATGAGGAGTTGAGGAAGTCTGGTCTGCGCCTCTGGCGCTCAGACGCAGGCAGACCTGCGCTCCTCCTTCCTCACCACCCTGGATAGCGGAGCGGCGCACGGGTTGCGAGGGGAATGCCCCCAGGTGAGCGGATCTGTCGCCGATGCCCGGCTGTGTTGCGGAAGACCGCCTCCTCCTGGGACGGCGGGGTGCCCCTTCACTCCCCTCCCGCGCCTGTGGGTTTTCCTCTCTGGGCTAACCAGGGATGCCTATGGTGCGTGTGGGGAGACGCCGCTTCCGCCCTGCACACCATGGCGCTTTCCCAAGTACACCAGGCGAAGGCGCTTCATGACATGCAGGCAGGGGGTCCCGACTCGGCTCTGCTGCAGGTGCTGCGTGTGGCGACGGACTTCGCTCTGCAGAGCGACGAAAGTCACCGCACGCTCGCTGGGCTGCTCGCCGAATATCCACATTCATGGTCCAGGAGTGTCGCCACCTTGGCTGACCCTGGCTGTTATGAGGGAAGCGAGAGACAGAACTCTCAGACATCCCCGCTCTGCGGGGCGGCCTCTTCGGAGACACGGTGAGGATGTTAGCCCAGGAGTTCTCCACCGCCCAGGAAGCAGTCGGAGGCTGTGCGGACACGTCCTGCACAGGAGGCAGACTGCTGCGAGTCCTTCCCCTGTGGCTGTACAAGCCCGCGGCTGCTTACGTCGCACGGGGTCGCTCCTCGAGCGCCAGCTCCTCCTCCAGCGCAGACCACCTTCCCTGGAGCGGGAGCCTGGTCGACAGAGGGCTCTCTAAAGCTCTTATTAATCCTGTGTTTCAGGTTTATTTCTTCAATGTCAAACACAGTTATTAAACTCTTATTAATCCTGTGTTTTAGGTTTATTTCTTCAGTGTCAAACACAGTTATTAAACTCTTATTAATCCTGTGTTTCAGGTTCTCCTGCAGTAAGGAGATCAGTGTATGTGATCTTCATGTTAGTGGTCAATGTTGTACTGGTGTATTTCTACAGCACAGCTCTGGAGAATCAGAAGGGTATGATTATATATGTGTGAATATATATGTGTGATTATATATGATTATATATGTATACATGTATAAATCTGAAACATCTTCCTGCTGTATTATGCAGATGTGTGTGTGTTGATAAACTGTTAGTGATGAAGCTGATGTGTGTGTTGATGTTCAGATCGTGTTGGATGGGTGTGTGTGATCGTGTTTCTTCAGTCACTCTGGACAGTGAATAACTTCACATACTCATTTAAATGGGGTCAGTATTAATATTAATAATCACCTCTGATCATCTTCATCTCTCATTTATTCTCCTCTTCTGTTCTTCTCTTCTGGAAGAATATTTGGATATATAATGTTTATTCATGAAACTATTATTATCTCTAATGGTGAAGAAAAGAAACTGAATTTTTGTGTGTTCCAGATCTTCTCCGATGCTGTTCCGGTGTATGTGTTTGGATCAGGTCGGTGTAGTTTTACTGACGCTGTCGCTCTGATGACTGAACTGATCCTGAGAACAGGCGAGAACACTTACAACATCACTTATATTATAATATCTGAGTAACACACACACACATTATCAACATCACTTATATAATAATATCTGAGTAACACACACACACATTATCAACATCACTTATATTATAATATCTGAGTAAAACACACACACATTATCAACATCACTTATATAATAATATCTGAGTAAACACACACACACATTATCAACATCACTTATATTATAATATCTGAGTAACACACACACACATTATCAACATCACTTATATAATAATATCTGAGTAAAACACACACACATTATCAACATCACTTATATAATAATATCTGAGTAAACACACACACACATTATCAACATCACTTATATTATAATATCTGAGTAAAACACACACACATTATCAACATCACTTATATAATAATATCTGAGTAAAACACACACACATTATCAACATCACTTATATAATAATATCTGAGTAAACACACACACACATTATCAACATCACTTATATTATAATATCTGAGTAAAACACACACACATTATCAACATCACTTATATTATAATATCTGAGTAAAACACACACACACATTATCAACATCACTTATATTATAATATCTGAGTAAACACACACACACATTATCAACATCACTTATATTATAATATCTGAGTAAAACACACACACATTATCAACATCACTTATATTATAATATCTGAGTAAACACACACACACATTATCAACATCACTTATATTATAATATCTGAGTAAAACACACACACATTATCAACATCACTTATATTATAATATCTGAGTAAAACACACACACATTATCAACATCACTTATATTATAATATCTGAGTAACACACACACACACATTATCAACATCACTTATATTATAATATCTGAGTAAAACACACACACATTATCAACATCACTTATATAATAATATCTGAGTAAACACACACACACATTATCAACATCACTTATATTATAATATCTGAGTAACAACACACACACATTATCAACATCACTTATATTATAATATCTGAGTAAACACACACACACATTATCAACATCACTTATATTATAATATCTGAGTAACACACACACACATTATCAACATCACTTATATTATAATATCTGAGTAAAACACACACACATTATCAACATCACTTATATTATAATATCTGAGTAAAACACACACACATTATCAACATCACTTATATTATAATATCTGAGTAAAACACACACACATTATCAACATCACTTATATTATAATATCTGAGTAAAACACACACACATTATCAACATCACTTATATTATAATATCTGAGTAAAACACACACACATTATCAACATCACTTATATTATAATATCTGAGTAAAACACACACACATTATCAACATCACTTATATTATAATATCTGAGTAAAACACACACACATTATCAACATCACTTATATAATAATATCTGAGTAAAAACACACACACATTATCAACATCACTTATATTATAATATCTGAGTAAAACACACACACATTATCAACATCACTTATATAATAATATCTGAGTAAAACACACACACATTATCAACATCACTTATATTATAATATCTGAGTAAAACACACACACATTATCAACATCACTTATATAATAATATCTGAGTAAAACACACACACATTATCAACATCACTTATATTATAATATCTGAGTAAACACACACACACATTATCAACATCACTTATATTATAATATCTGAGTAAAACACACACACATTATCAACATCACTTATATAATAATATCTGAGTAAAACACACACACATTATCAACATCACTTATATTATAATATCTGAGTAAAACACACACACATTATCAACATCACTTATATAATAATATCTGAGTAAAACACACACACATTATCAACATCACTTATATTATAATATCTGAGTAAACACACACACACATTATCAACATCACTTATATTATAATATCTGAGTAAACACACACACACATTATCAACATCACTTATATTATAATATCTGAGTAAACACACACACACATTATCAACATCACTTATATTATAATATCTGAGTAAAACACACACACATTATCAACATCACTTATATTATAATATCTGAGTAAACACACACACACATTATCAACATCACTTATATAATAATATCTGAGTAACACACACACACATTATCAACATCACTTATATTATAATATCTGAGTAACACACACACACACTTATCAACATCACTTATATAATAATATCTGAGTAACACACACACACATTATCAACATCACTTATATAATAATATCTGAGTAAACACACACCACACATTATCAACATCACTTATATTATAATATCTGAGTAACACACACACACATTATCAACATCACTTATATTATAATATCTGAGTAACACACACACACATTATCAACATCACTTATATTATAATATCTGAGTAACACACACACACACATTATCAACATCACTTATATAATAATATCTGAGTAAACACACACACACATTATCAACATCACTTATATTAATAATATCTGAGTAAAACACACACACACATTATCAACATCACTTATATTATAATATCTGAGTAACACACACACACATTATCAACATCACTTATATTAATAATATCTGAGTAACACACACACACACCAATTATCAACATCACTTATATTATAATATCTGAGTGGAACACACACACATTATCAACATCACTTATATTATAACTATCTGAGTAAAACACACACACATTATCAACATCACTTATATATATAATATCTGAGTAAACGCACCACACACCACACATTATCAACATCACTTATATTATAATATCTGAGTAAACACACACACACACATTATCAACATCACTTATATTATAATATCTGAGTGAAACACACACACACATTATCAACATCACTTATTCTATAATATATAAAGTAAAACACACACACACATTATCAACATCACTTATATTATAATATCTGAGTAAACACACACACACACATTATCAACCATCACTTATATTATAATATCTGAGTTAAAAACACACACACACTTATCAACATCACTTATATTATAATATCTGAGTAAAACACACACACACATTATCAACATCACTTATATTATAATATCTGAGTAAAACACACACACATTATCAACATCACTTATATTATAATATCTGAGTAAACACACACACATTATCAACATCACTTATATTATAATATCTGAGTAAACACACACACATTATCAACATCACTTATATTATAATATCTGAGTAAAACACACACACATTATCAACATCACTTATATAATAATATCTGAGTAAACACACACACACATTATCAACATCACTTATATTATAATATCTGAGTAAAACACACACACATTATCAACATCACTTATATTATAATATCTGAGTAAAACACACACACATTATCAACATCACTTATATAATAATATCTGAGTAAAACACACACACATTATCAACATCACTTATATTATAATATCTGAGTAAAACACACACACATTATCAACATCACTTATATTATAATATCTGAGTAAAACACACACACATTATCAACATCACTTATATAATAATATCTGAGTAAAACACACACACATTATCAACATCACTTATATTATAATATCTGAGTAAAACACACACACACATTATCAACATCACTTATATAATAATATCTGAGTAAAACACACACACATTATCAACATCACTTATATTATAATATCTGAGTAAAACACACACACATTATCAACATCACTTATATAATAATATCTGAGTAAAACACACACACACATTATCAACATCACTTATATAATAATATCTGAGTAAAACACACACACATTATCAACATCACTTATATAATAATATCTGAGTACAACACACACACACATTATCAACATCACTTATATTATAATATCTGAGTAAAACACACACACACACATTATCAACATCACTTATATAATAATATTGAGTAAAACACACACACACATTATCAACATCACTTTATATTATAATATCTGAGTAACAACACACACACACATTATCAACATCACTTATATTATAATATCTGAGTAACACACACACACACACATTATCAACATCACTTATATAATAATATCTGAGTAAACATGCACACACATTATCAACATCACTTATATTATAATATTCTAGAGTAAAACACACACACATTATCAACATCACTTATATTATAATATCTGAGTAAAACACACACACATTATCAACATCACTTATATAATAATATCTGAGTAAAACACACCACACACATTATCAACATCACTTATATAATAATATCTGAGTAAAACACACACACACATTATCAACATCACTTATATTATAATATCTGAGTAAAACACACACACATTATCAACATCACTTATATAATAATATCTGAGTAAAACACACACACACATTATCAACATCACTTATATAATAATATCTGAGTAAAACACACACCACACATTATCAACATCACTTATATAATAATATCTGAGTAACACACACACACACATTATCAACATCACTTATATAATAATATCTGAGTAACAACACACACACATTATCAACATCACTTATATTATAATATCTGAGTAACACACACACACACATTATCAACATCACTTATATAATAATATCTGAGTAAAACACACACACACACATTATCAACATCACTTATATTATAATATCTGAGTAAAACACACACACATTATCAACATCACTTATATTATAATATCTGAGTAAAACACACACACATTATCAACATCACTTATATTATAATATCTGAGTAAAACACACACACATTATCAACATCACTTATATTATAATATCTGAGTAAACACACACACACATTATCAACATCACTTATATTATAATATCTGAGTAAAACACACACACATTATCAACATCACTTATATTATAATATCTGAGTAAAACACACACACATTATCAACATCACTTATATTATAATATCTGAGTAAAACACACACACATTATCAACATCACTTATATTATAATATCTGAGTAAAACACACACACATTATCAACATCACTTATATAATAATATCTGAGTAAAACACACACACATTATCAACATCACTTATATTATAATATCTGAGTAAAACACACACACATTATCAACATCACTTATATAATAATATCTGAGTAAAACACACACACACATTATCAACATCACTTATATAATAATATCTGAGTAAACACACACACACATTATCAACATCACTTATATTATAATATCTGAGTAAAACACACACACATTATCAACATCACTTATATTATAATATCTGAGTAAAACACACACACATTATCAACATCACTTATATTATAATATCTGAGTAAAACACACACACATTATCAACATCACTTATATAATAATATCTGAGTAAACACACACACACATTATCAACATCACTTATATAATAATATCTGAGTAAACACACACACACATTATCAACATCACTTATATTATAATATCTGAGTAAAACACACACACATTATCAACATCACTTATATTATAATATCTGAGTAAACACACACACACATTATCAACATCACTTATATTATAATATCTGAGTAAAACACACACACATTATCAACATCACTTATATTATAATATCTGAGTAAAACACACACACATTATCAACATCACTTATATAATAATATCTGAGTAAAACACACACACATTATCAACATCACTTATATAATAATATCTGAGTAAAACACACACACACATTATCAACATCACTTATATTATAATATCTGAGTAAAACACACACACATTATCAACATCACTTATATAATAATATCTGAGTAAAACACACACACACATTATCAACATCACTTATATAATAATATCTGAGTAAAACACACACACATTATCAACATCACTTATATTATAATATCTGAGTAAAACACACACACATTATCAACATCACTTATATAATAATATCTGAGTAAAACACACACACATTATCAACATCACTTATATTATAATATCTGAGTAACACACACACACATTATCAACATCACTTATATTATAATATCTGAGTAAAACACACACACATTATCAACATCACTTATATAATAATATCTGAGTAAAACACACACACATTATCAACATCACTTATATAATAATATCTGAGTAACACACACACACATTATCAACATCACTTATATTATAATATCTGAGTAACACACACACACATTATCAACATCACTTATATAATAATATCTGAGTAAAACACACACACATTATCAACATCACTTATATTATAATATCTGAGTAACACACACACACACTTATCAACATCACTTATATTATAATATCTGAGTAAAGCACACACACACATTATCAACATCACTTATATAATGAATATCTGAGTAACACACACACACACATTATCAACATCACTTATATAATAATATCTGAGTAACACACACACCACATTATCAACATCACTTATATAATAATATCTGAGTGAACACACACCACACATTATCAACATCACTTATATCTATAATATCTGAGTAAAACACACACACACATTATCAACATCACTTATATTATAATATCTGAGTAAAACACACACACATTATCAACATCACTTATATTATAATATCTGAGTAAAACACACACACACACATTATCAACATCACTTATATTATAATATCTGAGTAAAACACACACACATTATCAACATCACTTATATAATAATATCTGAGTAAAACACACACACATTATCAACATCACTTATATTATAATATCTGAGTAAAACACACACACATTATCAACATCACTTATATAATAATATCTGAGTAAACACACACACACATTATCAACATCACTTATATTATAATATCTGAGTAAACACACACACACACATTATCAACATCACTTATATTATAATATCTGAGTAAAACACACACACATTATCAACATCACTTATATTATAATATCTGAGTAAAACACACACACACATTATCAACATCACTTATATAATAATATCTGAGTAAAACACACACACATTATCAACATCACTTATATTATAATATCTGAGTAAAACACACACACATTATCAACATCACTTATATTATAATATCTGAGTAAAACACACACACATTATCAACATCACTTATATAATAATATCTGAGTAAACACACACACACATTATCAACATCACTTATATAATAATATCTGAGTAAACACACACACACATTATCAACATCACTTATATAATAATATCTGAGTAAAACACACACACACATTATCAACATCACTTATATTATAATATCTGAGTAAAACACACACACATTATCAACATCACTTATATTATAATATCTGAGTAAAACACACACACATTATCAACATCACTTATATTATAATATCTGAGTAAAACACACACACATTATCAACATCACTTATATAATAATATCTGAGTAAAACACACACACATTATCAACATCACTTATATAATAATATCTGAGTAAAACACACACACATTATCAACATCACTTATATAATAATATCTGAGTAAAACACACACACATTATCAACATCACTTATATAATAATATCTGAGTAAAACACACACACATTATCAACATCACTTATATAATAATATCTGAGTAAAACACACACACATTATCAACATCACTTATATAATAATATCTGAGTAAAACACACACACATTATCAACATCACTTATATAATAATATCTGAGTAAAACACACACACATTATCAACATCACTTATATAATAATATCTGAGTAAAACACACACACATTATCAACATCACTTATATAATAATATCTGAGTAAAACACACACACATTATCAACATCACTTATATTATAATATCTGAGTAAAACACACACACATTATCAACATCACTTATATTATAATATCTGAGTAAAACACACACACATTATCAACATCACTTATATCATAATATCTGAGTAAACACACACACACATTATCAACATCACTTATATAATAATATCGAGTAAAACACACACACACTATCAACATCACTTATATAATAATATCTGAGTAAAACACACACACATTATCAACATCACTTATATAATAATATCTGAGTAAAACACACACACATTATCAACATCACTTATATAATAATATCTGAGTAAAACACACACACACACACACACACCATTATCAACATCACTTATATTATAATATCTGAGTAAAACACACACACACATTATCAACATCACTTATATAATAATATCTGAGTGAACACACACACACATTATCAACATCACTTATATAATAATATCTGAGTAAAACACACACACATTATCAACATCACTTACTATAATAATATCTGAGTAAACACACACACCACACACACACACACACACACACACACACACACACACACACACACACACACACACACATTATCAACATCACTTATATAATAATCTGAGCTAAACACCACACACACTATCAACATCACATTATACAGTGAAACACACACACTGCACGCACACACACACACACACACATCACACACACATTATAACATACTTATATAATATATATCTGTAAATACACACACACACACACACACACATTATCAACATCACTTTATATTATAATATCTGAGTAAAACACACACACATTTCAACATCACTTATATAATAATATCTGAGTACACACACACACACACACACATTATAAACATCACTTATATTATAATATCTGAGTAAAACACACACACATTATCAACATCACTTATATTATAATACTGAGTAAAGCACACACACACTTATCAACATCACTTATATTATGATATCTGAGTAAACACACACACACACACACACACCACACACACACACACACACACACACACACACACACACACACACATTATCAACATCACTTATATTATAATATCTGAGTAAAGACACATCACACATTATCAACATCACTTATATTATAATATCTGAGTAAAACACACACACACATTATCAACAACACTTATATAATAATATCTGAGTGACACACACACACACACACATTATCAACATCACTTATATAATAATATCTGGTAAAACTCCACACACACATTATAGACATCACTTTATATAATAATATCTGAGTGAAACACACACACACACACACACACATAATGTTGTTCTCCTCCTCCTAGAGTGACTGTAGAGCCGTTGGAGGTTTGAGGATCGTCTATTCCTCTGAATTCCTCTTCACTTTGTCTCTCTATCATGGTATTGAACCTGTCATATCTCCATAGCTGTAAAGATATGACAAATTAGACCATAGACTCTACTGAAGACGGTTTGAGGCTGTTTATGGGGGTATGGCAGCGCATATCTGGAAAATACAAAAGTTCAGAAAGAAGGATACAGAGGTGGTATGATGTGTTGTGTCAGATCATGGCTGAGAAGTCAAATTCACTGGCGACGAGCCATTATGAGCTGTAAATCAAAATTAACCGCCTTCTACATCTATTTATATGTGTAAATATGATCAAACTGAAGTTAGAAGAAATTCACCCCTCACAGTTGTCAGGCACGATGGAACATATTGAAGATTACAATAAAAGTCCCATGCGACCAAACTGTAAACATATGAATTTATGCTGTGAAAACGGGACATCTTTAACATGACAGTCTATGGATATTTGCTCCCTTTTGGGACCGCCCTCTCACGTTTGAGTATTGCCATTTAGCAGCACTCAGGTTGGCTTGCATCTTTTCAGATTAAAATGTGCTGCCCTGGTATCTCCTCAACTTAAAGACAATTACAGAAACACATTCACTTCAGGGGTTTTTGGTGCCTCCGATAATGGCATTATCATTTAAACCGTGACCGAGAGTAATAAATGCTGAGTTACGTGTTGTGATGATTGATGAATCTCACACAGTGTGTTTATTGAACTGGTTGATTAGATTGTCCTTGGTTAAATCAGGACTTGTGTATTATATTGTGTGAAGTGAATCTGAATAATCCTGTAAATCTCTTTTCCTCCTCCAGTCTCACAGGGATCAAAGCTCGTGCTCTACAGTCATGTAAGGTTAGTATTTCATATTTAATGTGAATTTGTTTGACTTCATGTTAAAGGTGCGGTCAGTGATTAGAACTGATCCTTCCCGACTCATTCTCAGATTTGTGAAATTATTGCCTTTAAATGTGGACAGAATGACTCGACTGTACCTTTAAATAACTGTGTAAAAACAGAAAGCGTTCAGTGAAGATCTCTGTGTATATTAATACATTAGTGAAGATCATTAAGGTGTGTGTGTAAACGAACTGTCTTGTCTTGAACACAGAAGGCAATAAAGTCTCATCGATCTCGAGCCGCTGGATCTCAGGATCAGGAATCTCAGGTTAGTGTCAGAATCATTGTGTATTTTCCAGTTTCCTCCAGAATGTAGATCATCAGTGTTCCTCAATCCTCCAGGAGAACATCAGCGCTTTCCTTCATTTCAGATCATTGAGTCTGTCGAACCTGTAATCTCAGTAATCCTGATCCTCTGCTCTGACACAAACTGGGTTTGAAACCTCATTTCCTTCAACTTAAAAACAGTAAATGCTTTAATGCGGTAAAAGTGTGTTTTCTCCGGCGACTGAGAGGCACTGCTTGATTCTGTTGGAATACTAGTGTTAAAACATTTCTCTTATTCTCAACACAGAATACAGCAGGTCCTGATGAAACTACAGCCAGTGGGATCAAACCAGAATCCAGAACCAGGCAGACCCAGGACACAGAACCAGAACCAGGACCAGAACCAGACCAGAACCAGGAACAGGGACCAGGACCAGAACCAGAACCCAGCAGGTCTTCATGAGATGAAGCCTCTACTGAAGGAAGTGGTGTCACAAACATACATCATCAGTCCGAGAACACTCCTGAGAAACTTCTGTGATTTAAGAGCCCGAGTCTTTTGAAAGTGTGTGTCATACAACGAACGTCATCTTCTCGTGCCATTTATACGCCAAAAATAGTTTTGCAATCTATATGATATCACACTTTATGGTGTGTAATACACACACACTTCCCAAATTTACGAGGGGTTTTCAGTGTGTATATGTACACAAAAAAAAACAGTTTTGGTGTATGAATGGCATGAGAAATGTTCAACCAGCACTTTCATGAGACTGAGTTGGATTTAAGAGCTTAACTTCATTCTGCGTTCTATTAAAGCCGTTTTTACTAATGGATGTTTTTTGGTTTTCGTGAATAGCTGTAGATATATGCAGGATGTCTTAACTGTCATTACACTTGTTCTTTGTGTTCATGTAAGAGTGATTTACTTTTATAACTAATTTTAGATGTAAACTTCAACAATACACATGAACTTGATTCAAATTCATTAAGACATTGGAGAGAATCAGTGTTATATTCAACTTTGAGTCTCAGGATCATGAAAGTCAGTCAAATGTTCAGTTGTGTGTCTTCCTCCATCAGAAACACTGAGACTGAATGTTCAATCCTTCAGACGGCGGCTCAGATCCTTCATGTGATATCTAAACTCCTCTGAGATGTTGTTATCTTCATTCCTCTTGCTATAAAACATCTGTGATTCATTTCCTAATGAAGTTTCCAGGACAGAATGAGTCCAAACACAGAAACTGCAGGCTCATAATCAGCCGTTCTCTCTATAGTCTTGTGAACGGATTTATGCATCAGCAATCTAATGAGGAGAAATAATACCTGTATTATTATAATTATTTTTCATCTCTGAGGCTAAAATATGATGTAAGACAATTACTTTTTAAATGAATAAAATGTAAGACGGTGTTATTTTTAACATCAATAATGAGAGATTGAAATGTTCTGTTTTGTAAAATAAACATTTTGTTTTTTCTCTCTGTTCTGCAAAAGAGAAATTTCTCTAAAACTAGAGTTGACTGCTGTTGTGTGTCATTTTGATGTGTATGTATGTGTAATGTGCTTTTGACCATCACAAAAGTTTTGTAATTGTTTTTTTAAAAATGTTTTGTTTCATTTTGAATATGTTATTGTGTTATTTTGAAAAGAAACATTCAGAAGGGTTTTATTTTAATGTGATTCCTTCTAAAAAATGAACGAGTGCCGATGCTACTCCTGACCATTGGGGGCGGAGTTGAGATGGGTGTTAAAGGAGTAGTTCCCTTAAAAAGGTCTTTGGACCTTGAACCGTTTGGTTCCCTTTGAAGTCCATTATGGAGAAAGTCCTGGAATGTTTCATCAGGAAAACCTTCATTTCTTTTGACTGAAGAAAGAAAGAACACTGACATCTTGGATGACATGAGTAAGTGGATTATCAGCAAAAGTTTTTATCAAAAGTGAACTACTCCTTTAAGCTGTGCGGTCGAGTAGAGAGCTTGAACTGGGACACTTGCTGTGCCAATTCGAATACTATAATAAATAGTATTCAAAAAAAGAATTAGTATGTCCCAATTGCAATATTGCCCACAACCCGATCATGCGCTGGGCGAGATTTATTGCCCAGCTAAGGCAAATGCTAATCACCATAACAGTGACTTAAAAATCAGGTTTGCTCCTCAGTGATATCTGCTGTTGCTCATCAGGTGTCTTCAATAATGCTCAATCATCACTCAAATTAATCACTTAATTATCTCATTAACTTTAGCACTGCTTCAGTGTTCGTTTAACACTCTGCTCGGCGTTTGTCATATAATTCTCACTTCTGTGTTAATTTAAAACTAGGGATTTTGCTGTGTAATGACTGACATTCTGTCAGCGAATGAAAACTGCTATAGATTGGTCTTTCATTTCAATTTCTAAAGTCAAAGTGATTTTTTCATAATATCTCTATATTAAACTAGTGTGAAAGGACAATGTCAGTAAATTCACGATGTGTCCTCAGAGATGTGGACATTATTGAGTGAAGTTTTTCCACTGGAGTAAGTTTCACATAAATCCAGATCGACGCTTGTGATTTGATGCATGTCTACTTCTTAGCACTTCATCATCAGCACTGAACACATGTATACTTCAACCATCATATGGTTTCAGTTCATTATAGAGATGTTTGAGCCTTTATCATTTAGGCATATGTTCAGATATGTTGTTGTGTATTCAGATACGATCTGAGGTCAATTGATTCGCCTTTAACTCTCGTCTGGTGTATCCGATAGAGCAATGATATTGTGGTGTAGATGAGCTCAGATGAATGTCACAGAAACTCATTTATATCTGTGATCTCGGATACTAAGAGAGACATAGAGTCTCTGTCTTTATCTGCTCCATTATATGTATATATTAAATCAATAGCTTCCTGTTTAGCAGTCTTCTCCACTCATCTGGTATCTCACGTTCTGCCTCTGAAATGTTTTACTGGTGTTTCAGAATTTCTGGTATCTGCACACAAACCACTTCCAGTACGACAGTTGAGAAGATCAGGGCTGATGCTCCAGTCTGCATACACTCCTCCTGCTTTCTGTAATCTCTGTATGGGACTTTATCATCTGAGTCATTGGGATTAAAATATCCATCACTTGCTACTGATAATGTGGATGATTAATAGATAAGTTTTTTGTTCTGTAAACAAACCCATTAATTCCCACACTCTGTGGAAGGAACACTGTGATCTCCACAATGGTTTTCTATGGTGTTCAGGTGCAGAGCGGCTCCACAGAAGGACACTGAGCCCAACAGCACTGACAGAAGCTGACAATCACGAAGCTCATCTGATTGAACTTATGGTCCAGCTTTACTGGAAATGTTCTCTGCTGAATCTCTTGATGTCAGTCTGGTCGCAGTCATCAGTTTGTCTTGTTGCATTTCTAGAAGCTGAAATCATCGCAGCATGTCCACTTCACTGAGGTCTTTTACAGAAGATAAGATCATCTGAGAGCTTCTGTGTGGTCAAAATCTCTCAACCACAATTCCAACATCTCCTCTGTTCTTCGAACATGTTCAGTGATTGCGTGGCTGCTTCACATCATCTTCTGCTTCAGGAGTTCAATGTTCTCCTTCATCTTGGGTAAGCAATGACCTGAACTTATGAGTGATGTACTGACTGGCTTACTCTGATGAAACTCTTGAAGTGATTCCGGGTTTATGAACGTAGTCCATGTATTTGTTGAAATCCTCTTCTTCTGTGCAGTGTCTCAGATTGTTTCTCCAGATTTGATCTGTTTCTGTTCAGTGATTCACAGTTTGATCATTTCATTGGTCAGATCTCTGGCAGTCTTCTTGTAGAGACTCTGCTCAATGGGCTCTTTGATTTTCGACAGATGACTCGCAAATATGGCAGCTGTATGGGCTCTATGACGTATTCTGCAAATATTGGTACTCTCTCTTCTTTGTTAAAATATATTTCGGGTCATTGGCATCTCCGAACCATTCTGTGTTGGTCAGTGATCATCTTATTTGCTCTCATACAGATGGAAAGAAGCAAATCAACAAAAAATTCATTTGTGAACCTATATGTCGATGTTTTTTCTTGTTCTGTTATCCTCTCCTTGATGTAATCTATAAGCCATTGAATGTAGCTGTTGTTGTAGCCATCTTCTGAAAATGTAAAGGACTGAATCATCCTGTCTGTCTGTATAAGCAACATCTGTGACAAATGATCTTATCTGGGCTCATCATCTTGAGCTCGAGGCTAAGTCCAGTTTCTCATATTTCTGAATACGTCACTAACCTTTAATTCGTGTTCTTCGAATTGTTGAAAGCAACATATTCAGAATAACTTTCCACAGTGAAAATGTCATTTACTCTCACTACCATCTTCCAGTAGTCTACAGGAACGAATTTAAAATGGTCACCAAGGAGGAATTTCACGCTCTGCATATATCGATGTGCTCTGATTGCATGAGTGTCCTCTGAGGATCTTATTAACACTGCATGATCCCAAAACAAATAGAACTCTTTCTTCAGTGTGTTCTTCATCATTTGCTCTGTTTTTGATTTCTAAGGCAAGTTCTTTGCTCTTTTCATAGAGAGTGTTTTCATGTTGTGTCCCTCTTAGCATCAATCTTTCTTAGGGTATTTGACTGATTGAAATATCATTTAATTTCTTCTTTGTTTCTCACAATCTTTTCCTGAAACTCTTTAGTTTTGATTTGAAATGATATTTTCCATTGAATCAATATATATTTATCTCTGTCTTTCTCAAAGTAAGGCAAGGCAAGTTATTATTATATAGCACATTCATACACAATGGCAATTCAAAGTGCTTTTTACATAGAAGAAATTAAAATATTCAAAGAAATTAGAATAATTAAACAGTTTAGAATAAAGAAATAAAAATACTGATACCAATAAAATACAGTAAATTAAACAATTTATAAGAAACTTGTGGGACAGAACTAGTGGCACATGCTTCATTCAGGTAAATGCACATGATCAACAGATGTGTTCTGAGTCTGGATTTAAATGTGACTAGTGTAGGAGCACACCTGATCTCCTCTGGAAGCTGGTTCCAGCTGGCGACTGGCATAATGGCTCAAAGCAGACTCTCCATGTTTGAGTGAACCCTTGTGTATTTCAGCTGATGTGATCTAATGACTCTGAGTGCATCTGTCTGGGTTTATATTCAGTGAGCATATCTGCAATATATGAGGTTACCTAGTCCATTGAATCATTATATACCAGTAGTAATACTTTAAAATCAATCCTAAATGTAACTGGGAGCCAGTGTAAGAGACCTGAGGACTGGTGTGATGTGTTCATATTTTCTGGTCCTGCTCAGAATCCTGGCAGCACATCGTTCTGTATGAGCTGGAACTGTCTTATGGTCTTTTAGGAAGGCCAGTGAGAAGCCATTACAGTAATCCACCCTGCTGGTGATGAAAGCATGCACAAGTTTTCTCTAAGTCTTGACTGGAGACAAAGCATCTAATTCTTGCAATATTTTTCAGATGATAGTATGCTGATTTAGTTATTGCTTTGACATGGCTATTGAAACTAAGGTCTGACTTCAGTAGACACACCAGAGATTCCTGACTTGATTTGTAGTTGTTAGACCCCTCGCCGTACGAGGTATGCATTCACCTTGAGAAACTTTCATCTTTGTTTCCAAACACAATGACTTCAGTTTTGTCTTTGTTTAACTGAAGAAAGTTTTGACACATCCAACCATTTACTTCATCAATGCATTGGCACAGGGAGTCAATGGGGCTGTAGTGGTTCAGGTGATAGGGCTAAGTAGAGCTGTGTGTCATCTGCATAGCTGTGGTAAGCGATTTTGGTTCTTTCTCATTATTTGGCTCATTGGGAGCATATTGCAGGTTGAATAGGAGTAGCGCAAGAATTGAGCCCTGAGGGACTCCGCATGTCATGGATGTGCCACTCAGACTTATGTCTCCTATACTCACAAAATAACCTCTCCCTTCTAAGTATGAGCCTGAACCATTTTAGGACTATTCCAAAGAGCCCCACCCAGGTTTCCAGCCTGTCAGGAAGTATGTTGTGATCGACAGTGTCAAAATGCAGCACTGAGTAAGAGTGGCCAACACGGATAATTCGCCTGTGTCAGTATTTAAGCGAATATCATTTTATTATCTTTATGAGCGCTGTCTTGCGTTGCTGTGATGCGAATTAGAAACCAGATTGAAAATTGTCAAAGTATTCCATTTGAGCTTAAGAATTTGTTCAGCTGATTGAAGACAACCTTTTCAATGATCTTGCCTATGAAAGGAAGATTTAGAGTTCGAGTCTATAATTACTTAAGATGGTCTTATCAGATTGCTCTTTTTCAGGAGGGGCTTGACAACTGCAGTTTTCAGGGAGTTCAGGAAAACTCCCAGAGCGAAGTGAGGCATTTACCACTTCTAGGAGATCTGCTTCTAAGCTGTGTGACACATTTTTGAAAAAGATGTGGAAGTGTGTCAAGGGCGGTGGTAAATGTTCTAAGGTGCTGTACAGTAATCAGAAAGTAATCAGAAATTGACTTTATCCACTTCTTCACTTGTCTTCTTCAGTTCTTTTTGAAGGTATCTGTTTCCCTAACCTCATCAAATTGCCTTCTTTTCTATTTGGTTGTGTAGTCTTATCTCTCAATTTCCATCATGGTACTGCATGCAGCTCCAGGACCACTTGCTGTATTGGTCTCCAGTTTCCTGTAGGCTGAAATTGTCCAGGGCATTCTCTGTAGAGCTGAAGACGATATCGTTCATTCAGGTAAAGCCTCACCAGAGATCTCTAATATGATCTTTTAAGCATGTCAGCATCATTCCAGATGAATTTGGGGGCATGAGACATAAATAGTCTTCTTTAGTTCTTGTATATTCTCACAGTAGTTTGGGTTTGGTGGTGCCATGGGTGTGGTTTCCCTCCCAGAGCTGAGCGAAATACTTCACATCATTCTGGACATCAAATCTGATGACATCACTGAAACATTCTGCATCACAGACTTCCTCTTTGAGCAGAGGTTTTGTCATCTCATCCAGTTTCTCCAGCAGTTCGTCTCCTTCCATCCATGTATTTCTCTCCAGCTGTGATGTCTGAGGACGTTCTGATGTACAAACACACATCTGGAATTCAGTCTGACCTTCTTCATCCTCAGGAAGGCCTGAACAACAATCTGAAGAATGTCCTGCATCTCAGATGGGCTTTCCCCAAAGATGTTGATCAAGGTCATATTTCCAAGACCAACAACAAATGTGGCCAATTCATTGTCATGATCTTTTGTTGATCTTCCGAGCCAGTTCCAGAGCACGAAGACCTCCAGTATCAACAACCAGAATATAGTCAAAGTTCATCTGTGTCTTCATCTCGTTTTGAGGTATCTGTTCATCTGTGTCTTCATCTCTTGTGAGACTTTCGACCAGCTGCATGAAAGCTCCTCTGGTGCACCTGCCAGCACTGACGGCAAACTGGAGCCCAAACATGGCGTTCAGCATGGTGGATTTCCCAGAGCTCTGGAATCCCTAAAGCGGACAGCACAAAGACTCTCTGGTCTCCCAGTTTCTGGATGAGTTTATCTATAGCAGCAGAGATCCAGATCACAGGAACATGAGCAGCATCTCCATCCATCAGCTCCAGTGGAACCCAGAGATCATCATCTCTGCTGCGAGCTAGAGAAGAGAAGTCAAACGGCAGATCTTTCTTGTTCTCTTACCGATGAACATGATTCATGATCTGACCGATCTCCCTCATGATGTGCTCCAAACCAAAGGTTGCAGCCTGAAGATCCTTAGATATCTCTCAAGTTCAGTTTGTTCAGCTTTAAATTGTTCAGATTTGTCTTTGGTCCTTTTCAGTTTTAAGACTGTTGACCTTTTTTCATCATACTTATGATGTAGATCAGAAAGATCTGCTGATGTAAATTCATTGCCAGGAGGATTCTGAGCCATTTGAGAAATAAATCTTGTCAACTTCAGTATTTATGTTCACTTCTTTTATGAAGATCTTCATAAACTCACTGATGTTAGATTCATGCTGCAGTTCACGGATTTTATTCATCTTCTGTTTGTTTTCTTCTGATGTCCATTTCTAGGTCTTCTCCTTTAAGTCAATGTAGTTCTTTGTTCTTCTGAACACCACTGACGCCACAGGTTTCCCCTGATGAGGCAGAAATGAATCTTTAATTTCTTTCAGATCTTTCTTCTCCAGTAAACTTACTTCATCTTCTGTGCTGCTACTCTTCCCTTCCTGCAGTCTTCATCCTCTTCTTCATCTGCTCTGATGTCTGAGTGTTTGGACACATCTTCAAGTCTGAAAGTGGAAGATGATTCTGAGAGACAGTCATTCATCGCTCTTCTGAGTTCTTCAGATACATCTGCCTGATTTCTGTCTCTCAAACCAATCTTGAATTTCCCTTTCTGTGTCTGAATTTCAATAGATTCATCCTCTGTAAAAAGACAAATGAGTGGCTTTGAGCATCCTTGTACAAGTTCTGGATCATTGCTGCATGTCTGTGATTCCTGTCCAGTCGTGGTGAGAAGAACCACATTGACTGAGGCCATTTGCAGTGAGGATCTGCAGCTGTTTCTCATGGTCTCCTGCATCCCCGTGTAGATTACCAGAACGCAACACAGTCAGTGAATTTATCGATCATATGTTCCAGATGGGCAGAACCAGGCGATTCTCCACCACTCCGCTCCATCAGGACTCTGGTTCTGCTGCTGCCTGGACAAGTTCCTGTGGAAGAACGTGTTGTGTCTCTCATTGATCAGACTGTTCATCAGCTGAGACTTGGATGAAGACACAGAGCCAAACCTGGAAGAAAAACACCATCGGAGTTTGTGCCTTGCAGATCGGCTGGGTTTGACTCGATGATCTCATTGTTCTGTGTTTTTCTTCTTCCAGCTCTCTGTTGATTTGTCTGAATGTCCAGAGAGGAAACTCAATCGTCTGTGATGAGATCAGGGACAAGCAGAGAGCAGAGCAATTTAAGGACACTGGGACAGTTTAGTGACCAGTCAGCTGCTTCAGGAACCATCAGAACAATGAAGCACAGCGATCTGAATATCCATTGGGTGAATGAGTTCAGACTGACTGTCTCTTCATTAGACAAAGATACTGCACTGAATATATGACCTCATTTTAGATGTAGTTTTAATGTGCTCTTGCTATATCATTAGTCATAATCATTTTGTATGAAAGTCTAAATAGTCCTTCAGCACCAAGACTTATGTGACTGTAATGAATGTTTGGTTATCTAAAGAACATCTGAAGCTCTCAGTTTATTGTGAAGATGAAGTGTGAACAGATGACTTGAGTGGTTGTCTTCCAGTTTTTCTTTAAAAATCTGTATTTGATCTTCTTTCTTATGTTTATCTCTTTCCGTCTCTTCTCTAGATCATCTAGTTGTCCTCTCTCTCTCTTTCTCTCTCTCTTTCTCTCTGATTATTCCCTCCATTTAGTCTTCAGTCTCTGAATTTGTTCATCGCAAATGAGTTTTTCTCTCTTCTTCTTTCATTTCTTTCTCTTCTGTCTTCTCAGTTTTCTGCTGGTTCCAATCGCTGTTTGTCTCTTCATCTGTGTTTTATATCGTTCTTCTCTTTCGGTATCATTCATCGTCTCGTCTCTTCTCTCTCTTTCATGATTCTGTCGTTCATTCTGTATTTCTGTCCATTAGACTGTCTATTTCTGTATTGTATGTGATCTGAAGCTCTTCTTTTTCTTGCTTCATTTCCTTCATTTCATGTTTAAATGTCTCTCGTTTCTCGTCTCATCTAGTCTCGTATCTTTCTCTCGAGCTCATCTCTCTCTCTTCATTTCTCTTTTAAATCGTTCTTCTCTCTCATTAAATTCTTCTTCTCTTCTCTTTCTTTTCTTTATCATGATTTTGTCTTTCCTTCTCTATTGTGTTCATCAGTCTGTCTATTTATGTGTGGTATTTGATCTGAAGACTGCCTTTGTCTTTCCTCATTTCATTTAATTCATCTTTACACATCTTTTATTTTCTTCATTTCATCTTTTCATCTGCACCTCCTGTTCCTTCATTTCTCTTTTATGATTCGGTCTTCTTCTCTCCTTCAATTCTTCTTCGCTTCTCTTTCTCTCTTTCTCTTGATTCTTTTTCTTTCTTCCTCCATCATCATCTTTATTCTCTCTTTCTGTTTAATCCAGTTCTTCTCTTTCTCTGTTCATTTGCTCCACTCTCTCCATCAGGATCTTCATCTTGTTTTTTTCTGCTTCATGATTAGACCAGAAGATCTTCTTTCTCTTTCATTAATGTTTTATATCGTTCTTCTCGTTTTATATATTCCACCTCTCTTTTCTTCCTCTCATTCTCGTTTCTGTTTATCAGTCTGTCTATTTCTGTCTCGTATTTTTAATAGCAGTTTTTCTTTTTCTTTTCGTCAGTCGGTCTACTTTTATTCTCTAAACATTCTTAGCTTCTCTTTTCATTTCTTCTTCTAGTTTGTCCATTCAGTTCTTCTCTTTCTCTGACTCTGTCCAGCAGGATCTTCATCTGTCGCTCTTGTTGTTCTCTCTCCATCTGTCTGAACATCTTACACGAGTAAGAAACTCCCTCCGTCTGTCGTCACCATGTCGTCTATCTTCTCCAGTAGATCAGACACCTGTGTTCGGTCTCCAGTCTGATTGTTGTTGAACACATGATATCTGTTTCCACACGCTTCAATCAGGGTTCTCAGAGGAGATCCAGGTTTTCTCAAATACTGTTCAATGGTTTTGTCCTTCAGATCGTCTCCTCTGGTGAAGAGCACCATGGTGAACATTAAAGATTTCTCTCCAAACGTCTCTTGGATGATCTTCACTGATGTTGCTTCTTCTCGAGTGAATCGTTGTCTAAATTGAGCACAATGATGAACACATGCGGTCCAGGCAGGATCATAGGAATGCAGTGTCTGATTTCTCTCTGGATCTCCTCATTAGTGAGTTCAGTATCAAACAGTCCTGGAGTGTCGATCACAGTAAGCGTGTTCGGCCGTTGATTTCAGATGTTTCTCTCTGATTCTCTTTAGTGACTGATTCATGAGATGTTTCTGCTGTAAACGCTTTTCTTCCTTAGATTGTGTTTCCTGGTGCACTCTTCCCAACTTCCAGTTTTCCCCAGCAGCACAAATCCTCAGATCATCTTTACTCTCTGTTGAACCTGTAAAAGAGGAAAATAATAAAAAAATGAAATGCAATATAGCTAAAAGTAATATTGTTACCGCCACCACGAAGCTCACTGTATTTGCAAGGAAAACTAGGAAGAATATAAATATATAAAATTAAAAATAAACAGCGTTGCTAATGCCGTTATTTTTTTCAGTAACGAGCTAATCAAACTAATTACTGTTCCTCTACATATGATTACTGACAATAAAATATGCCAGAAAAAAGCAAAGCAGACGAGACAGAGAGTGTTTGAGAGCGCACTCGAATAGTTTGAGAGAGACCTGACACTGCGTCTCAATTCGCATACTATCCACCCTAAATAGTATTTGAAAATAGAATTAGTACGTCACAAATTGTAGTGTGTTAAAATGAGTGATCCAAAGAGACCCGGATAGTCTCACTGTATACGGTCAGAATTGGAAGTGCAGATCGATGCACACTTGGTCAGAACTACAAATACGAGTGTGTAGTCTTAACAGGCATGTAAATGTTTTTCCACACTCTTAACACTCGTAGAACATTTAAAACCATAGACTGAACAGAAATATGGACATAGTCAAGTCAAGTCACATTTATTTATATAGGCTTTTACAATACAGATTGTGTCAAAGCAGCTTCACAGTGATAACATGAAAGTCAGTACAACACAGATCAATAATATTATTAAATAATAAATAACTCCAACTATGCAAACCAGGCAAAGCAAGGCAACAGTGGCAAGGAACCAAAACTCCATCAGATTGAATGGAGAAGAACCTTGGGAGAACCCAGGCTGAGTTGGGGGCAGTTCTCCTCTGGCTCACATTCATATTGTTAATATATAAATATGAAATATAAATATTGTTTATATATATACGGAGCCATAACATATCGCCAGTGTTGAGTCGTCTCTTCCCAGGCATCAGTCGTCTCTTCACAGGCGTTGGGGCATCTTAAATCCCTGTGGGAGGCTGGATACAAACTGGACCTGACAAACGCCATTTTCTCGGGACAGACGTTCCGAGATAACAGCAGAAAGGCAGATGAGAAATAATTAGCATAGCTGATGTTCATATTGATTTCCATTGTACAGGAGTCAGATGTTAGAAAAACACTCTCACAAACTCTCGCAACCCAAAACTCTCGCAACCCAACCATACATGCCCGAACACGTTTGACTAAGGCTGTCGAGCCCCACTGGCGCGGTCAATACAGGATCAGTGGCAAACGGTTCTGTATGGCATAACAGAGGAATAAAAGGTAAGCATTATGTGAATGCTTGACTGAAGAGATGCGTCTTTAGTCTAGTTTTAAACTGTGTCAGCGAGTCAGAGCCTCGGACCGTATCGGGAAGGCTATTCCAGAGTTTTGGAGCTAAATGTGAGAACGCGCCTCCCTCCTTCAGTGGACTTAGATATCCTAGAAATGACCAGAAGCCTTGAATTTAGTGATCTGAAGAGACGCGGTGGATTGTCAGGCGAAAGGAGGTCCGTTCAGTACATTGGAGCTAAAACCATTTAGGGCTTTATAGGTCATTAGTAGTATTTTGTAGATGATACGGAACTAAACAGGTAACCAGTGTGAGATGATAGAATCGGTGTTATATGATTTCGTATTTCTTGACCTAGTAAGAACTCTGCGGCTGCATTTTGGACTAACTGTAGCTTGTTTATTGAGGATGCAGGACAACCGGCTAATAAAGCATTACAGTAATCTAGTCTAGAGGTCATAAAATGCATGAACTAACTTTTCTGCATCAGAAACAGATAGCATGTTACGTAGCTTAGCAATGTTTCTAAGGTGGAAAAAGGCTGTTCTTGTAACATATGAAATATGATTTTCGAAAGACAAGTTGCGGTCTAGTATAACACCCAGGTCTTTTACTGTAGTGGATAAAGTAACAGGACATCCATCTATATTAAAGTTGTATTGTAAGAGGTTTTGTGAGTAGTTTTTTGGAGCAATAAGTAAATTCCTCCGTTTTATTGAATTTAATAGCAGGATATTCCACGTCATCCAGCATTTTATATCTTTGAGACACTCGGTCAATTTAGATGAGTTAGTGTTTTTGTCTGGTCGTAATGAAATATATAATTGAGTATCATCAGCATAGCAGTGGAAGTTAATTCCATGTTTTCTTGTAATGTTACCAAGTGGCAGCATATATATTGAGAATAGCAAAGGGCCTAAAACAGATCCTTGTGGTCTTCTGGCGTTATCTTTGATTTTTCCCCATTTAAACAAACAAAATGAGAACGGTCCGATAAGTACGATCTCAAACCAGCTTAGTGCCTGTCCCTGAACACCAGTGTAGTTTTGTAGTCGATCCAAGAGTATTTTATGATCTATAGTGTCGAACGCAGCGCTAAGATCAAGTAGGACTAGTATTGAGATACAGCCTTGGTCAGAAGCTAAAAGTAAATCATTTGTAATTTTAACTAGCGCAGTTTCTGTACTATGATGCGGTCTGAATCCTGACTGGAATTTTTCATAGATATCATTTTCTTGCAAAAAAGAGCACAATTGAGCGGACACAACTTTTTCTCAGTGTTTTTGACATAAATGGAAGATTTGAAATGGGTCTGTAATTTGCTAAGTTATTTGGATCTAATTGCGGTTTCTTAATGAGAGGTTTTATTACTGCCAGCTTGAATATTTTTGGAACATGACCTAAAGATAAAGACGAGTTAATAATATTGAGGAGAGGCTCTTCCACTACAGGTAACACTTCTTTTAGTAGTTTAGTGGGTATTGGATCTAATAAACATGTTGTTGGTTTAGAAGCAATGATAAGTTTATTTAGCTCTTCCTGTCCTATCGTTGTAAAGCGGTGTAGTTGTTCTAGAGGGGCCATAATTGATTCTGAATCATCAAACACCATAGAGGATTGTACATTTATAATTGTGTTTTGGATGCTTTCTATTTTCTCATTGAAGTAATTCATAAAATCATTACTACTAAACTGTAGCGGTATATTTTGCTCTGGTGTATGTCTGTTTATTTGTTAGTCTAGCCACGGTGTTAAATAAAAACCTTGGATTATTTTCAGTTATCTCTATTAGTTTGCGGAGATGCTCAGCCCTGGCAGTTTTTAGAGCCTTTTTATAACGCTGACATACTGGTCTTTCACGCTAATTCTAAAGACCTCTAAATTAGTTTGTTTCCATTTAACGCTCTAATAGATACATTTTCTCTCTTGATAGCATGTGTATCACTGTTGTACCACGGTGCTTTAGCTTTTCTCTCTAACCTTTTTTAATCTTAATTGGTGCAACAATATCTAAAGTACTAGAGAAAATGGTGTCTAAAACTGCTAGTCATTTCATCTAACTCATCTATTTGTTTGGGTTCATTTAGCAGCTTCGATAGATCAGGTAAGCTATTTGAGAATCTATCTATAGTGGTTTGGAAGGATTGTTCTGCCTTTTCTATAACGTGGCGCAACGTGACATATTTCTGCAGTACGTGATTATGCAAGTCGACCATGCAATGATCAGTGACTTCATCGTTTTTGCTGTATAATATCTATATTAGTTGTGATCGTTGTTAATAATGTAATTAAATCTAGTGTATGATTTAGACGATGAGTGGGGCCACTGACATTTTGTTTGAGCCCAAAGGAGTTTAATAAGTCTGTAAACGCAACCCCTGAAAGCATCATTTGTATTATCTACGTGTATGTTAAAATCTCCAACAATTATTGCTTTATCGACATTTATCAATACAGTAGCCAAGCCTAGAGATAATATGGATTTCTTTCTCACATCTAAGATGCGTAACATTTAGCACAAGTACTTCAAAGAGAATTAAACTTGTAACCTGTTTTCTGGGTAACATTAAAAATATCTTTATAGATTGTTGCAACACACGCCGCCACGGCCGATGAGACGAGGCTCATGCTTATAACAGTATCCTGGTGGACTAGACTCATTTAGACCGAAATACTCATTTGGTTTAAGCCAGGTTTCAGTAAGGCACAGAACATCAAAATTATTATCTGTGACTTTCATTAGACAATAACCGCCTTAGGTGTGAGCGATCTAAGTGTTTAGAGTGTGTGTGATATCACCCTGTAGGCATTTTCTTTAAGCCTAAGAAGGAGGCCGCCGCGTTGTCACTTGACGAAGTCACTCCTGGATTAAAGAAACAGTGCAGAGAGGCGGGTTTGGGTAAGGTGCTGGATGCTGAAGCCACGCCCACCTAGCTCGAATGTGATTCGAGTTAGCTCATGCTAAAGAGCTAATGCTATATGCTAAAGGTCTTGCCTAAAGTGACAGCTGACTTGAAGAAGTAAAGCCCATTGTTAAAGTTTATGTTTTTGCCGTTTGAAATGCTATAATAGTTAAAATTAGTGCTGTCAAACGATTAAAATATTTAAAAGCGATTAATCACATTAATGTCATAGTTAACTCGTTGATTAATTGCACATTTTTATCTATTCTAAATGTCTTTTGATTTCTTTTTGTTACATTATTTTTTTCTCATTGTAATGCTCTTATCAACATGGGAAAGTGGATTGGCTTGTTTAGTGCAAATGTTTTTTTTATTATTATTATTATTGAAAATAACATTGGAATAGTTTTCAGTTTCATACTAACATATACAAATAATCTCTCACACAATGTAACACTGTCTATCAATAAAAGGGTGAAAGAAAAACGTCCTCGGGTTACGACTGTAACCCTTGTTCCCTGAGAAGGGAACGAGAACTGCGTCAGAAGTGACACTTTGGGGGGAACGCCCCTCAGCGTAGCGTCTCTAAAAGCATGAATGAAACTAAGCCAATCTCCGATTGGATCAACGTTGATGACGTGATGTGTGACGACACATAGGCGGAAGCTTATATAAGGAACCAGCACACACAACATGTCAGCTTCTGTGATGAAGCAAGCGCTCCCAGGCAGGGGAAGGCGTGGCCACCGAGACGCAGTTCTCGTTCCCTTCTCAGGGAACAAGGGTTACAGTCGTAGCCTGAGGACGTTCCCTATCGAGGGAACTCAAACTGCGTCAAAGTGACACTTTGGGGGAACGAGTACCCACTACGCCACAACGCGCCCTGCCTGCCCTGGTGTGAAGCTGCTCACAGGCACACTCAGGACACGAGCGCAGAGAGAGCCGGGTGTCGACGGAATGTCTAAGCTGTAAAACCTAATGAAGGTATGTGGGGTAGCCCATCCCACTGCATTGCAGACTTCCTGGATGGGAGCCCCTGCGAGAAGAGCCCTAGAGGACGCTATGCCTTCTAGTGGAATGAGCCCTCACAGCCAAAGGTGAAGGCATACCGCAGCACCTGATAAGCTGTGGAAATCGCATTGACAATCCAGTTGCTGATGGTTTGTTTTGAGGCCGGAAGCCCCTTTTGCGGAACCCAAAACACACCAACAACTGGTCCGCCTTCCGCGCATGAAGAGGACCTCTGACATACATGTCTTAGTGCTCTGACAGGGCAGAGCCTATGAAGTCTCTCCGTCATCCATCGTCAGGTGAGGTGGAGGATGAAATGCCTGCAGAACCGATCAGGCCGTGCCACATTACATGGCACCTTAGGCAGATAGCCAGGCCTAGAGGGTGAAGGATGGCCTTAACCCCTGGGGACCAATACACGCGCCCCGCGTTTTGGTCGTTTTTTCACATAGCTGCACCATAGACTTAAATACTCCATCATTAATGGTCATATAAAATAAAATCAATACATGACTATAAAACTATAGAGGGTCTTCTTTTTGTGTACACTCTTATTAATATCAAAACCTTGTGTTTTTGTAAAATAAATCAATTTAAACAGCGTGCGCTTTCAGCTCACTCTGTCTCCCGCAAAATCTTTCTGAAACGCTGTCCCCAAAAAAAAGAGCTGTAACTCATTAAATACTTGTCACAGAGACACGTAAAGATCTCTCTTTATGAAGCTGAGATTCTCTTCTTAAATGAAGTCATTTATATAAAAGCAACTATTCTCAGTTGATGTAATCTCTATGAAAAGAGAGCGATGTCAAGTATTTCCCTTTCACCTCATTACAGCGAATGAGGTGCTAATGTGACCCTGCGCTCACTGAGAGGCGCGTGCTATTCAAACACTAATGTTGAGACAAGCCATGAAAACGCCCACAGAGATAAAAAAAAAACATTCAGTTTATTACGGATCTAACCTCGTCCCTAACCTTTTTTCAAAACCGTCTTGTCTGCGCGCAGTGAGGTGATCCTGAGGAAAAACTTACCTCAGATACAGTTTCATTTTGAGAAGCACGGATATCAGCTGATGCAGTAAGTAATTTATTATAAGTGATTTGTTTTAATCGTGTTAGTGTCTGTATCTGTAAACTGCACAAAGACCAAATATCAAATGCGTGTCTGATCGGAAGGAATAGACGAATTCACAGATGCGCGCGCTGTGCGTTAATTCACTTTCACTTTCATTGGAACAAGAATCTCATGTGACATCCACATCCTTATATTAGTAGGATAACATTAGTTATCTGTATAACCCAAAAAGAGTGTTTAAATTTAAGAGTATGAGGAGTTCAGATGAGATATAGAGTTCAGATGCAAATCCTCTAAGTGCCATTTGAAATTTTCTTCTAGAATGGTCATTTTTACATCAAGCTTGTATATATAAGTTCAGTAATTTCACTTAAATTGCAATGAAGACTACCTATTAATTGTCATTTAAGTGAAATATAAATATATACACATACACACACACACATATGTGTGTGTGTGTTGTCCTTTCAATTTTTTCTTGTCTGAATCACCTGAATGAAGGCTCATTACTATGCGTGTCTTTGTCTCTCAGGTGAGAACTCACCTAATTATTCAGTGATGGGGCTGGCCTGTTCACGCCCATTCACATATGCCTTGGCAAACAAAAAATGTTTTTCACAATACAACCCAATTCACAGTTTTATGTGAACGATTAGGAGGATGATTTTCAGATCAGATGTACTTTCAGATGTACAAACATGTTTCCCATACATCATGGTAGCCCTGTTTTTGCTAAATATAGTGTAATTTCACCTGTGCCATTAATATGTTTATAAGCAGCTGAAAAAAACACAGATGTCAGGCATGTCAGAACCTCTCAAGGACCCCAGAAAACACCTTGGTCCCAGGGGGTAATGTTGCCTGGAGAAACTCCAGGCACTCGTTAGATATAGAGCGCCTGAGATCTCCCACCCTCCTCAGAGAAGTGATGGCCAACAAAAAAGCGACCTTCAACGCTAGGTTCTTGGCCTCAGCCGACTCCAGATGGCTCGAAGGGGGCCTCAGCCAATCCTTCGAGACTACTGCCAGGTCCCAGAGGGAACCCTGGAGCGAAGCCGCAGGTCTCATCCTCCAAGCCCAACGGAGGAAACTGTATGATCAATAGAGCATCACAGTCCCGCCCACAGCCGGTGCCGGAAGTAAAAATTCAATGCAATTTCTCCATTGACATTTGGGATATAAGCCATAAAAACGTAACCATACATGGTAGACTTAAAACCAGCTACGGCTGTACTAAGTGATTGTATATGCTCATATAAACGCCAAAAGATCATGGGGCACTAACCTTGTTTTAAGATAAATCCCTTTTATTCGCGATGTATTGGATAAGTACTTCATTACCCACAATCCTGAACAATCCACAATCCCACAGTGATACATCTGATTGGTGGAAGTCGTGTCACGTGTCTGAAACCCCGCGAAGGCGTTTGAAGACTGACGATCGCATAATGACGTAGGGCTAAGTTCATTGGCCGCACCTCAGAGACGCCCCGCGCCATTGGATGTACAGTAGCCACAGCAGAGCCAATGAGCGAGCCTGATGCTCAATGTTTTAGCATGTGCATAAGCTTCAGTAAATCGAGGAAAAGGAGTTTCCCTGCACATTCAGTATATAAAATTCACAGGAGGAAAAAGTTCACGCGGCCGTCGTCAGGTTTGGAAGTCACTCAAAAGGCTGTTTCACGGTGGCTTTCAGTCGACTTCAGTGAGGCGCGGTGGCTTATGGGAGGAGTAGTTCCTTTGCTCGGAAATGAAAATATGTACACAGGCTTGTACCTTCGACTTTTTTTGGATTTTCTTTTAGTTTTTTCACTCGAAATGATACGTTGTATGCTTATGAGTTCAGCCGTAGCTGATTATCCTCAGACATGCTCTAATACTCTTTAGATATGGATTTTACAAAATGTCAATGGGAGAAATGAATGGGAAATTTACTTCCGGCACCAGCGTCTCTCGGGCTGTGGGCGGGACTGTGATGCTCTATTGGTGTCTCCCCAGAGGGCCATCACTCAACGGAGCGTGGAAAGCCGCAATGGCAGCCACGTGCACCTTGAGCGTGGACGGGGTAAGACCAGGAGGAGAAGCAATCTTGGAGGAACTCCAGCACTGAAGCCACTGGGAAGTTAACTGGGTCAACCTCATGCCTCCTACACCAAATAACAAACACATTCCACTTTAAGCCATACAGTTTCCTCGTGGAGGGAGCTCTAGAGCTGAGTATGGTCTCCACTACTCCAGCTGACAGGCCAGCCTCTAGGTACTGTGCCCCCTCAGGGGCCAAGCCCACAGTTTCCATAGCTCTGGCCCGAGGGTCGAATATTGAGCCCTCTGCCTGTGTCAGCAGGTCCCTCCTGAGGGGAATCTCTGCACGGAGGACCGTCTAGGAGCAATATTATGTCTGAGAACCATACTCGGGCCGGCCACGGCGGGGCTACCAACAGTAGACTGATCCCGTCGCGAAGGACCCTCTCTAGAACTCCCGAGGAGCAGAGCGATCGGGGGAAATGCATACAGACGCAGCCTCGGCCACGTCTGTACCAGTAGCATCCCAGCCCAGCGGGGAGTAGGAAACCACAGCAGACAGTGGGTCGTCTCTCGAGACGCAAACAGGTTCCACTTCCCACTGGGCCGAACCTCTGACATATCGACTCTCACCACCTCGGGGTGAAGTCTCCATTCCCCGGGCCTCAGCCCCTGTCTCGGACAGGACGTCTGCTCCCTGATTTAGACTTCCCGGGATGTATGTTGCTCTCAGAGACAACAATTTCTCCTGGGACCACAGGAGGATCTGATGCGCCAGTCTGCACAGAGGGCGAGACCTCAGGCCCCCCTGATGGTTTATATAGGCCACCACTGACATGCTGTCTGACCTCACGAGGACGTGGTGACCTCTGAGGTCCGGCAGGAAGCTCCTCAGAGCCCGGGAGACCGCCAACATTTCCAGGCAGTTTATGTGCCAGGAGGAATGATGGTCCTGCCATAGACCTGCCGTGAAGCGGCCGTCCATGACCGCGCCCCAGCCCGTGAGGGAAGCGTCTGTCGAAACGGTTCTCCGGCGACATGACGCTCCCAACACTGGACCTTGGGACAGGAACCAAGCTTTCTTCCACATAACCAGAGAACGAAGGCATCTGCGCGTAACTCTGATTGTACGGAACGGGTTTCCCCTCGGGGAGAACCCTTGGTTTTCAACCACCACTGGAGGGCCCTCATGTGCAGCAGGCCGAATGGAATGATGTTGGATGCTGCTGCCATGAGTCCCAACACTCTCTGAAAATACTTGACAGTGATGGCTTGGCCTAGCTTTATCCCAGCCACTGTGGCCAGAATGGACTCGACTCGAGCGGGAGACAATCGTGCCTGCATCGTGACCGAATCCCATACCACTCCCAGGAACGTAGTCCTTTGGGCTGGTATTAACACACTTTTCTTTGTGTTTAGTCTCAACCCTAGCTTCTGGATGTGGGCAAGAACAACATCTCGATGCTGAACCACCTGCTCTTGAGACCAGGCCAGAATCAGCCAGTGTCTATATAGTTGAGCACCCTGATGCCCTGGAGCCTCAGAGGTGCTAGAGCCACATCCATACATTTGGTGAATGTGCGGGGAGAGAGAGCTAGGCCGAACGGAAGAACCCGATATTGGTACGCTTCGCCCCGAAAGCGAACCTCAGGAACTTCCTGTGAGATGGAAGGATGGATATATGAAAGTATGCGTCCTTTAGATCTATCGTGACGAACCAATCCTCCAGATTGAATCTGACTCATGATCATGGGAATAGTGAGCATCTTGAACCTGAATCTCCTCAGAGAGCGGTTCAGATATCTGAGATCTATGATCGGACGCAACCCCCCATCTTTTTTGGGAACTATAAAGTAGCGGCTGTAAAACCCGGACTCCCTGTCCAGTGGAGGAATACGTTCTATAGCCCCCTTTGCCAGCAGGGAGTTTACTTCCTGTTCCAATACCCGACCCTGCGCCGGGTCGACTACAGTCCAGACCACCCCGTTGAACCTGGGTGGGTGGAACCCGAACTGCAGCCTGTACCCATAGTGTATCGTGCGCAGCGCCCACGGGGAAATATTCGCTAGATTTTTCCATGCATCGAAATATTTTACCAAGGGAACCAGGCTCTCGAGCCTGGTTTCGGCTATTAATCAGGATTCGTTCTCGACCGCCTGAAACGGATCTCCGGCAGGACTGGACCGAAACCGATTCTCGATGGGCGAAACGCAATCGCTGCCCGTCCGCAGGCTCGTGGGGCGGACAAAGCAGCTGGTGATCGCTGGAAACCGATGTGTCCCGAAACGTACTTCACGGCGGGAGAGCAACATCGATTTCCTGCAGGCTCACGCGAGGAAGACGACCTCGGTCGCTCCATCACGGGTGGGGCTGCCCGCAGAGATCCTTGCATGGCTAGGACCTCTTAGAGGTTTTCTTAGCCTGCAGGACGGCCCTCAGGTCGCCCTGCTTGGCTTGTGGTTTAGATTGAGAGCGCCGTCTATGCCCCCAAGCTCCCTGAGGGGGGGGCTCTAGACGCGACGCTCTCTCTCTGAACCAGCCTGTAGGTGGAGGAGCTGGTACCTGGCTGAGGCTGCGGCTGCCCACTGGGGGCAGACTTCTTAGAGACTGAGCGGCGAGGGAGAAATTGTTTGAAGGCCGCTGATTGTTTTTCGCCTCCTGAAACCTGTCGACAACGGTACTAACGGCGTCGCCGAACAGGCCAGAAGGCGAAATCGGGGCATCGAGGAGAAAAGCCCTGTCTTTCTCCTTGATGCCCGTCAGATTTAACCATAAATGTCTCTCCGAGACCACCATTGCCGCCATGGAGCGACCGACAGCGCGGGCCGTCTCCTTGGTGACTCGGAGAGACAAATCAGCGACCTTCCTCAACTCCGCCACATCCTCCGGAGTTGGTCCCTCGCCCTCATCAATATCTCTAAGAAGGTCGGCCTGGTACGCTTGGAGAAGCGCCATGGTGTGAAGACTCGCACCAGCCCGACCCGCAGCCATATATGCCCTGCCCACCAGCGAAGATGTCTCTCTGCACGGCTTGGTGGGCAGCACCGGGGCTTTAAAGGATGATGCCGATTCAGGTGATAAATAATTAGCTAAGGGCTGTTCAACCCGTGGCATCATCCCATAACCATTCTCTCGTGCCCCCATGATGTTACTATATTTCAACACAGTGGGATTGGAGACACGAGAATAATGGTGGGTCTTCCACGATTTACACACCTCAGTATGCAAATCGGAAAAGACGTAAGTCCCGATGATGAGGTTGTTCCCTGTGCTGCAGGAAGCACTCATCTAATTTGCTTTTAACTTGCACTTCCTGCTTTTCTTGTGGCCAATCGATCTTTAAATGAGCCACTGCACGGGAAACAACATCATCCCCGAAATCCCCGCCCCCTTCGATGCTGAGCACATCCACCTCCTCGGAGGCAGACAGCTCAAGCATCGGATCCTGCGACTCACGCAGAAGAAGCCGCTGAGCGGGCTTCTGCGCTGAGGCTCGAGTACATCGGAACTGCCCGATGAATCCCGAGAAGGTGCCTCAGCAGCCTCGGGATCCCCGGACAGATCAATTTGCGAGCCCCATGAAGAGCGTCGCCGCGCCGCCTCGGCGGGACGCGGGTCCCGCACCACGGGGCTCACGAGGCTGACCCTCTTCATTGTAAAGGGCCAGCCGGGAACGCAGCACGCGGAGCGGTAGAGCCTCACAATGCTCGCAAGCAGCTCCCTCGAGAGCTGCCAGCGCGTGCTGCATTCCCAAACAATGTGTACATAGTTGGTGTGTGTCCCCGCCCGTGATGTATCGAGGGCAAGGATGCACACACCGCCTGAAATTCACACTTGCCATTATTAGAGGGAGATTCACTTTGCTTAGACAGACAAACAATAAATAAGACTGACCGTCACAGAGAGCGCTTAGCTGAAGAACAGAAAGCTGACATGTTGTGTGTGCCGGTCCCTTATATAAGCTTCCGCCTATGTGTCGTCACACATCCCGTCATCACGTTGATCCAATCGGAGATTGGCTTAGTTTCATTCATGCTTCAGAGACGCTACGCTGAGGGGCGTTCCCCCCAAAGTGTCACTTTGACGCAGTTTGAGTTCCCTCGATAGGGAACTGACGAGGTCCTGATATTGACGAGGGGGTGGGGAATTCACATCAGGTGTGTGTGTGTGTGTGTGTTTGCTTGGCCATCATCCAGTGGTGTTTCAGACTGGACGTGCTGCGATAGATGATAGCTCAGTTCACAACGACAAAACACACAGCTCACTTGGTCTTGTTAATGGGACAATTTGGCAACTTTTTAAAAGTAAACTTTCCATTCAGAATCTTAGGGCATCCATTTCGACGTCTCGTGCTCGTCATCCACTCAAAACGTTACAGTTACTATTTGGCCAGCTCGCAAGCCGAAACGAGTGTGTGCGGCACAAAACGTCCTCGCGCTGTGATCTGAAACACATTCATTTCAATGGCTTGCGCCGCGCGAGGACGTTTTGTTGCTTCTTCGACCAAAGCACGAGCAGATCTCAGCTAGACCGGAAACAAAACAACAGGCACACCGAACACACTCGTTTGGGCTTGCGAGCCAGCTTTGAGTGGATGACGAGTGCGAGACGCGCGAAATGGATCAGGGATTCAGTGACGCATGCCGTCCTATTGCAAAAGCATGTGAAAAAACTACAAAGTTTGATAGACGAAAAGAGCGCGATAAAAAAATTAACGCCGTTAAAATGGGTTTGCGTTAACGCCATTAATAACGTGTTAAACTGACAGCCCTAGTTAAAATACATATGAGACTATGTGTATCATTACGTGTGACGCATTATTATTCTGAGCATGCTAAAAAATGTGTTATCATGCAGTAACTTACAATAGTGCTCTGAGCATGTGTGTGTGTGAGTGATTCATGCGCAAACATGTCAGTTAGCGCAGCATTGCACGTCAAGTTCGTAGAGAGATTAATAGTCCATTTTTAATTCAGATTTTGGCCGCTCTTCAAACGGGTTAAACCATAGATATTACAAAAGAAGTTGCTTTTAATCAATCTTAATGGTTCAATGTTAACTGCAACATCACATTCGCTCCCTCAATTCATTATGATAATACTTCTAAATTTAAAACATGGTCAAACAACATCAATGGTAATGTAATTGAATCAATGTAACGATGTGATTGTTTAGGAGTAAGAAGCTCAGTGGTTGAAGAAGAATGTAGATCTGTAGAACCGTCAGTCAGAACAGGAATACGTGTGAACACTTTACTGAAGTTTCCTCAGCAGCACAGATGGACATTACATGACAATGATGGAACTGACCAACCATATCAATGTTTATTAGAATCTCGACAGAAAATCCAAACACAGCCTCCAACACAGCAAATACAGCGAGTAGAGCGGGATCAGGTGTGATAAATATTCTTCACATCCTATCCTATCCGTCACCTTCACATTCCCTACAGGTGATTCTCTACAGAAACATATCCTGATAAAAAGCACACATTTATTTGAATAAGTAGGCTATATATCGTTTAAAGACCATCAAAAGTTCATGCAATCTTCATATTCTTCATTTATTCGGTAACACTTTAAAATAATGGTCCTGTCATGCAGAAAGTAACAGGTAGTACTGCATTAACACTGAAGTTGATACTATTAACTAATATGGAAGCAATATTAACTAAGCATTAAGTAATAGGTCATTTAGTACAAAGGTAGTTTCTTTGGTAGGTATTTGATTATTACTAAAGAAATATATCCTCATTGAGAAGTACTTTTGAACTAAGAAATAATAACCAATTCACAAAAGTCACATGTTTAAAAAGTGAACAATTGTGGGGGTTTTACTCGTAACATGGTCATAACATTTCAGAAGTGTGTGCCTCAAATGGGTTCTTTGTGGAAACAAGTTTATGAATATTACATCCCCCAAATACATTAGCTACAGGTTGAGATTGTGACTACTACTCTTGCCAAAGGATGGACGCATGTTCTCTGTTCATTTAAAACTTAAAGAATAATACTAATAACGATAGTTTTTTAAAATCTTAAATAATTAGGAAGTGATGCTGACACTCTCATGATTGGATTAGTTCTCTATGAGCTCTATTGTGTGTGTTACTGTAGCTGCCTGAGAAGGACTTCTCTTTAGGATATGAATATAAACATTGATGTTCACTTGTCAAAAACAATTTGTAACTTTAATGAAGAAAATGTTGCGATAGGCACAAAACCACATCTTCCAGATTACAGTTTGTTAGAACATTAGTGCCTCACAGAACCTGTACAGTGTGTGTCAAATATAAAATTAAATAACTTGTTTTATTTGTGAAAAACATGTTAACTCCTCTACTAACTACTTAAGCATTGCCTTGTCATTTCCGCAGGAACTACTAGTGATGTCGTCCATTCATTTAAAGTGAAAAACATGTTAACTCCTCACTAACTATAACCATTACCTTATGTGAACATTGCGGGATATTCATATTTGACACATACTGTACAGGTTCTGTGAGGCACTAATATTCTAACAAACACTAGCCAATTTTCCATCCACTTCTCAATCGAATTATCTGAAGTTCGGTTAAAAAACACATGCGAATAAAGCGGGTGAAAGTGTGTTTCCATCCAACGGCTTTAAAGCGAATAAAAACCTGTACGTAATGACGTCACATGCTGTTTTGCGATCAAATTACGTATATTGAATTGATTTGAGACATTTAAGGTGTTTCCATTCATTTTCGCACTGAATCGAACCACATTCAAGCAAACTTTTGCGAACAAATTTTTGTTAGCCAAACGTGATGCGCCATCTACCAACAAATGATCAATATTTCACAAGTCTGTAGCCTAATAATGCTAATGTGCCAGCTGATAGCGACATATGTATGGGATAATGTATGCGCCGAGGCGCGGCTTGTTTGCGAGGCGGTTGTATGCGAGGCGGTTGGCGTGTTGCAACCATAAAAGGGCCTAAACTTAATTCAAAACGCAATTCATTATTCATTCGGCAAGTAACGTTTCCATCAGCTTTTATTCGCGTTAGCCGTATATCGATCAAGATAAAATCCCTAATGAGACCGAACGCATTTCATTTTATTTCATTTGAGTTGATATTCATGAAATTTCATCGAATTTTACAGTTTTCATAAGGCATTTTTCATTTGATATCACTTAATTCGGTTAAAAACGTGTCGATGGTAAACACAATCTGGAAGATGTGGTTTTGCGCTTATCGTAACATAAAATGCAGCCAATAGGCTTTATGTTTTCGAACGTCACGTGACCAAACTGGAAAACAGGTCTCATCGCATTCGCTTGTCAGAGAAAGTGTTAACGGCCGTAAGAACTGACTATCGATATCTATGGATTTTTAAGGTAATCACCTGAACCTACCTAGTTCACTCTGTTATTGGCGTTTTATTCCATTTAAATATCTAAACGTTACTGTGAAGAAGAAAAAATATCCCTATATATATATCCCTAAATATAATAAACGTTTAAATATCAATCTGCACATGTGAGGGACATTGGTTATGCAAATCTTTGCTCGCTCCTTTTAAGTTATCTTGAGTAAAACCGGAAAAAATCATGAAGCACATACAAAAGACCAGAACTCGGAAGCGATGAGTTTAACAGAATGCAGAAGTAAGTTGTGCATAGAGCCCATTTCTTCATTAAAGATGGCAAATAGTTTTTGACAAGAGAACATCAATGTTTATAATCATATCCAGAGAAGTCCTCCTCAGCTACTGTAACATAAAAGTGTAGGTCTCTGCGAGTTCTGAGACATATTGAAAATAATGAAATCCTTAACTTTGAAATATGTATGATCAAAATCTATTGGCCTACTTTAAAAAATAATACTTTAAAATAGAGACTTATGTCTAAAAGGCATATATATATATATATATATATATATATATATATATATATATATGTTACCAGGATTTGTTTCCAGAGTATGGCATAAGTGTTCACATCAGCTAGAGCTGCTTCCGTATGGAGGAAGAAATTACGTTTTCAAATGAGGAAGGAGTTGTTTTACTGCGCCTGAAAATTGCAAAAAGGCTTTTAAGAGAAACTGGTGAGAAATATAGCCTTGATTACCTCTATTTATACAGTTTACTGGGGACTGATATTACTCCCTCTACATATTACAGATGACCTTTCACAGCTCTGTCGTTGGTGTGAAAGCATCGGTAGGCACAAAGGCCAAACTGTGCAATGAGTAAGAATATTTACAGTATAAATATATGTTGAAAACCACTCACATAACAATGAAATTATTCCCATGTTTGTTCTTCCTCTCTTAGACTAAATGTACAGCATGTGGAAGGTGGTACCATTGGGACTGTGTGGGTAGACCTATACAGCTGCCCTGCATGCTTGTAGTGCTTTTGTCCTGCTTTTTCCCCTGTTTTTGTTGCTGTTATGTAGATGTTTGTTGAACTTTCCCCAAAATGAATGCTGTGGGTTATTCACTGGATCATATGTATTTATATTTGCATAGCTATAGCTTACCACTTTACTCCACTCTTAAGGAACAATTAGGGAGTGATTTATTCACTTTTCTGTGTATTACGTGTTCAGTCTGATAGTCCTGATGTGTTTGTTGACATCTTGAATGCTTTCATCAGTGATGTGAAAGACGTGGACGAGAACAATAAAATGTAAAGTAAAGCTCTAATTCGAGTCAAAAACTACCCATTTCAGATTATACAATAGCTTTACAGATGCTTTTTACAGATGCCTAACCCTATTTTTAATTTTCACTCTCTTTGTGATGTTTTTCCATGTAATCAGAACTGGTTTATCTAGGATGAGCAGGCGTTTTACATTTTTTAATACAGAAGGAAGTTAAGTAAGTGGAGTTTAAACACACACTGTCTTCATGCGCCAGATCACTCACAGATTTCACTTTGAGGATCCGGAGAGACTGATCATATCTTCAGCTGAACATGGACCTGCTCGTGTTCATTTCTGTGACTGTCATTCCAGTTTTATCCAGCGGTATGTGCAGTTTTCTCTCTTCAAGTTCATTCTTACAGTATCTAAGTTTTAGACACATTTGACCACATTTATGTTTCTCATGATCTTAAAAATAATTTTTGCTGGTAGAGGCTTCTGCTAAAACTCTTGAAATGAGTTTGTGCATACGTATGGATTTCTTTGCAAAATATTTAATGTATTTTCTTTAATAAATGTATTATTTGTACCTAATTGTGAAGAAATAGTTGTTTTCTTTATGTTAGGGTGACTCATATTTTGTCCTGGTTTACCAGGACACTCTGTCTGGCAAACAGATGGGCCTACTTAAATGATATTCAAAGTTTACTCAAAGATACCTTATTAATTTCAATACATTCAAAGTAGATTATGCCTCCTCTGTATGGATAGAAAATGGTTATATTGTTATATGAAAACAGGACATGTCCTGGGAAAACAGGACAGTTGGTCACCCTAATATATGTTTTCAACAAAGAGTTTCTGAATGGTCTGAGTGTTTTTTAATGTTTTTTACACAGTGTAGTCTTCCATATACAGTACACTCTCAGAAAAAGGTACAGAAGCTGTCACTGGGGCTGTACCTTTTCAAAAGGTACACTTTTGAACCTAAAGGGTGCATATTAGCACCTAAAATGTACATAATAGCAGCTAAATGTACATATTAGCACCTAAAATGTACATATTAATGCTTAAAATGTACATATCAGCTCCTAAAATGTACATAATAGCACCTAAATGTACATATTAGCACCTGAAAATTTACATATTAATGCTTAAAATGTACATGTTAGCACCTAAAATGTATATTAATGCTTAAAATGTACATATTAGCACCTAAATGTACATATTAATGCTTAAAATGTACATATTAGCACCTAAAATGTATACATTAATGCTTAAAATGTACATATTAGCACCTAAAATGTATATAATAGCACCTAAATGTACATATTAGCACCTAAAATGTACATATTAATGCTTAAAATGTACATATTAGCACCTAAAATGTACATATTAATGCTTAAAATGTACATAGTAGCACCTAAAATGTATACATTAATGCTTAAAATGTACATAGTAGCACCTAAAATGTACACATTAATGCTTAAAATGTACATATTAGCACCTAAAATGTACATAATAGCACCTAAATGTGCATATTAGCACCTAAAATGTACATATTAATGCTTAAAATGTACATATTAGCACCCAAAATGTACATATTACATTTTAGGTGCTGTAATTAGATGCTGTGTCTACACAGCATCCCAGCTACCACCATTAGGGCGTCTGATCACAGTGTGGTTCAGTTCTTTGGCCTGTCTATAAGAGGCTACTGGAGAGGGAGAAGCCTCAAAAAAGGTCTGTCAAAGTGTGGAACAATGACAGCATTATGGCTCTGCAGGGGTGTTTTGACTGTACAGCATGGGAGGTCTTTAAGAGCCCTGATATTAATGATCATGTTGTAGCTGTGTCTGATTATATTAACTTTTGTGTAGATTCTGTGATACCTACTTAAGTCCGTCATTAGTATTTCCTAAAATGGCAAGCCATGGGTGTTCCGAACAAACTAAAGAATCTTATAATTCAAAAGAAAAAAAGCTTATAGATGAAACAGCGAGAAGGGACTCACAGAGGCAGATTAAACGACAAATACAGCTGGATAAGTACAGATATAAAACAAAAGATAGAGGCCACTCTGGCATCTGGTAATCCTGAGAGAGGCATGGCAAGGAATCAAAATTATGACCAATGTTCCACACAAGGGCAGGGGAAATTCTCCACTGGTTTTGCAGAGTGATGAACCTGATCTGGCAAATCAGCTCAATACATTCT
>JAQIUQ010003698.1:0-11398 GCA_030378365.1 Hybognathus amarus | reverse complement strand
CATCTAAATGAGGGGAATGAATAAATAATCAAAGAAAAATTCCTTAATTTGTGCACAATATCATTTTCCAACACATATCATCTGATAAGGCTCAGAAAGTTCGTGTGAGAAAGGCGGAAAAGCTTTTGCCTAACTCCTGTAATACCAGATATGGCCTGTGGATAAATGTAGCGACTCTCAAAGAATAGCAAATGAATGATTGGTTTCAGCCTTGTATCAGCTGTGTCTGGCCAAAAAGCGCACTTGAACACAGATGCAAAGACAGCCAATGGAGACAATGCTCTGTGCTGTGTAAGAAATAACTGTCTGATCAGCTAGCAGGTATTAGGGGTCATGAACTGGCTTTTTAAATGTTCCATTATTGTTGTCCTGGAGGTCAGCTTATGCACGTTTGCTGGTTTCTACCTTCAAAAACATAAAAACATAAGTTATGGTGCTCTTTCCTTGCTAGCTATTCAGCTGACCTGAACATGCCGGATTTTATGGCGATATCCATTGAAGATACCAGGAAGAACAACTGTCATGCGCTTAGTGGATAACAGTTGTGCATATTATAATGGCTTCAACTCTGTTGGTTTTCGTCTTTGGTGTATGGGATTGTTTAAAACCACTGTTGTAATGGAACAAATGATTCGACCATAACGTTCATCAAGTCAATTCTTATCGCAGGACACTAACCAACAGCACCTCCAATACAACCAACTTGAAGACATATACACATAATTATGAGATATAATGATCTGTATGCATGCTAGCCAGTACACATTATTTCTAAATAAAAATATTACTTGCACCATCATGTTCAATCATAGAAGGTACAGCACCTTTTTACGTATTGTGCTGTAATTCAGCCCTTCAACTGTGCTTGTTCACAAAACAATCTCGGTGAATCTAAATAACATAGCATAATGTTTTACAATTTAGCTGAACGTCATTAAAACAAATTAACTAGGCATTTTTAATATTGGAATTCAAAGGAAATTATGCAACGAGATGTCTTCTTTCCACAGCCAGGCGCACAACATTTGTCGACTGAATGTTGTCTCTGTGCTGGTAGCTGGTCTCCAAAGTTCAACATCACGAGTATGTTTGTGTTTCCTGACTGCGTGAATGCGCGAAGTCGGTGGGCGGCAGGCTAAACCGGCCGTGCTGAGAGGCGCTGAGGCTAGCCAATCGGGTGGGGTTTTCAGCCAGTCTTGGGTACGCCATACTTCCACACTTTCAAAAGCTGAAGAACGGCTGTTGAGGCTGGTGTCAATAAAAGCTTTTATTGGACTAACTAAGGTCGGTTTCAGTTCTAGAACTTACAGATATCCTTATAATTTGATGACCTCTTCCAGATGTCAAAAGCTCAAGGAAAATTTGATTTCTAGTTCATTCACCCTTTAATAGTCTATATTCGTCAATCTGAAAGTGATACTTGAAATCAGCACTCCAGATATAAACAGTAGGGTTTCCAAAGCAGTGCTCCTTACCATTTTAAAAAATGGTGGTGGTGGTGATGGCAAAGCGGATAAGACACAATCCTTTGAGAGTGCGGAGATCACGGTTCGAAATCCACTGTGAAGACACCAGATGTGTCCCTAGAGCAAGTACACTTAACCCCTAGTTGCTCCAGAGGCGTGCGACCTCTGACATATATAGCAATTGTAAGTTGCTTCGGATAAGCGGCGTCAGCTAAATGAATAAATGTACATGTTTGAAAATCAGTTATGTTGATAGTAGTTTCTTCATTCCATGCGGTTCATTTTCTTATGAAAACATTGTGTATTGTAATGCTCAGGTAAGAACAGCCTTCTGTCTTGTATGTGTCTTTGATTTATCTTATTCTTTTGACTTTTCGATTTGACTTTTGTTCACATGAACTAAACAGCCAATCAGTGACCTTTTTTACTCAGACAGCGACTCAACTCTGCGAATTGGGCAAACTCCCACTAATGTAGCCCAACTATAGGCAACATGTGAAACACATTGCAAAACAGATGTTCACTGAAAATTGGCAACGTAAATGACTAATTTATGACTTAGACAATGACTAATGTCTAAGTCAGATTTTTCATTCGAACCAGATGATCCAGTTCAGCCAGCTTCCCTGGGCTTTGGACAAGATAATCTTATGGATAACACCTATTCTTGACCACTATTTCAAGGACAATTGAGGAAGAAAACAAATAAAAAGCTTTTAACTCAAATATTAGATATCTTTTCCACAATGATGCCTATTGATATTCATTTTCTAACAATTATTCCTTAATTTAACTATAGCCACAGTTCAGCCCACCCTACCCTGCGCCCGGGACAACAGACCCGTTTGTTCCCCCCTATCAGCGGGCCTGTTCCAGTTCACCAAACCTGTCTGAATGCTATTCGTCTCATAAATCAGACGGATCCAGTTCTTGAGGTCAGCTCACTGACCGCTCGCAAATGGTTAACACACCACTGGAAGGGAAGATTTTATGATTGTTTTATTTTTGAAGAGAATTTTTGACCCAGCTCTAATTTACAGTCATTACAAGAGGGACAATATATTGTTCAAAGATTCACCTTTTATGTTCCATAGGAAGAGAAGAAAGTCAGATTTGGTATGGGAGGAGGGTGAGTAAATGATTTGGGCCATATCCTCATCAGTGTTCAAACATGAGTAAAAATATCTTAACAAAAACACATGGCACAAAGATTTATTGGAGCTCTAGGCAGAAGATCTTAAACGATATAACCCTGAGATGTAGAGAACTGTCTGTACTCTAATTATGACAAGGAAAACCTTTCCTTCATATATCCCCAATTTATGAAAATGAAAACCTTTTACTGAAAAATTCGAAGGAGAGGGCGTTCCTTTGATCTCACTGATGCGTCAGCTTCGTTACTCTGTTCTGTTGCTTCTTCAGATACTAAAATACACTCATTTATGTGAGAGTAAGGCATTAGCATCCATGCAGACAGGTGCCACAGGCTTTCCCCATGGCGATGGTTAGCCCAGTGACTTCTGTCAATGTAAACATCTCACTGACCAAATGTACAACTTGGGAAATGGCTAGAGGTGTACGCCGCAGCCTGTAATGATCATCTGTCACCTGTTTGGCACACATATACCCTCACATACTTTCTCTCTCACACACACACAAACTTGCAAAGAGAGAGAGACAGACTTTTTTCTCCCTTTCTCACGACGAGCTCTTGATGTCAGATGATGTTACAAGAACCCTTTGCCTTTCCCTCTCGTCAGTCAGACACTCGCTGTCAGCGAAACACATGTAGAGCTAACGAGCATCTGTGTAACTCGGGGTCGGCCACTCATCCCGCCCAAGGCATGCCACAAGACAAGCCAGTGAGCAAGGAGGATGCAAAAGCCACATGACACTTGCTTTTGTGTATCATATCATTTTTCAATCATCTGCATTTCATTTATCTCTCAGACACAGAGCTCAGAGCCAGCATGGCAGGCCTTCTCGCTTAGTTATGAAGGGAGGAGAGACACACACAGGCTGATGAAATACTGTGATTTGTGCTTTTCTGACAGATATGGCTTACAACATGCAATGCTGTGCGTTGGCCTTATTGTGTGAGGACAGAAAGGAGATGAATACAAGTTGAGTTGGAGGTGGATGTCCATTGTTGTTGTTTTCACTGTGTTTCCTATTGGGTTAAGTTTCATCTACACTTACATCAGATTGTTTTGAGGTTGTTGTTTTTTTGTCATTATCTGTTATGCAGTAGCATTTTGAGCTATGCGACTCTGTTTAATGAAATGCATATGCATGAAATGTCATTTAAAGGAAATATTTTAATAAAATAAACAGGCACTTGAACTTTATTATTTTAATTACACAATGGACATGGATCAAAATAAATGAAAGAGGTAAAGAAAGCAATATATATTGTTATTAAATAGAATATTTTTTATAAATATAAATTGCCATACAGCAGTATTGCAATGTTTAAAATTCACACCATGTTCAATTTATTCTTTATGATATTAATTTAACTGTGATAAAAGAAAAGAAACTAATATGATTTATTTCAGCTTTATATATTGCACGTTTCAGTATTTATTTATCAGATATATTGAGACACACTGAATATGATCGGATATGAAAATGTAATTGAAGGACCCTTTTAGTGTGATACAAGAGATATTCCTGATTCCAAAGAAGTAAACAAGCTTGGATTCAACCAGTTCTTGTGTAGGACAATATTTCCGTCCCCATAAATACTTCAGGGCGTTCTTTATGTTTTGTGTCATGCCGCTCTATCTTCATTTTTTCTCTGTCTCAATAGTTACGTGTGGTTTGTTTAGGTTCGTAACCATTGTAACTCAGTTCTGCGCATGTGCGAAACCAGGAAGTTAAAATGCCATGCGGTGATCGGCGTCAGTAATGTGTGAGCTCTATCTGTCGTCAGCTCTGAATCCATCGCTTTTCCTTTTCCCCCTTTGCTAATGCAACGTCTGTGAGTATTTATCTTCGTTATACATGACGTTACTGCATATTTTAATTTTGTACAATTATTGAGAAGGCTAATTTAGCTTGGTTTATTGCTGCTGGTTGTTTATACAAGCTCAATCGTGATTATTAGATAGGCTAACTGCTGTGTTAGCTTAGCCCTGCTATTTACACTCTTACTGTGTAATTTTTGGTTTGATTATTAATATTTTCATTTCATTGTACTGTATTGCAGTTTCACAAGATTCCCAGTAAACTTCTTGGAAATGTATAATCTGTGTCCTGGAGTTTCTTGGGAGTGTTTGAGCTGAATGGAACATAGTCCATGACAGTGAAAAGACGGCAACACAGCTAACAAGGGACACAAGGACTGCCAAGCTACGGAGCAACTTAATTCTAAGAGATAAGTGACTAATGCTACAGTTCTCTGTCAGCTACTCACTAGCTTCCTTCTCCTGAAATCGAAAACTCAGTGAGTCACAATGTCACAACGTAACAACAGTAAAAAAGGAAATGGAGATAACCAGTCTGAGGCTGTGCGCTCAAAAAGCAGTCATTCATCTGGTACATCGTCCAGCTCGAAGATTAGCATGGCCGTTGCCATGGCAAAGGCAAAGGCCGAAGCAGCACAAGCTAGAGCGGCACACGCGTTGAAAGAAATTCAACTTAAAGTAGAGCAAGCACGAGTTCAAGCTAATCTTGATGCTTTAAATGAAGAAAAAGAAAAGGATGCTGCCATAGCAGAGGCAAATGCTCTCGTAGCTGGTTTACAAGATATGGGTTTCGAAGTAAGCAGTAAAGCTAGCAGCCCGGTCTCACAATCGGTCAAAGACCAGCGCGTTGCCGCCTACGTGTCGGCGCAAGCCAGCCTGTGCAGCGAGGCTCTATCTGCCAGAAGAGGGACTGACCATGTTTCGCCAACGCCTCACTCGCTACACCCTCAATCAGTCAATGTAATCCCTTTTACACCTCACCCTCGCAATGCAAGTCAAACCCAAAATGCTGCCTCTGCTAACATTATGCCACAGCAAGTTCCTAAGACCCCTCAGACCAGTTTGGCACCGCCACAACAAAGCTTCAATCAGCCTCTCAACTCTGCTCCAGCTCCTCTGTTCGTCGGGAATCGCCCTCAACAGAACTCAAAACTGGATTCATCATCTCCTGTGCACCCGCCCACTCACAGGATGCCTCATGGAGCTAGCTATGAACACTCTACGCTCACTGGCGATCTCATCAAATACCTTGCTCGCAGTAGCCTGGTGACTTCAGGTCTCACTTTATATGACGACCAACCGATGAACTATTGGGCCTGGAAAACATCGTTCCTGAATGCTATTGCCGATCTAGACCTTTCTGCTGCAGGTGAACTTGATCTCCTCACCAAGTATTTAGGAAAAGAGTCATCAGAACAAGTAAGAAGGATCAAAACGGTCAATATTAAAGATCCAGCAACTGGACTCCACATGGCATGGGGGCGCCTTCGACGAAATATACGGCTCACCTGAGGCCGTCGAGCAGGCTCTGTTCAACAAACTAGAAAACTTTCCAAAGGTCACAACGAAGGATCCACAGAGACTCAGGGATCTAGCCGACCTGTTATCAGAACTACTAGCCGCCAAGGAAGACGGCTACCTTGCTGGCTTGTCGTACTTGGACTCCTCCAGAGGAATTAAGCCTATCATCGAGAAACTCCCATACAACATGCAAGAAAAGTGGCTTTACTTTGGTACAAGATACAAACAGGAGCATTTAGTTACCTTCCCACCTTTCTCGGTGTTCGTGAATTTCATCGCCACGGAGGCAAGGGCTCGCACTGACCCAAGCTTTAACCTCTTCACCCAAGTTCCAGTAGAGAGAAAGAGTAAGTGGGACAAGCTTACAAAGACGTCAGTTTACGTTCACAAGACGCAGGTCTCAGGAACTGCTAAGGCTGAGTGTAGAAAAAGTACAGAAGCAATTGACCCAAATAAACACTGCCCTCTGCATAAAAAGCCACACCCTCTGAGGAAATGCAGAGGCTTCCGTGAAAAGAGCATAAACGATCGCAAACAGCTTTTGAAAGAACATTACATATGCTTTCGCTGTTGCTCCTCCACCGAGCATCTTGCAAAGAACTGTACAGCTGAGATAAAATGTACTGAGTGTGAGAGCACTGCTCATGCGACTGCACTTCACCCCTGCCCACCTACCTGGAAATCTAAGTCGTCCCCCTCCGCTTCCGAGGATGGCGGGGAGGAGGACAGAGCAGACATCCAGGAGGTCAAGTCGACGTGTACTCAAGTTTGCGGCGAAGGATTAAGCGCCAGATCATGTGCTAAGATCTGCCTTGTCAGCGTATACCCAAATGGATGCAGGGAGCAGTCCAAGAGAATGTACGCCATATTGGACGAGCAGAGCAACCGCTCCCTGGCGCGGTCGGAGTTCTTCGAGGGTTTTAAGATCTCAGGAAGTTCCTACTCGTATACACTTAAGACCTGTGCAGGGCGTTCAGAGACAGCGGGGAGGAGAGCAAGCGGTTACACAGTGGAATCGGTGGACAAGAAACTAAGCATTCCTCTGCCTACACTCCTCGAGTGCAACCAAATCCCTAACGTTCGTGCTGAGATTCCTACGCCAGAAGCAGCCTACCACCATGCCCACCTGAAGCACATCGCCAATAAAATTCCACCACTGGATCCAAACGCCAAAATACTCCTTTTACTGGGCAGAGACATCCTACAGACACACAAGGTCCGAGATCAGATAAGTGGCCCAGGAAATGCACCGTTTGCGCAAAGGCTTGACCTAGGATGGGTCATCGTCGGCGATGTGTGCCTAGGAGGTGCTCACAGGTCTCATGAGGTGAGAAGTTACAAAACCACCATCTTAGAGAATGGTCGTACCAGTTATCTTCAGCCATGCAACAACCAGATCAGAGTGAAAGAGGTATTCGGTCAAGTGTCTAAACTTCAGCATCATCCAGCAATAACCTCCACGCGTGGCTCAGCGATGCTTAGTGGAGACTGCTTGGGGCAGACTGTTTTTGCTCGTACTCCCGATGATCACAGACTCGCTCCATCCATGGAGGATCTAGAGTTCCTGAAGATAATGGAAGCTGAGTGCCATCAGGACAGCTCTAAAAGTTGGGTTGCACCTTTGCCCTTCCGGTCACCAAGACAGCGGCTGCCTAACAACAGAAAACAAGCCTTTGACCGTCTTGTCTCACTCCGGCGCTCATTGGAAAAACGACCACAGATGAAAGCCGATTTCCTTGAGTTTATGGAGAAGATGCTCCAGAAGGCACACGCAGAAGTTGCTCCGCCAATGCAGCCTGGACAAGAGTGTTGGTACCTCCCCCTGTTCGGTGTTTACCATCCCAGGAAGCCAGACAAGATCCGTGTGGTCTTCGACAGCAGCGCGTCATGTGAAGGAGTGTCGCTCAACGATGTCTTGCTTACTGGCCCTGATCTTAATAATAGCCTGCTAGGTGTTCTTATGAGATTCAGGAAGGAACAGGTGGCGATCACCGCCGACATTGAGCACATGTTTCACTGCTTTGTCGTTAAGGAGGAACACCGTGATTTTCTCCGCTTCCTGTGGTATAGGAATAATGATCCTACCTCTGACATTGTGGACTACAGAATGAGGGTTCACCTCTTTGGGAACAGTCCCTCACCTGCCGTTGCAGTGTATGGTATGCGACGGGCAGCTAAGAAAGCAGAAGCCGACTATGGCAGCGACGCAAGAAGATTCATTGACCGTGAGTTCTATGTTGACGATGCCTTAAAGTCCTTCAGTACAGAGGAAGAGGCTATCAGTGTCCTCAGTCGAGCACAGAAAATGCTTGCAGCTTCTAACCTCAGGCTGCACAAAATTGCTTCAAATCGACTGGCAGTCATCGAAGCATTTCCATCCAATGATCGTGCCAAGGACGTCAACAGCTTGGATCTCTTTGTTGATGATCTGCCAATCCAGCGTAGCCTTGGATTGTTCTGGAACATGCGCACTGACACCTTCATGTTTCAAATCAAAGATGACCAGAAGCCATTCACTCGCAGAGGAGTACTCTCAACCGTGAATAGCCTCTACGATCCTCTAGGGTTCCTTGCACCCATCACGGTTCATGGAAGACTCATACTCAGGGAACTCACCATGCAGGCCGAGGACTGGGATTCACCTCTTCCCAAAGACCAGGAGACTGAGTGGACTAAATGGAAACAGTCACTTCAAGACTTAGAGGGGCTCCAGATCCCACGCCCTTACACGTCCTTCTCCACTGCAGGCGCACTAAGAAGAGAACTCTGTGTCTTTGCAGACGCTTCAGTCAAGGCGATAGCAGCCGTAGCTTACATCAAGGTGACAAGCCATCAAGAACAGGCTGAGGTTGGCTTCGTCTTTGGGAAAGCTAAGTTAGCCCCCCAACCTGGTTTAACTATCCCGAGACTTGAGCTCTGTGCGGCCGTGCTTGCCATTGAGATCGCTGAGATGGTAGTCACAGAGATGGACGTAACATTCGATAACATCACCTACTTCACTGATAGCAAGGTTGTATTGGGGTACATCCAGAACCAGTCAAGGAGATTCTATGTCTACGTACATAACAGGGTCCAACGTATTCATCAATCACCTTGTTCCGGCCAGTGGAAGTACGTCCCAACACATCTCAACCCAGCTGACATTGGGTCAAGAACTGTGACACCAGCCTTGCTCAGCAGCACAACTTGGCTCAAAGGACCAGCCTTCCTCTATGATCCACCTTCGAATTCACCTGAGCCTCAAGAGATTTATAATCTTGTTGACCCTGACACCGACTCTGAAGTGCGTCCCCAGGTAGTGACAAGTTTCACACATGTTACCAGAGATGTGGTACGCCCACAACGCTTTGAACGTTTTTCCAAGTTCAGCAATCTCCTCACAGCCATAGCACACCTCATCCACGTGGCTCGTACCTTTGCTCACTCCACCAAAAACGAATGTCAGGGGTGGCACATCTGTCGCCCTACAGAGGAAGAGTTGCTGAGGGCAAAAGTGTTCATTGTGAAAAGTGTCCAAAAAGAGTGCTATTCAGACGAACTTAAGTGTATAAACTCAGGATCCAACATCTCATCTTCCAGCAGCCTGTGGAAATTGTGCCCTATCATGGACCAAGATCAACTTCTTAGAGTAGGAGGTCGGATCGGACAGTCGGATCTGAGCATGAATGAGACACACCCTATCATCATTCCTGGCCGGCATCATCTCGCAACCCTGCTTGTCTCGCACTATCACGAAGCTGTAAAACATCAAGGAAGACATCTGACCGAAGGTGCTATTCGAACGGCAGGTTTCTGGCTGGTGGGAGCTAAACGCTGCATTAGCAGTCTGCTTCACAGATGCATCACATGTAGAAGGTTGAGGGGAAAGACCGAACATCAGCAGATGGCAGCTCTCCCGGCAGAACGGCTACAAGTAGCACCCCCTTTCACCTATGTAGGTGTCGACGTCTTTGGACCATGGGACATTGTCTCACGCCGCACAAGAGGAGGAGTCTCCAATTCTAAACGATGGGCTGTGATGTTCTCCTGCATGTGTTCAAGGGCAGTTCACATCGAGGTAATAGAAGCAATGAGTACCAGCAGCTTCATCAACGCCTTGAGAAGGTTCTTTGCAGTCAGGGGCCCCGCAAAGCAGATCCGCTCCGACTGCGGCACTAACTTCATCGGCGCCTCTCGTGAGCTGGAGATGGTCAAGTCTAATCCAGGCTTCAACCGTGTGGAAGAGTACCTACACACACAGGGCTGCACCTGGGTATTCAACCCGCCCCATGCGTCTCATATGGGCGGCGCGTGGGAGCGCATGATCGGCATTGCCCGTCGGATTTTGGACTGCATGCTGCTCGAACAGAGGAGGTCTCACCTTACGCACGAAGTTCTGACTACACTCATGGCCGAGGTAGCTGCTATCATGAATGCTAGACCGCTCATTCCCGTGTCATCAGATCCGGAATCGCTGCTCATACTCACCCCAGCAACGCTCCTGACTCTTAAGACTGGCTCTACACCTCCTCCTCCTCCATCAGGAAGCTACCAGGAAGCGCATCTCATCAGAGAGGAGTGGAAGCGGGTTCAGGGCCTAGCAGACATGTTTTGGAACAGGTGGAAACATGAATACCTTAAAACATTGCAGCTTCGACACAAGTGGCAGGGAAAAAGGCAGAACCTTCAAGAAGGAGACATAGTTCTCTTGAAAGACAATCAAGCAAAGAGAAATCAATGGCCTACAGGCATCATCACAAAAACCCTTCCAGGAGATGATGGATTGGTTCGGAAGATTCAAGTGGAAGTTGTCCAGGACGGAACCAGAAAGTCCTTTTCTCGTCCTGTTACAGAAGTGGTTCTGCTTCTTTCTCCAAAGTCTGATTCTGTTAATTAATGTGGGCTCTTTAAAGATCCCAAGCGGGGAGTGTCATGCCGCTCTATCTTCATTTTTTCTCTGTCTCAATAGTTACGTGTGGTTTGTTTAGGTTCGTAACCATTGTAACTCAGTTCTGCGCATGTGCGAAACCAGGAAGTTAAAATGCCATGCGGTGATCGGCGTCAGTAATGTGTGAGCTCTATCTGTCGTCAGCTCTGAATCCATCGCTTTTCCTTTTCCCCTTTGCTAATGCAACGTCTGTGAGTATTTATCTTCGTTATACATGACGTTACTGCATATTTTAATTTTGTACAATTATTGAGAAGGCTAATTTAGCTTGGTTTATTGCTGCTGGTCGTTTATACAAGCTCAATCGTGATTATTAGATAGGCTAACTGCTGTGTTAGCTTAGCCCTGCTATTTACACTCTTACTGTGTAATTTTTGGTTTGATTATTAATATTTTCATTTCATTGTACTGTATTGCAGTTTCACAAGATTCCCAGTAAACTTCTTGGAAATGTATAATCTGTGTCCTGGAGTTTCTTGGGAGTGTTTGAGCTGAATGGAACATAGTCCATGACA
>JAQIUQ010003697.1:230000-365571 GCA_030378365.1 Hybognathus amarus | reverse complement strand
GTTCTTGATCACCCGTGGTGCAAGCGCCCATTGCTAGGGTGGGGATGCCAGATCGTGCCGCGAGCTTAGAGAGGAGATCTGCTCTGACTGGAATGGGGCCACGGGGCTGTCTGCGACAGCTGAGCGAGGTCCGGGAACCAAGTCTGACTCTCCCAACGCGGGGCTATGAGGAGCACCGAGTGGCGTGTTTCCCTGATCCTCTGTAAAACCTGTGGTAACAGGGAGACCGGAGGGAAAGCCTAAAGCGGGCGGCTGGCCACTCCTGGGCTAGCGCGTCCTCGCTCTTGAGAAAAGTATTGGGCAGTGAGCGTTCTCCTCTGACGCGAAGAGATCCACCTCTGCTCTGCCGAATATTCGCCACAGTTTCTGGACTGATTGAACGTGCAGGGACCATTCTCCCGGAAGGATGAGGTTCCTGGACAGTCTGTCTGGGCCGTCATTCAGGTGGCCCGGCACGTGCGTCGCCTCTAGCGAGAGCAGGTGGCTCTGGGACCAAACTAATGCATTTCGTCATCAGGAAGGGGTTCCTGGATCTGACACCGCCCCTGACGGTTGAAATAGGAGACTATGGCTGCATTGTCTGAGCGGATCAATGCGTGGTGACCCGAATGCGCGGAGGAGAAACGCGAGCGAGTTCTCGACCGCGATCATCTCCAGACAGATTATGTGTAGAGAGCTCTCTTGAACTGACCAGTGGCCAGAGGCCGGTGAGCCCTCGCAGACCGCACCCCAACCTGAGTTGGATGCGTCTGTCGAAAAGACTTATAGGCGAGAGACGGTTCCCATGGTAACGCCCCGCTGAAACCATTCTGCCACTGTCCATGGTTGCAGAGCCGAGATACAGGTCTGCGTAACTTTGATCAGCTGGCGGCCCGTGGTCCACGCACGGTGAGACACACGGCTCTTCAACCAAAGCTGAAGGGGGCGCATGCGCAGTAGACCCAGCTGAAGTACTGCGGAGGCTGAGGCCATGTAACCCAGCGCCTTCTGAAAAGTTTTCAGAGGTGTGAGGGTGTCCATCTGACAGGATGCGGCGAGACGCTGAACACGGCGCGCGCGCTGTGTAGATAAGCGAGCCGTCATAGCCACTGAGTCTAGATCTATTCCCAGGAAGGAAATCGTCTGATAGGGCTGAAGCGAGCTCTTTGTCCAGTTGACAGAGAGACCCAAGGTGTTCAGATGGTCGAGGAGGACTGTACCGAAGAGACAGTAGCTCCGTCTGTGATTGTGCCAAAATCAGCCAGTCGTCCAAATAGTTCAAAATTCGCAGCCCCTGGCTCCGCAGGGGGCGAGCGCCGTATCCATGCACTTCGTGAACGTACGGGGTGCTAAAGATAGGCCGAACGGGAGGACTGTTTGTTGCTTCTAAAATCACTGTAGTTTCGGGCCGCGCCCGAAAGCGTGAGAGCGGCGACGGAACTGTAACAGATAGCCGTATTTTATTGTGCTTAGCACCCATGGGGAGATTCCCGGGATAGCTTCCCACGCTTAGAAGCGTGACACTCAGCGGGTGACTGGCTATATCGACCTGATTGTTGCACATAGCGGGCTGGACACAGTGTGTGGGCACGCTGAGAATGTTTAGGCAACGGGACCTACACTCAAGGGGGAAGTGTCCGCTTTTTGAGAGTGGGCTCTGACAGAGGCACAGGGAGTGTGGTGCTTTGTGTATGGGCGAACACAGGATGTGGGCGCATATTTCTACACAAAAGGCGTGTGTATACAACACATGTATGTGTATACACATAGCGGGCTGAGCACGTGTGTGAGCGCGCTTACAGTGTGAGCGTGGTACAGGTGTGGTGTTTGTGTGTAGGAGTGAACACTTAACTGTGGGCACATATACTACACTTATAGCATGTTTGGTGTAAGCCAGGCATTCTGCACTTATGCCTGATTGCGTTTTAGCCTGATACAGGCTGCACAAGTGACGCACGCAAGTGCGTGATAGAAACCTGAGCGCTGTAAGCGGCAGAGCCTATATATAGCCTGAAAGGCTGCACTTGTGGTGCGCGCGGGTCGCGTGCATGTAGAGAGCGTGAGCGCTGCAAGCGGGCACGAGACTGCAGCGGGCACAAGTGTGGTGCTTGAGTATAGGAGTGAACACTGAACTGTGGGCACATATACTACACTTATAGTATGTTTGGTGTAAACCAGATATTATGCACTTATGCCTGTTTACATTTTCGCCTGATACAGGCTGCACAGGTGACGCGCGCGCAAGTGCGTGATGGAAACCTGGCGCTGTAAGCTGCAGAGACTAAATATAGCCTGACGCGCGCGGGGTCGCGTGCATGTAGAGCGTGAGCGCTGCAAGCGGGCACGAGACTGAAGAGGCTGGGATGCACGCGACCTGGCCGTGAAATAGAGCGGGCAGAAAGAAGATGTGAGCATGGACGTGGGCACATCTGTTACAGATAACACTCAAGCGGCATAGCAAGCTAAGAGAGTGGTCTCTGTTAGACACGGGATGTGCTTGAACAGCATTGGCGTCGAATTGGAATCTGCTCGGCGTTATTGCAGGCGTTCATGTAATAACAGGCTCGTTTCTGCAAAATAGACAATTTGGCCGCTAGAACGAGGAAGAGAAACGTTAGAGAGGTGGGTGCTAACCGGCCTCGGCGGGCTAAAAACACACTCGTTTCTCATGTCGCCGCTGACGCATGTGCGCAGGGAGAGCGCGGCCGCTTTCTGAAACGTAAGAAAGCTGGCCGCGAGCTCAGAGCTGCATACAATTATCTGCAAGAACCGGACACGGTTCTCTCTGGCGCGAGGAGCTTTGTATTTTACCACTGAGCCACAGCAGTAAGACACAATAAGCTGAAAAGCGCGAGCAGATAAGGGGGCGTGTTAGTGGCGAACAGGTCCAGCCTCGGCGAGACCAACAGTAACACAAACCCATTCACGGTGAAGCTATGCACGGGGGGCGTTTATGGCCGCTCGAACGAGGAAAGAGAAACGTTAGAGGATGCTGACCGGCCTCGGCGGGTTAAAAACACACTCGTTTCTCATGTCGTGCAAAAAATTATCTGCAAGAGCCGGATTCGAACCCGGGTCTCTCTGGCGCGAAAAGCTTTGTGTTTTACCACTGAGCCACAGCAGTAAGACACAAGCACAGGAGCGCGAGCAGATAAGAGGGCGTGATGGTGGCGAACAGGACCAGCCTCGGCGGGACTAAACACCATTGATAAACCCATTTTCGGTGAAGCTATGCGCGGGGGCAAGCTAGCTCTCTTGTAAAGTAAAGAAAGCTAGCCGCGAGTCGGCACAGCTGTAAGCGGCTCGTCCCACATACAGCGCGGGACTCCGGCGCTGAGAGGGGAGCGGCATGAGGTGTGCGAGGCATCTTTAAAAAGACGCTCGCTGCTCTTTTGTGAAAATACACAACACAAGCAAAATACAAATGTAAGGATACGTCGCCGGATGGCGTTAGCTCGCAGGATGGCTGAAGGTGGCGAAGACGGCCGGCTTCCTCAGACTCTGTCCACACGCTCGCTAAGAGATGCCTTCTCGACGGCGACGCGGCTTGCTCTCGGAGATCAGCAGGTGCGTATAGCCTCGCTGAAGAGATGAAAATCGGAAAACAGCGGGAAACTCGCTTATTTATAGACTCGGGCCACTCCGTTTGGCGGGCTCTGACGCAATGAGAGCGTGTCTGCTTCTCATTGGTCACGAGTTCAACCGAGTTCCCTCATAGGCTGTAGCAGTTCTCCCTGAGCGAACCAATGAGCTGCTAGCTAGCCCGCTCATGGTCTGCTGCAGTGAACTGCGTTGACATTGGATACAAAATTATAGGATAATTTTTTGGCTTCAACTTCTCAGAAAAGATGAATCTTTCCCGTAGCGTAAGCTAGCTTACGCAATACGAGAGAACCTCTCGTAAGAGACGGTCATCCCCTGCTGGGTCAATGGATGATAAAATCGTGCCGGAGGTTCAGATAAATCGGGATTTTACACTATACCCGTACAGACTCCATGGATGTGAGAAGACTAAGCTTTTGTCCGAACAACGACGGAGATTATGCCTGGCGAGGATAAACAGGAAAGAAACTCACTCAAAACACGCAAGAATTTGTTTGACAAAAGCACAATGTTGTGTTTTAATGCGAGTGTAAACATGTACAAGTTAACACATTGCAGTTTGAAAAATGTCCTGTATGAACAAAATGACGAGGTATTAAAAACACAAAACAACCTTGTTTCCACTGTTTGATCTCACATTCTAGCATTGCGATCTCAGATTATGTCCCTATACCCGCGTATAATGTAGTTCCGCATTACATTAATTAAATTGCACGCGAGTTATTTATTTTTATATTCATGCACCAAACCATGACGCCCGCAAGTACATGCATATCACAGAAAGCACCGGTGACTGTTTTAAGGGGAACATGAATTAAGTTGTGCAGGCTATGGCTTTGTATTAGGCAGATTAGCATCATGCCTCTTCGCTATTATAAGTTACTTTTCCATTGATTGCATTTGAGCAAACGTCACCGAACCAACCCCACGTCAAGCTCATCGTACGCCTCCAGTGATTTCCAGACTCGGAATTGCTCACAATGTGAAAAACTCCTCACCAATACCAGATAATGGTAACTTGCACATGAAAATACATCTGAGGCAAGGCTGCATAATCATTGCTCAGTGCTTCCTTCGTTACTGCATACGGATCCACACCATTTATGAATGAAATTTTCGCATTGTACCTCTCTCTGTCTTTTTTAAAATAGACTCTTTATAATATATTTCACTTTGTCTTTTCATGATTTGCATAATAATATAAACAGAAATAAATATAAATATAAAGGATAAGCTAACGCTAGATAACCCTCTTTATTCTATATCTAGATTTATGAAACATTGTTATTCTAGTGTAGCCTATAAAGACATCGTTGTATTGTTGTGTGAGATTTAAAAAAAAAACCCAGGACAGGTTAATCACTTTTGGGGGCTGGTGTCACGGAGTATAAAAATGTGAGTGGTTTGTTTGCGTCAGGTATGCGTCACAGTGGGTCCTGCTCATTGTAAACTCAAGGTGGTGAGTAATGGTAATAGTGTTGGGTTTGATTGCGATGTGTACGTTAGCATGTTTGTGGGTGGCAGGAGAGTTGAATACATCCTCTGGTTTTCTCTCTGGTGTGCACTGGCCCTTGCGATAGCTGCCAGGTAAGTTTCCATATTTTAAAGAGTTTTCTTGGTTAACGGGAGACTGAATTGCTTAATGTATGTTTTCAGTTTGTTTCCTAAGGGGCTGCATATTCTCATAAGGTGAGTGAAGATGTGTAGTTCGGTGCTGCAAATCTCCTGGGGTATGTATGATTTTAAGTTAATTTAGTTTGTTTTTAATTCGAAAGCCCTATAGAGTGCCGAAGTTACGACGTCACTCTGTAGGCCAAAACGCGGAAGTGAGCTAGCATTTTAGCATTACGGTTCCCTCGCTCTATAAAGCTAAATCGCCTGAAATAAGGTCTGAACAGAGCCTCTAAATATCTTCACGTTTTGATCTATGACATAGAACACACGGTTATAACCTGCTTGGGGTTTTTTAAACTTTATTGAGTCTGATTGTTCTTTTTAAAATCTTTATATAGGCTTAAAAGTGTATACATTTTGGATTAACTTGTAAAGATTATCTTGCTAGACAAAACGTGTACCCTTACAACCCTTTTGTACGAACAGCCTATTTTGAGTTCTGTCTAAACTGAATTAATTTTGTTTCTGAGTAAAAGTGGTTGTTGCTTTGGTTTATGAATATGTACTTTTGTTTTACAAGTGTAAAATCTGTTGAATGCGAGTAGTTTGTGTTGTCTTTTTTATTGGATCACTGAACGGGAGGGGTTGGCTGTGGTTATAATTTATAAATCTTCCTCTTTGTTCAAGGGAAGGTCTTCAGAGCGACTGAAGAGAGCAAAATCATGTTCAGCCGTTACCTTTGACCTTCATCCAAAACAGACAAACTTATTTACACTCCAGGACAAACAGGTGAGCTGTGAATGACCCTTGGTTGAAGCTATCATCTTCAAATGCATTATGCAATATATGTGAGTTTGTTGGTGTCTTTGCAGTTAATTTCAGAGTTGTCTCCATGGATCCCAAATTTGTGCCTTTTAATCAAATGGTAAGACCAGATGTTTCACCATTTTGAGTGTTAGCAAAGCAAATTAAATGCAGGTTCTTTTAAGGTGCAGAAATTTCAACTTCAATGACTGCTTTTAAATGTTTATTATTCCTGTCTGTCTTGCAGTAGTCTGCTCGCGGTGCAGGTGAGTTTGCATTCATCCATGGCTTTATTGGCTTTTGGCTGTATTTTTGCCAGGGACCACATTCTAAATGACCCTGTTGTAGCCAACCAAATGCAAAATTTCAACTTTTTTTCGATAATTATTTATCTAGAGAGTCCAGAGAATAGGCCTAGACTGGTTTGGTCCCGATTGGGCAAAAAAACAGGGACTAGTTTGCAAAAGTAGGTTTTAGACAAAAAACAACATAGCAATGGTCCCCATGGCGTCCGCACGAGGATCCCCTTGCGTGTGGCCTAGTGCGGGCGCCATGGTCCCCATGGCGGCGCACGAGGCGTCCCCTCTTCGTGTGTCCTAGTGCGCGCGCCCCCAGGGGACCATGTGGAGGAGTGGGAGGAGCTGGATCTGTATCTGACTCCTCCCCGTGGATTTCATGTTCTGCACTCCACTTTACCATGGAAGCTTGTTTCTTTTTTCTTGAAAATGGAAAAAAAAAATTCTGCTTTTACAGAAATACTTTAAAAATACTTTAGGCTTACAAGTTCTTTATATTTTAGAATGAAAATAATGTAATTGCCAATTGTAATATACATTTTAAGTTTCAGGTTAGTTTCAAATGAGTTTAAAATCATTCAAAATTACAATAAAAATTCTGAAACTATGTTTCTCTCTGTCAACTATTTTAATATATTTTTCTTTGTGTTAGTCTCCTCCTGTTATGTCATTCTGCAATAAAAGAAAATTAAAAAGCTTGTTTCTTTTTTCATTAATGCAAGTAAACACAATAACAATAAGGCAAAATAAAGGGCAAAATCACATAAAATCCCTCAATAAACGAACAGAGCACAACTCTGTAAGAATAAAGCAAATTAATTACAAGAAAGAAAGACAGATATCGATGACAAAAAGTCAAAATTATGACATGGAAGATTAAAAATTATGAAATGAAAACAAATAAGGTGCCATGCCATGTGAAGGAGTGGCACTTTCGATGTCGCCTTCTGCGCAGCGCAAAAGGCTCATTTTCGTCACTAGCTTTTGTTACTGAATGTGTTTTTTTGTTTTGTTTTTTTTTTGTTAATGTGACGGTTGGAAGGACTGACGGGCGATAGTCCATCTTTTTTTACAGTCTATGGTCCGGACTTCGCTGGAGGACACTAAAAAGCTGAAGAGAATCGTGGTGACAGTCAGGGGGATGGCTGGCAGGAGGATTTTGGAGTGGCAGTGATTTGCAGCTAATGGATGATAAAGAGGTTCCATTGAGTAAGATAGTGGCCTATCTTAAAAAGTATTTAACTAATGAATGTGAACTAGCCTAGTTCATTTTTAGATATGTGATAGTTCCTTTAAAAAAAAGAACTATGAACATGAACTAGTTCATTATCATCTGTGTAAACTGAATTTCAGAGCTAGTTCTTTTTAAGTATTTTTAAGTCTGGCACAACACTGACCACAAGAAGCATATTTCGCCCATAGACTGTAATAGATTTCGCCTCAGATTCGCTAAATGGACGAGTAGCCTAAAATACTGGCAACAATTTTTAATGGAAAATGGCTGACAGAATGTGGACATTTTTTACAGCAAGGGTTAACAGTGCAGTTATTATCAATAAATACTGTCACTAAGAGTGACAAATTTCGTCTTTTAAACTTCTCAACGTGCATTGTAAATAAAGCAGTTGCATCAATGAAATGATAGTAAAGTTGGTCCATGGCCACGCCCCCATGCTAATGGTACCGCCCAACGGCGCAAAGTACAAGACGAAAATTTAAAAAAATCAGTTAGATTTCATTAATTCAAATGTTTATTTATGAAGTCACAGTTTAGCACAAGTAAAATTGAAAAAGGGAGAAAAAGGCAACTACATTGATTAGGTATGTGGACAAAAAATTTAAACTCAACAAATAGACAAATGGATAGGGTAACGCTTTAGATTACAGCCCGGAAAGTAATGCCTAATTAAAGCGATTTTACAGCGTAAACTTTGGTAATTATAGTATACCTATAACGTACTTACAATATAAGTATAAGGGAACAATATTTTAAGTTTGGGGAATAAAGGGGTAACAACCAGGAGAATTAAACAATTATTTATACTGTAAGTATTAAAGAACTAAAGGGTGCTTATCCTACTATTATGATATAACAATCTTACATTTGGGAGCAATTTAGCAAGAACATTCATTTTTGAAAATAATGGTGAACCAGTACATCCTGTATAGGCTTTTTAAAAATTACAGGGTACATATCTATGCATTTGTAAAGTAAACTTTTTAACAAAAGTGCACTGAAAACTAAAACTATTGCAACCTTTGCTTAAATATTGGGCAAAGATACTCTTGTTTCATGTAGTTGTGCTTGTTACCCTCTTGTTCCTTGTAGTTACAGGGTAAGTGTGACATTGCGGGCTGTAAATTAAAGTGGTTTTTGTTACCCTCTTGTTCCATGTAGTTACTGGGTAAGTACAATATAAATGCATACACAATCTTATATCTACACAACTCTACACCCATTCTTATTGATGCAAAATTGCTACAAAAAGGTACGCAGTGTATGTTCTCGCTAAACTGCTCCCAAATGTAAGATTGTTGTATTTCAATAGTAGAATTATAAGTACCCTAAGTACCCCTTAGTTTAATAACACTTTAAAGTATATATATATATATATATATATATATATATATATATATATATATATATATATATATATATATATATATATTATTCTCCTGGTTGTTACCCCTTTATTCCCCAAATTGTACATATTGTTCCCTTATACTTACATGTAAGTACTTTATAGGTACACTATAATTACAGAACGTTACGCTGTAAATTCCTCTTAATTACACAGTACTTTCCGGGCTGTAATCTAAAGCGTTACCATGGATAGCATATGTGGAAAGACCTGGGTACCCCCTTTACAAAATAAAAAGAAAAAAGTAATTATGTCAAGTATGAAGAAAGTTACAACATTTTATAGTTCAGTAATCAGCACCTATTTTGGTCTCGTTTCATATAGTTATTTGGGTGGGTTTCATATAGTTATTTGGATTTTTACTTGATTTTAACACACATAAAGACTGATTTGGCCTATCTTTTATAGTATTTTTCTGACGAGCAGTTGTTGAAAATACAAATAATTGAATGGAAAACAACGATCCAAGGAAAATTATATATCCTTAATTTAAAAGATGGATTTTGGTTGATTCATGCTATTTCCAGTTGTGTAAAAATATAGAGTTAACAATACTAACGCTGGTGGAGGAAAGAAAGTGGAGGAGACTACACAAAAGTTGAGTGTAGCCTACACGACGTGCTGCATTTTGACAGCTTTTCTACAGGTAACGTTCAGTGTCGGTAGTCATAAACAAGTGGGGGAGTTTAAATGGCCACGAAATTTTGTACAGCACACCACAAACATATGTTTTTCATGTTTACCTTCCTCTGGAAAGTGTCCAAAGTGGGTAAAAATAATTTCGTGACAGTTGAATTCTTCCGTATTGTTTGAAATCACCTTTCAGGAGGAAAATGCAGCCTGACTAGAAAAAAATAAAAACAAATGTGCAGTCGAAACCCCCAATGATGTGATTGGCTAAAAATAATCAAGGATTCCCACAGCGAGTCAATGAAAACAGCGCATTTTAGGAGACCCGCTCAAAATGAATTCGGCACAAAGATTTGGAACACAATGGCGGCCGCTATTTATTGAAATGTCCACATACCTACATTGATAATGTTGAAAAAAAAAATCATTTTTTTTTCATGTGCATTTTATGGTCCGAAAATTGAATTGTGAAGCGTTACATGGACCGTCCATCAACGGTTTGACTAAAAACATTCAAAATATCTTCGTTTGTGTTAAACAGAGGAAAGAAACTCAGATAAATACAGATAAATGATGACAGAATCTTCATTCTCTCGTAGCCTTATAATAATATTTTATTCATATTTAATATTAATATTTGTTTAAATTGACATTTTATATTAAATTATTAATTTGTAATGGCAGTGAATGACCAAGATAGCCCAGGAGGAATACTATAGACAATATTTATTATGGGTTTCTCAATGGCAGACTTAAACTTTTACTTCATTTGACGAGTTACAAACCAACACACACAGGCCGGGAATAGCAGTGTGTGCCCCCTAGCGTCTGTGCGTGTACTGGCTGAACTGATTAGCCCTATCTTCCACTCATCTTGCAGCACAGGCAGTCAGTGCCTGGTAGCGATTTAGACGAGGGCGTATGGACTTGAGGCAGCAGTGAATGCATTTCCCACAGATTGTGCTCGTACTTTTCTCATCTCGTACGGATTACCACTGAGCTCACACTGCGCTTTAACGCCGTTTCGCATTTTTTCCACTGCATTTCTTCATCTGAGGGCCTGTCACAGAGTAAAGTGGCTCGGTGTGCGTGTGTTTAGACAGCGGAGCGAGAGCAGCAGCGTGTCCCCGATGGCTGGCTGGAAGGACGGCTCAGTGCAGGAGAAATATCGCCTGGTGGTCGTCGGAGGTGGTGGCGTCGGAAAATCAGCTTTAACTATCCAGTTTATCCAGGTAAGCGGAGAGATGGAAGAATGTTATGAGGGTTTCGGCCCTTTAAAGAAAGATGTGAGAGTGTGTAGCACACAATATGGGTGGATCTTGCTCACAGAAATGGGGACCCCATGAGCGGAAAGGGGGTTCAGGAATCCAAGCGAGGCCTGCGTCAAATTAACACTTCGCTTATATTCAAGAAAATTACTACCTAATCGTTAACATAAACATAGCAGGGGAAATGCAAGAGTTAATGATTGTAGGCTACTACACTCTGTAGCGATGTTGTAGTTCATATACACGAGAAACACTTTCGTAAACTGTTGCATTTTATAGTGTTTTACAAAATGATTGAATATAGGGCGTTTGTTTGAGCTTTCAAATGCAATATAGGTACTATAATTATATTTAAAGACTGTATAACGAAGTTATTCAACATGTAAAACAATAAAAAGTTTTTCCCCCTTCTTTTTGATATTGTCACTTAGAAATGTACCATGTTTCTGCCAGAATACCTTGGCTACTGTAGTATCTTCTGTCAAATGTGTAGTAATGAAAATGGCTTTTCTAGTGTAAGAAGATTTCAGAATTTAATGGTTGGTGACAGGGTATTCTACAATACCAAATTATTGTAGTAAAAATAATACAGGAACAGGTTCGGTAGTTATTTTCAGACATGGGACAAAACATGCCAACATTTACGCATTAAAATTAAACAGAGATGCTAGCTAGAATGTTTGTAATACACACAAATGTTTTATTTGTTTTGATTTTATCTTTTCAGACCATTAATCAGTACTTCATGTACTCGTCTAAATACATTAATCTTAAGAAAACAGGTGTGTGTGTTTTTTTGTTTGTGTGTGAGAGAGAGACTTCTATCAAGACATGCAGTAATTTGATAGAAGTATTTATTTAATTATGCATATGTCCAATTATGACATATTAAAGGGTTTAGTTTAAATGGAAATGAACCCACAGTTTACTCAAATTATTTATTTACCCTCAAGCCATCCTAGGTGTATGACTTTCTTCTTTCAGCCAAACACAATTGGAGTTACATTATAAAATATCCTGGCTCTTCCAAGCTTCATAATGGGAGTAAGTAGCATCTGAGATTTTCAAAAAAGCAAGAAGTCCAAAAGAGCACATCCATCCAACATAAAAGTAATCCATACGACTTTAGGGGTAAGTCCTTCTGAAGCGAAAGCGATGTGTTTATAAAAAATATCCATATTTATAACTATAAACTATAATCACTGGCTTCCAATGTAGTTATCACTCTGACCCAACGCATGACATATTGACTAAAGCGGAATAAGCGCAGAGAATAGAGCAAAACAAAACACCTGTAACAAATTAGAAGTCTAAAATGAGAATTTCTAAAGAGAAATTCGATATGAGAAGAGGAGCTTGTGCAGCTCACGTCTTTCTGATACAGACCCGATCCATTTTGTTAGATATTCCGGTCCATAGTGCCACATTTGAGCTTAATAATCAACATTTGTTGGATCACAGATCTTTATTCAGCAAATGTGCTGAATAAAACACCTGTTGATAGTTATGAGAAGCAGTCTACAGTTATACATTAACCAAACAAACACACACTTCTGCATGCAGAAAGGAATCAGCTGTTAAGAGTGGGATGTAAGAAGATTGTGTTGAATTTCAGAGGTGCTAAATGTGTGAAAACAAGAGTAGCCTAAAGAAAACCAAAGAAGACCCTTCCTGTTGCAGTATTTCTAGAAGACTGTTGTAGTGAGAAAGCACAGCCCAGCTGTTTTCTGACTCCAGGCATTCCCATTCAGATGTGTGTTACTCAGGGAGGTTTCATCTGAGTCATATTGGGTTAATGATCATGGCATGGAGTAGCCGGATAAGGAAGTTCCTCCAATCCTGCTTGGTCTCCTGTATGTATTTGGGAATGGGAAACTATTCGCTGACTCCTGACTCACACCTCTTTGCGGCGGTATGTTAGGTGCAAGCGTGACATTCTTTGTTAGTTATGCTATTGGAAAACAATTGATTGCAGTCAAAATTTGGTTGCTGAACTGCAGTGATGCATTAACATTGCTTGACTGCTATACATGTGTAAGTCGGATAGGCTACAGGTTGCCACAATGATGACTTCACTACAAAGACAGAATGGTTGATCTCGAGCTAACGTCATGACGTCTGCCATCAGCGGCAGTCAGGCATGTGACTCAGACCAAAATGGATTAGTTTACGTCATTGTGATGCAATCCAAGCTGTGTAGTATATGGCCTTTCATGAAGTTTCATACAGATAGAATTTAGTAGCAGATACATTTTTTTCTTGTTTTATTGTAAGTTTGTGATTGTTAATAATATAATACAGGTCAAGATGATTTTTGTCATTTTTTTCAGTCGTAAACTTTTTTTTAACCTTGTCTTGTAGATATGAATGAAAAAATTATTTAATTAATAATATTTGGTAATAAGGTCTCGTTTGTAAACATGAGCTGATGTATTAGCTAGCTAACATGAAATAACAATGAGCAAATTAGTAGTAATAAAAGCAGAATAGTTAACAAAAAATATATTTTTATACTAGTTAAGCTGAATTTTGTCATTATTTTTGTATTTTCTTAACTTAAAAAAAATGTTGGGTGAATGTAGTTTGTAGTCTTTGTTATTTACAGTTGCTAGAACATCATTGTCATCAACCTCCTAGATGGTTTTAGTGCTCAGCTGAGCTTCTTGTGAGTAACGGCTGTTTCTCATTAGCAAAAGTGTGAAAGTGAAATTATTGCAGGCCTCACTGACCTTTTTATCGCTTCAGATGGTCTCAGAGTACACTAAGCATAGCATGGCGCTGTTGAAGGCACGATCACATGTTAGCTAATATTAGCTCTTATCACTGGCTCTCTCATTCCTTAAGGCTAGGTCAGAGCTTGTGGTTATTGTACGTATGTGAGTGATTTAGATTTAATCAAGGCTTACTATAGAGAAAGCAGGAACAACAACGTCGAGCTCAGAGGCTCATGGTAATATTGTGAAATACTATTAAAATAATGGTTTTCTATTTCAATATACTTTAAAATATATATATTTTTTTGTAACGCTGAATTTTCATTAGCCAGTACCCTGGTTTTGAAGTCATGGGTCGGTATGTTTTTGGTAACCAACAAGGGAAAAAAAACAATCTTTTTTATTAAAGGGTTTGTTCAGTAAACCACTGTTTGTCTTTTTTTTAAGTCTGGTGCTGTTGTAAACTTGTAATTGAGGGTTGCTTATAATGAAGTGCTTAGAAGGTTGGTTAGAATGTAGTGCTTAGAAGGTGGTAGGTTAGAATTATTGCGTTTCCATTCTAATCCGCTCCATCTATTTGACGTGCATGCACACGACAGCACTCGTTTTTTAAAGTCTGCAAAGTTCGAGGTAAATCAATTAGGGCTTTGCAAAGATGAATTGCGATTAATCGCATCTAAAATAAAAGTTTGTGTTTACAGAATAGTGTGCTGTGTATAATCATTTTCTACATATAAATACATATGCATATTAATCTTTGCACAGGCCTAAAATCAATTAAAACCGATACAAACAATATAGTCCCATTCTAGGGGGGAAACTCTTTAGTTTTAAATTATGTTCCGCACACAGATAAGTTTTACAAATTCAGAGGTTATATCAACACTGAATTTGTTATGTACTGTACAGAACATGTTTGGTGTAAACGTGTACTGTTACACCCCTAAAAAATGTTTCTTGAGCAAAAAATGATTTCTAAAGGATAGTGTGACACTAAAGACTGGAGTAATGGCTGCTAAAATTAAGCTTGGCCATCACAGAAATAAATTACATTTTATAAAAAAATTTTAAATAGAAACTAATAACTGTAATTGTAATATTTTACAGTATTACTGATGATTTTGATCAAATAAATTTTTTTTTTGAATGAGATGTGGTTTCTATTGTGTATTTGTAATGATTTCAAGTCCTGTTGGTTAAGCAGCCGAACTGTTGCAACTGTTTAGAATTACAACAGTTGTTTGACGTGTTGATTATGTGTCCTAACTTATTGTTGTAACTATTACAATTTGTAATTGTCCATGATGTGGTGCTAATTATGTGCTCCAAATGAGCTTAATTGTTTACAGATGGAGTTCTGTGGAGTGGTCATGTGCTTATTTAAAAAAAGATTTTGAACATTTTGTATACTCCTGATGAAGGTCGATGTGACCGAAACGTTGAGTGTGAATAAAACACTGATTTTATATTGCAAGTAATTATCGTGTGCGAGAGTTTCTTATCTACTAAAACGACTAGCCAGTCTGGTCTTGTCCGACGCACCTATCATCTGCAGGTGTGCGATGGAGTTTGGTTACTGATCAAATAAATGCAGCCTTGGTGACTTATTTTCTCAAATGTACCCCTGTGGTGAAAAATCAAGTTTTAATGTTGTTTAGATGTCTATGGTGGTTTTAATGTGGTTTAAGACAAACCATGTAGGCTACATGGGGGTGTCCATGGCGGCTTTGGAGGTGGCCGAGGTGATGATACAGGGAAGAAAGGAGATGATGGGGTGATGTTAAGAATACAGATGACGAGTGGCGATAATGAAGGGCGTCCGATGGCACACAGTGGAGACAAGGGAGGGAGTAGTCAAGGTGACGTGGAGGCTGACATCAACTGGGAGACGACCAACGGAGGCAGAGCCGATGGATCCCAAGGTGCAGACGGAGAGCCATTGGAGATGAGCAACATCGCTAGCAAAGGAGGCCCAGGCAGTCCTGTGTAAACGATTGTATGAAGAGGAGCTAGACTGCCCAAGGCCCGAAGGCAATGCCGGTGTGATGGAGGATCGAGGCATACCCGAAGGGAAAGAGGAGCCTGCTGCAGTCATAGGGGTGGAGGAACGGAGTATCCGCAGAGGAGGAGTGACGACTGACCAAGGGGGAGCCAGTGGGACGAGGGAACCCAGGTAGAGTCAAAAGGCAGAGGGTGTCTGGTGTAGCCGAAAGTGTGAGGAGCTAATGTGGAGCTGAGACGTCGGCAGGCAGAAGCCCCTTTTCCACCAAAGCATTTTGAGAGCCGGTTTCGGAGCCGGTGCCTGCGCGCGAACCAGTTCTTTGTGTTTCGACAGCCAAGGAACCGGTTCTCGGCCAGGAGAACTGGTTCCAAAGCGGCACCAACTCTTTGCTGGACTAGAACCGTTCTTTTACCACGTCATGCTTACGTCGGGGGCTGGGGCGGGTTTAGATGTGTTCTAAACATCTTTTCTGACCATAATAAAGGATCGCAAAGCCAAGAGAAACATTTGCAGAAACACGACGGAGTCCGCCTTTGTAATTGTTATGCTTGAAGTTAACGCAAGCGTTTCTATTTTTTTTTATATTAAGACATTATAGACACAAGACAGGGGTACATAACTTATCAGAAAAGATTACATATCAAACGAAAATATTAAAAGACTTACACATTTCGATTGTTTTTTAAAGCCTTCTTGATACACGAGTTAGAGATAATCCCAAAGTAATGTTGTACTTGCAAGACGTATGGCGACGTAAACAGTGACGTAACGACGTCGTTCCCTGGGCGCTCTAGTCAGTGGAAAAACAAACAGGTTCTGAAGCGGTTCGCAAGTTGAACCAACTCCGAACCAACTTTGAACCAGCACCAGTTCCGAACCAGTTCTTTTTGGTGGAAAAGGGGTAAGAGACAGAGTATTGCGGAGTATTTTCTCTTTACTCTTAACTACTGCATTGATCTAAAGACATCGCTAGTGTTTCTGGCGTCTCAAACTACCTTGTATCCAATCACGTCAACGTGCTGGCCGACTCATCACTATGCCCTGAAGCAAGGGAGTCTCATAAGAAACCAGGTTATTCTCGATATTGTTTCTGTTGAAATGAACAATCTGGTAGATTTTGCAATATAGCGGGTGTATGTTGTATATTACGATGTTATGATGAACTATATGCCTTTCTCCTCTGATGTTCTGAGTTGTTCAAAGCGTTTCTAAGAATGCTTAGGCTGTGTGTCCACCAAAGCCTTTTTTTGCCAGCTGAAAACTCTAGACGCTCTGCTGAAGACGCTGTGCTTTGGGCGCTTGAGAGCGTTTTTGGCAGCGCAGTGTTTTTCCGTTGAGATGTTCGTTGCTATGTCTTTAAAAATATTTTAAAAGATGTACCTTCCCTAAACATATGAATGGTAGTGTAAAGCCGCGTTTCCACCGCAATTACCAGGAACTATTTGTCCCAGGAACTTTTTTCATAGGAACCTTTTTTGCCCCATACCGCTTGCTCACTGCATTTACACCGCGGGCTAAAGTACCGGTCCGGGCGGGAAGATGACGTTGAACTGCGTGCGACTGCTCTTCCCAGCCTGCGCGTTTGTTTTGAGTTTTGTATGGAGGAGATTTAAGCTTTGCTGCTTTTGTGTGCGATTGGTTTACTAACGAGGTAAACGGCAGAAAGAGATGCGCACCCAAAGCGTATTCAGAAAGCTCGTAATGCTAGATATAAAAGTAGACGTTTGTTATCAGCGGACATTGACCGTGAGATTGATGGGACGACGCGCGCCATCGGACAGAAAGAATAGCGTGGTAAGAACCAATCAGCATGTTCAGCTCACAAGTCCCACCCCAAAAGTTCCTGAACTCTGAAAAAGTACTACCTCGCCAGCAGGTACTTTCTGGGGGGAAATTTTTACCCGGAACTTCATTTAGACCCTGGTTCCTGCGGTGTAAACACACCGAGTACCACTCCAAAGTTCCTAGTTCCTGGGGAAAGTTCCTGCGGTGGAAACGCGGCTCAAGTAACTATTGGTTTGAATCCTTTGAAAAGTTTAGCATTTTAATTGAAAATTACTGAAATTTAAGTAATTCTCTGAAAATCTTAAAACCGTTGCAGCCCTCCTTTTTGTTTTCATGAGAGGAGCAGTGATCTAGGAATGTGGTTATTTATTTTTTCAACAATGTGTGTGTCTCAGTTAAGTATTTTTTATTTGTTCGGTAGTGTTTTCACTAGTGCTGGGCAGTATGACCAAAAATTTATATCACAGTATTTTTCTAAATTATACCGGTTTCATGGTATATGACTTTTTTTTTTAAGCTTGACTGGGTGTTTTCTACTGATTGAGAGAGGAAATACTGCAGTATATTGACTTAAAATGCCTTATCAGGAAAGAGAGAAAGATTAAATGAAAATATCATTTCATTTATAACATTAACAATAGCAAAATAACATGAAACTTTTCAAAAGACAGTCAGTTCCCTTCAAAGATCCATTCATATAAAAACACCAGTTTTGACTTTGAAACGTGCAGTAAATGCTCATGTTTATTCAACGATGTCAAAGCCTTTTGGAAAATCTATTTGTGTTAAATAGAAATATAAATTAAAAAACTATTCAATTTTAGTTGAACCTATCCATCTTCACAGTCATGTTAAGTAAAACATAGGCTATTGTGCTCATATCATATCATAGCATATTCAATTGTAACAAAAATGAACACCGGCATTCGAAACCGGTATACCGCCCAGCACTACATTTCACTGTGGATTCTTTGGTAAATCAGTCGCAATTTCGGCACAGGCTATGCAAACAGACTTTTTATGATATGGACTTGACAGTAATATGACAGCATAAACTGTGTTAATTCTAATGCTTGATCTGTGACCAGTGATTTCTGATATGTAATGATTCATGTACAGTCGGATGTTCTTTGTCTATGTGTCAGTAAATCAAACCAGTGACTAAGTGGTCAACTTCACATTTTTTCTCTTAGTAGGATGAAAATAATCTGTCTTTAAACTGATTAAATTATAAATAGAAATCGATCAAAGAATGCTCCTTTTACACGAGCTGGAACTGTCAATTACACAACATGAGATTTGACTCAGTTCTAAACTCTCATAATCATCAAATCTCTATTTTTACATCGTGTTTGCACCATGGACTGTTGCACATTGTACTGTTAGTTATGATGAAAGCATTCGTTAGAGAATTAGAAAAAATAATAGAGTTTAGAAATCGAGTGTCAATGATGAGATCACTGCAATCATGCGCTCAACATGTCTGATCGGCTACAATGCTCATCACTGTTACCTTTCATACTTATTTCATATGCAAAAATTCTAGCCACTCACAGCAGTGGGCGTTTACACTGAAGTCTCACAGCAGACACGCCCTTTAGAAAGCATTCAAATCAGATTCAGCCTTTTATTTCTAAATTGTAAAACTGTTTTATGTTAAAATCATACTAACATTATAAGTGCACCCAAGAAACATAAAACAATGCAGTTCATGATCCCTTAAAGGGCACATATCATGCAAAATCTACTTTTTTAGCCCTTAAATGCATTTTGTTGTATATTTAGAGTGTGTTTATAAGTACAGAAAATATGAAATGATTTCTTCAGGTGCTTCGTTTATATCTTTATATTCTGTTTTGGTCATATTTTTCAACCTGTTCAGATTTTTCTGTTGTCTATGACGTTTTTTGAACAATAACGTCACAGTATTTGCAGTGGAACTGACAAATAAGGACATTGACTACCGGTCCAACACTACTGAGCAATCCACCATTATTATTCTCGCTCTGATTTTGTAGTCCAAGCTCAATCATGCAGAAGTTACGAGAGGGCTAGTCAAAATGTTCGGTTGTTGGATGTAGTGACCTGAAGCACTTCAAGGATCCCCACTTCAACAACCTCAGCCAGTATACAGAAGGGTTTGCCGATCGGGTAAATTCCTTCTATCATTTAGCTGCTGTGTTTTCTGATGCTTTCTAAATGTAAGTTATCATTTTATTATCAATACAGATTTTTAGTGGTAAGATCAGACTGCAGTCATTTATCTTGTTCAGTGTGCTTGTTTTAACAAGAGAAATAGTCGACTTTCACTAATAACACCACTGCCTCCATATGAAGACGTTGTTCTGCAGGTTCGTCGTCGTCATCTTTTCACATCGCTCGCTCTGGCTCGAATATGTAAGGCTTGGTGGACAAGTCTTCCGTTGTTGACATTTTGTTAACGTGTGAATAAAAATGTTCTTTGAAGCTATAGTAATCGTATCTCTTATCAAACTACAATAATGGCCGAACGCAGAGAGTTGAACTGACCAGTGAACTCAGCGACCTGGATAGTGGGCGGGAAAGACGCAATTCCTTTTAATTTAAAGGGGCCGCATTGAAACGACTTGCTCACAGAAGCACATCAGAAAAGGGGTAGAAAAGGGGCCTGTGGAGCTATAATAATGAGGAATTCTGACCCAAGCATTACAGTTATGCTTTATATAGACCACAAATGTTTGATTTATAAGTAAAAATGAATGATTTAAAAGCATGATATGTACCCTTTAAAGTCAGATCTTTTTTTCTTATTAAATCGGATAGTATAGTTTACAAAACAGGTTTGAGTTATTTGTTCACAATAGGTTTGACAGTATTAAATGTGTAGGACTGTGTGTGGGAGTCTGTGTTTTTGTGTAAAGCAGCTAAAGTAAGAGTAGGCCTATAGATGTTGTTTTCTTCCTGCAGACTCACCTGGTGATTTCTCACACTGCTGCACTGATAAAAACGTGTTACTGTTTTCTGTAAGCTTATGTGGCATAGTTAAAAGCAGCTCTGATTGTTCCTGTGGATCCTCCTTACCTATTCAAATGAAGGAAGTCTCAGCTTTCCCATAATTGTTATTCAAGGATGGATTAAATTGATCAAAAGACATTTCGAAATTGAATCTGTATAATGTTACAAAAGATTTAGCCTATCTCAAATAAATGCTGTTCTTTTCATCAAAGAATCCTAAAAAAATTATAATAAGAAGAAGAAATCTTGAGCACCAAATCAGCATATTAGAATGATTTCTGAAGGATGCACCTGTTAACCGGTTTTTAGTTTTATTTAGGCTGATCTCTATTCTGCACTTGCACACTAACTGCATTGCAATCATTTCCCAAAATGTAATTTGTGTAGAAATACTGCGAAGTCTGTAAACAGAAGTCAGGACATTAACACAGGCCAGCGATGGGACACACTGAAAACGGACACAAAAGGGACAGAAAATACTGTAGGCTACCAGGTACAGCAAGGTGATTATATAAATGTATCTCTGGAGGGAACTGACTGTCTTAAAAGTTTTGATGGCATTTTCTTTTCTTTCCTGACCTCAGTATAAAGTAGTGTTTATAAGCATAGTGTACAGCGGTACCCAAATAAGTGCTGCTATTTCATAAGTGCCTCCTTCTGCCAGAGAGTGAATTTGCATTTTAATTTATTATTTTTTAATCATTCTGCTGTTTTTGCTTTGTGCAGGTGTTTTATATTGCGTAATTGCACAAATCTGAAGTCAGACCACTCTGTTTTGCTTTAAATGTTGAAATTATACAATATAAAGTTATGCAGTCTGGTTCAAATAAAAAACAACTGCTCTTGCTCTCTAGAGACTCTAACAACTGATGTGATGCTCTCTAGAGTAGCTGTTAGCTCAAGCCTACAGTGCACTAGCTTAATATTGTTAGTTGTGTGCATACTTTCTGAGCGCATACGGCATAACAGTTTGAAAAATGTGATTGTCAGTTAATGGGCCTGTGTTTGTTTGTCATGTGCACAAGTTAGCACTTTATGGAAACTGGGCATCTTGGTGATGTTCTTTCTCTTTTTCCCCAAATAATAAATACTAATTGTTCACTTTTGGGTGATTACAGAAACATTGTTGCAAGATACCCCCTTATGGCCTTGGTTTGGATATTCTTACAGGGATAGTTCACCTAAAAATGAAAATTCACTTCATTTTCTCACCCTCATGTTGTTTCAAACCTCTATGACTTGACTCCAAAAAAAGTAAATGGTAAATTGTTTAGTTACCAATATTCTTCAAAATATCTTCATTCATGTTCCACAAAAGAAAGTAAGTCATTGGAACGACATGAGGGTGAGTAAATGATAAAATAATTTTCTGAATCTCTTTAAGCAGACAAAGAATGCTGCACTTTCTTTATTATTTATTCCTGCTTTTTGTTTATTGCTAACAGTCTATGATAATTCTATTCTGTTCCATGTTGTAAGCTATAACAAGGCTATAAGGGTGCTCTCAAAGTCACTTCTTTTAAAACGCATACAATCATTGTTTTATCCGTAGTGTTGTTAACTTCCTCCTGCTTATATTATGTGTTTTTGCTTTTTAATTCACAATTTTACTATTACTATTTAAAAAAAATAACATTTCAAATAAGTTTTTTCTACACTGTAAAAAAATATTGATGGTTTAACTTAAAAAAGTAAGTAACCTGGTTGCCTTAAAATTTTAAGTTCATTGAACTGGAAAAAGTGAGTTAATACAATGAAGGAGATTAATTTAACCATCAGAAACTCAAAATGATATGTTATCTGAACTAAATAAATTATTTAAGTTGATTTGACAAAAGAAAAAATCTTGTGATACTATACTGTAAAAAATATTGTTGGTTTAACTTAAAAAAGTAAGTAACCTGGGTTACCTTAAAATTTTAAGTTGATTGAACTGGAAAAGTGAGTTAAAACAATGAAGGAGATTAATTTAACCATCAGAAACTCAAAATAATAAGTTATCTCAACTAAATAAATTATTATAAAGTTGATTTGACAAAAGAAAATATGTTGCGATAACAAATCTTGAAAATATTTTTACAGTGTAATATATTTTATAATGTAATTTATTCCTGCAATGCAAAGATGTATTTTCAGAAACGTAAGGGTCTTCAGTGTCAAATGAGCATTTAGAAATCATTCTAATATAATATGGTAATTTGGTGTCCAAGAAAGAATTTCTCATTATTATCAAAATGAGAAATTGTTGAAAATAGTGCTGAAAACTAGGGATGTGCACGAGTACTGGAGTTCCAGCCTGTTCTCACATAAATGCGTCTTTACAACATGCATTGTGTAATGTCATGTAATTTATACGCGAAAATTAGTTTTTACGTGCATATGAGATGCAGTTTTCGCGTGCATTTGATACGTATTTTATTTGCGTGTAAAACACACGCACCCTACACCACTAATTCTACTCAAATTTATAATACACACGCACCCCATCCCACACCTAAACCTACCCTAACCAACCAATGCGTCTCATATGCACGTAAAAACTCACTTTAGCATATAAAGTACACAACAATACACATGCGTGCTATAAAGACGCGTTTCAGTGTGATCCGGTTGAGAGTTCTCGAACGGGACCGAGACGATCCGGTTGATTGTGAAAAGGATTATCGCAGACACTTTTTTTATACTGCAGCATTTTGGCCAGTACCTGACGTCTGATTGGTTAGCGTTCAGGACAGCATGCCGTCCAGACGGGCGAAATAAAGTATTTCTTAAGTAGTTCTTCTTTGTGCTTTAGTTGCCCGTGCCTCAATGCCTTGTTATGGGAAGAGCGCATCCCTAACGGGAGTTACGCATTCTGACTAGCATGTAACTTAGTTCAAGTTTACTTGCATTTGCAACCTTTTGTGCTGATAAGTCTTAATGTTACGTTTGTGTTGTGTATCTATATCTGATTAATCTCATAGCCTACAGGGTGTGTTCTATAGACTTTAGTTTACTGATGTTCATTCACTCTTGAGCTTCACCTCATGCAGCTATTCCTTTTAGATGTCTTTTTTAAAAAAAAAACAGTGATACATTATTGTTAATCTAGTTATTTAGAAAACCACGATACACTTGACATTCCAGAGTTTTTTGATAACAAACCCACAAACCATTAAGAACTGGAGCAGCACAGTACTCTCGTATAAAGCATTATTTAATTCAATGATTGAATTGAATGAAATGGATTTCAGTGGTAAAATGAAGTCCTAAAAATACGACATGACCTCTTTAAGGAATACCTTGATCAGACCAGACTCAGGAATGTCTACATGAGGCCTTTGCTTTATTTAAAACCCAGTAAGAGGCCTAGACGCCTCACCATGATCCTTGCAGAAATCCATTGATTCAAACGAGCACATTAGGCAGATGCTGTAAGCATAAACTTCTTAAAGGGGTTGCGCTTCGTCCCAGCTGTGTAGCTTATCCACCGCTGTGCTGACTTATCCGGTTCTTTAATAAAGCACAGCGACAGGCCAATTCATTGCAGTGTCTCAGGAGGCTACACCTCATCATGAGAAATGGAGCACATGGCGTACCTCATTTACTTGCCCGTCTATTGTAGGTTATATGCCCGGCTCATCTAATAATACATCTTTTGGATGTTTTTCAGCCCTCATTTAAATGAAGTCACTCTTTTCTGATTTGCCTTGCTTCTGGAAACAGCTCTGCACTGGTTAGGGTAGCTGTTTGCAATAGTGGTAAGTTTGCGTTACATGTGTTTTGAGTGTGTGTGTGTATGTGTGTGTGTGTGTGTGTGTTTGAAGGAGAGGAGTGTGACTCTTGACGAGAGGGGGAGGGTATGTAGGCTATGTTTGTCTGATGTTTGTTGAGTGGCGCCCACACACACACCTCTCATTCGCATACCGCCTCTTTCGTTAACTTCTGCGGCTTTTATGTGGCTCGCGTTCTTCTGAGGTATCCTGTTTACTTGTATAACTGCTGGATGAACATCTATTGACTCACACCTTCTGCTTTACGCTGTGCTCTGAAAAGTATTCCACACCTTTTCTATGTTTCTACTCTACACCATTTCCATTGCGTAACAAACATAATCTGTAGTACGCTTGAAAGAGTAGATTTTGAGGTTAAACAATGCTTTTCTTGGTATTGTGTTTTTTACCAACAAATGTTTGTATTTCTATTACGCTAATCGTTTATTAGGTTTAAAAATCTGCTTTTTGATGTATCTGACGTTCAATTAAAACCAAAATACTTCCAAAGTTATTTTTTGTGAAATTGTCTCTGTTCCAAAATAGACATTTTTATTAGTCAGTTGATTCGAAATTTTCAAATTAAATTGAATAAAATTAATGGCATGATATGCTGATTAATTAACCTAATTGGTAACAAATAATAGCATATCAATATCAGATATTTGCTGAAAATACTCTTGATATTATTGTAAATACACTGTAAAAAATATTTTCAAGATTTGTTATCACAACATTTTTTCTTTTGTCAAATCAACTTAATAATTTATTTAGTTGAGATAACTTATTATTTTGAGTTTCTGATTATTAAATCAATCTCCTTCATTGTATTAACTCACTTTTTCCAGTTCAATTAACTTTTTTAAGTTAAACCAACAATATTTTTTTACAGTGTAAGTGGTATTACAAAAAGTAACTTAAGGAATCGATGTGTCGTTTTGATCCACTGCAATTCATTTTACAGTGAAGTTGACATACGTGTTGACACAGGACGTGTTCTTGCTTCCAGTCTACACTATTTAAAAATAACAATTATAATGTACAGGGGATTCAGACTGACATCTTTGGTCAACGCATCATGTATCACAGTTATTTTCAGCATCAGGATCTATAGACACTGTGTCAAGTTTTAAGTTCAACTTTTAAAAACGTTTCGAGACACCTGTTTTCTGTTGCATAATACCGGACGTCCAGTGTTTTTTTTTCTAATGCTAGAACACATTCTAGATAAATTTAAATATACTTTGCATTTAAGTTATATATCAGGCTTGAGTTGCTCTGATGGTTGGAACGTTTATTATTGGAGTATATATACCATACTGTTAATTTTTGGTTGAGTTTTTTTCTTCTATACTTTATTTTATTCAGGAAGGACACATTAAATTGGTCAAAAGATAAATTAAAGACATCTATAATGTTACAAAAGGTTTCTATGTCAAATAAAAGATTTTCTTTTAAGCTTTCTATTCATCAAAGAATCACAGTTTACACAAAAATATTATGCAGAACAACCATTGGTAACACTTTACAATAAGATTTTGTTAATTTACTACTTTAGTTAACTTGAATTAACAATGAACAATACTTTTGCAGTATTTATTAATCTTAGTTAATGTTAATTTCAACATTAATACATTATTGAAATAAAATGTAAGTGTTACATTAGTTAATGCACTGTGAATTAACATTAACAAACAATGAACGACTGTATTTTTTCATTAACTAACATCAACAAAGATGAAAAAATACTGTAACAAATGTATTGTTCAATGTTAGTACATGTTACTTAAAACATTATCTACTGTTAACAAATGATACCTTATTGTTAAGTGTTACCTTAACATTAATAATAATTATTATTTTATAATTGAAAAGAGTTATCTTAAATTGTAATAATATTTCATAATGCTGCTTGTTTCTTTATATTTAATCAAATACAGCTTTGGTGAGCACAAGAGACTTCTTTCAAAAACATTTAAATAATCTTACCCACCCCAAAATATTGAAACAGAACTGCTCTCTATTCTGTTTTTGCAAGCTTGGCAAGTTATTTGCTTTCTGAAGCTGGGTAGATAACATGCAAGTCTTTATTGTGGCAGTGAGTGTGGAACAGTCGAACACGGGGGATGTTGTGAAAGCGCTTACTTGATATCACACCCCCGGACAATTGCAGTTGTTATTGACAAATGTACGTTTAAGCCTTTTGGCATTGCCTGCCCTGATGATTTTCCACACAGGCACGTGCCACTGGGTCAGTGGCTTTATAGGGGGCTTTGATGAAGTTACAGTTCAGCTGCTCTTTAAGTCACTGAGTTAATGGCGCCTTACCCCGGAAGTCTGGCCAGTGAATCAGCCCCCCTTCCCTGCATTCCTCATGTGCCCTCAGTGTTCATACATACCTCACCCTGTCCCCTGGTCAATCCCAGTATGAGCCACCCATTCCCTCAGCTCTAGCCCAGCATGCTCCACTGTCATTTAAAGTTGGCATGCAATGAAAATTCACCTTTTTTAAATGCATGTTATTGATCAGACCAAAAACTTTATATATTTTCTGTACTTTATATAGCACATGGTATTGTATATTGCATGTATTGTATAATGGATTACTTGCACATTCACTCTACTTTATTCTAGTCCACATTTCAGGAAGGAATGTCACTCAAACCACACAATTGCAAAGATGCATTGAACTCAATTGACAAACATGTCACAGTAAGGCGACCTTAATTCAGTAGAACAATAAGATGCAATAAACAGTGTCATTTCATTTATGCTTTTCTTTTTAGGCGGGTTTGTTTAAAAGCATAAGATTATTTTATCAAAGTGGAGCCATGAAAAGTCTTGGTGCCACTGAGCCTGAAATTTTAGTTGTCCAGAAGCACCTGACACACAGTAGTCTTGGGATCTGGTTGGTGGGGTTTTAATACAGGTACTGAATACCCACCTCCTTTTACAGCTGTAAAACATGTCTGATGCACTCTGCTCTGTCTATAAGAAAGTGCAAATTAGTCTGTTAAGTCAAAGTTAAAGGTATCAGAAATATTTCAACATAGCCTATGCAAGGCAGTGTAGACATAAAACACAATGAATGTGTAATGGAAAAAACGAAATAATTTTCTTATTCTAGTCATTTGTTTTCCCTTACCTTTGAAGCGTTGAAGTCCTTGAAACTTTCTGCCTCATTCACTCTCAACTCTATTAACTTCTGGCTCTGGATATTGATAATAAAGAAGTGTTTGAAATATGCAGATACAGGAAATTGTGACATAAAGAATAAATTAAGTACACTGCTGAACAATAACTAATAATTTGAATTCAATTATTTTTCCTATATTTCATATACACATCCCCCGCGTAATCTACGCCCATGACTAACACTTGATATAGGGTTACATAGTTACACGTTAATACATTTACTATAATAATAACATTAAATTATACATAATTATGAATGTAATTTATTAAAGGGGTGATGAACTGAGAAATCAAATTTTCCTTGAGCTTTTGATATCTAAGAGGTCATCATATTATAAGAATATGCTGTAAGTTTCAGAACTGAAAACGTCCAATAAAAGCTCTTTTTGACACTGGGTCTCAGCAAATGACTCGTTTTTCAAAGTGGGAACTATGACGTCAAAGGATAAAACACCACCCCCGCAGAAGATGATCAACGCCTACTTCAACACGGCCGGTTTAGCCCCGCCCATCGAATTCGCGCATTACACGCATAGCTAAATAACATAGATTCCTACCTTGTGATGATAAACCAGATCGAGCTACCAAGCAATACAAAATATTGTGCAGTGCCTGGTTGTGGAAGAAGACAGTGACTGCATAAGCTTCATCTGGATTCCAATAGGACTGCATGGTTAAACTTTATTTTTAATGACGTTCCAGCTGATGAGTTAAAACATCGTCCGTCTGTCCGCTTCATTTCACTGAGGATTGTTTTGTAAACAAGACTGGATTTGCAGACCGATTAAGAGTAAAGAACGGTGCTGTGAATCATTCTGGTTGCCATTTTACAACATTGGACGTTTTCAAAACAATTTCCCCCAAGTGCATCGACAGATGAGTTTAAACTCATTATAATATGTAAAACTGTTCTCCACTCACAGCAGTGGGCTATTACTTCCAAGTCTTCAGTGCGAGACGCCCATAAAAGACGAGCGTTTCTGAGCTGGGCACAAAACTTGGGTACAAAATAGCCTATTACTTATTCATTTTGATGTTTGTGAATGCAAAAACCAAGCGAACGTCTGAAGTTGACCTCACACAACAATATAATAAAATTTAAAAAGCCAGTTCATGACCCGCTTTAATAAATCTTGGTACTTATTTGAGTAAGTACAATGTAACTACTGTACGTCATCTTAGAAAAAAGTGTGACCAAAAAATATTTTAAATATCAGAACTCTATATTGTGCTGAAACAACAGACTTCTCTCTCGTGACGTATGGCGGACTCCAGTCATTTCGTCCGAACCCTGTTTTTAAAATCGACTGCTCGCATGTTAGCTGTGAGCTGTTTACTTTTAGTTCAGACAAACTGATTGTAATCCAATGCCATGGATTCCTGAAATTCATTCACATTGTCGGAGTTGACAGGAACTGTGGATTTCAGAAATCCAGGCTCAGTGATTCTAATAATCCCATTTCCTGTGACCAGCCAAAGGCCTTTGTAGTGCAATAAATGAGGACCTTTCATGATATGTTTTGTATAATCATTTAATATAATCGGTATTTGTGTAATCAGTTCTGCTGCTTAAAGAAAGCACACATCATCAATGTCAAAGTCATCCGTATCCAACTTATCACTGTACTGCAGGAGATCTTCCCAGTCTGCTGAATCAGTTTAGACAGCGCAGCTGTTGGAGGGCTGTCGTGTAGAAAGCAGGGGGCCAGAGAGCTCCTCAACAGGTGACGCACAGGTCTCACAGCCTGCTTCACGACCCAGAGAGCATGTGGCCCACTAGAACCACTTGGCCTCGCAGGACACATGTCAAGTGGGTCTGATAAACATTTGGCATAACCAACCAAAGCATTTGATATTTTTGTTTTGCAAGATTGACCCCAAGATTGCACTCATATATCTCTGGTTGCGGTAACCTCTAATCTTCAGCAACAAAACATTCTTTTGGGAATTAGGATCTAATTCCTCTGTCAGAAAAGAGTGATGTTTTCTAAGGGAAGAAGAGCATTTGATTTAGAGGGATCTGTGTCAGCTTCCCTGGGTGTAAAATGGTTATGAATTGTACTGCTCTTTACTCTCTTTCTCAAACTTGAGGGCCCAAGAGGACAGTTAGTCCATAGTACCATTAGCTCTTATTTATTAGCAGCAGTTTGGTGCTTTAATAGCATTTCTGTTCTCTGTGTGCTGGGAGACGGCTGGCCTAAAACGGTAATGGCACTGTATTTCTGTCAGACTGCCAAGCAAAGATCTCATTCTGTTAGTCTTTCTGGAACACACTAGCCTCTCTTTAACTTCTAAAATATTGTAATATTACATAGCCAGAAAGCTGTGTGAATGTTTTTTTGTTTAGAAAAGTCCTCTTTGGGCCTTTGAATGTCGCAGTGGCAGAGGAATTTTGACCGTGTGGGTGGTTAGTGTTGAGCAACCATAAAAGAAGGCTGTTTGATTAGACAGGGGTCGAGAGGGTTACGGCTCTCTGTCCTCTTGTGCTGCTGATAGTCGTTTTTGACACGGCTGGCTCGTTCCACATTCCAAGCGTTTAATGACTGGAGTATGCTAACACATGACTTCATCCAACTCTGTGTCATGTTCTTCCTTGAATCTGAAGCGGTCTGGTAATTAGTGCTGCTGGCCAAGGCGAGTGTCACTATTAGTGTTGCTCATACTTAAAAGGTGAGAATTTGAACAAACTCTTGACCCAAAGGATTAGATTTTCACACTGTTTGTGCTACAAAGTGTAAATTAACGTGAATGCTGTGAATTTCAATTGTCCAAAAATAGTTACCCAAATCTTCTTGCACATTTATTTATGTAAGGGTGAGTGAATTCAATAAAATGCATTCACCAAGTTATTGGTTTTGGTGAAACTGATGTTAAGGAAATTTTAGTGCAGTTTAGTTTCAGTGCAGTTGGGCTACTAACCAACCATTGCTCTTATTTGCACATTCATGCGAGATACAGAAATGTGGCACCATTCATAACAGAAAAGAAAGTGTGTGTGTGTGTATATATATATATATATATATATATATATATATATTAGAGCTGTCAGTTAAACGCGTTATTAACGGCGTTAACGCAAACCCATTTTAACGGCGTTAATTTTTTTATTGCGCGATTAACGGTCTTTTTGTCCTAGCAAACTTTGTAGTTTTTTCACATACTTTTGCAACAGGACGCGGCATGCGTCCTGATCCATTTCAGCGTCTCGCGCTCGTTATCCACTCAAAGCCGGCTCGCAAGCCCAAACGAGTGTGTGCGGCGTGCCTGTTGTTTTGTTTCCGGTCTAGCTAGATCCGCTTTGCGCTTTGGTCGAAGAAGCAACGAAACGTCCTCGCGCGGCGCAAGCTATGAATTTTCCCTCGTGTGCTGTGCGCGAGGTTTTGAGACTAAATAAACGCCATAGGGTTTCAGAGCGCAGCGTGAGGACGTTTTGTGCCGCACACACTCGTTTCAGCTTGCGAGCCGGCCAAATAGTAACGTTATGTTTTGAGTGGATGACGAGCGCGAGACGCCGAAATGGATGCCAATGAGATTCTGAATGTAAAGTTTACTTTTAAAAAGTTGCCAAATTGTCCCATTGACAAGACCAAAGCGATCTGTATGTTTTGTCATTATGAACTGAGCTATCATCATCGCAGCACGTCCAGCCTGAAACACCACTTGATGATGGCCAAGCAAACACACACACAAACACAGATGATGCGAATTCTCCACCCCCTCGTCAATATCAGGACCTCGTCCAGTATTTCTTTCACCCTTTTATTGATGGACAGTGTTGCATTGTGTGAGAGATTATTTAGGCTATATATGTTAGAGTGAAATTGAACACTATTCCAATGTTATTTTCAATAATAATAATTAAAAAAAAAACATTTGCACTAAACAAGCCAATCCACTTTTCCATGTTGATAAGAGCATTAAAATGAGAAAAAAATGTAACAAAAAGAAATCAAAAGACATTAAGAATAGATAAAAATGTGCGATTAATCGCGAGTTAACTATGACATTAATGCGATTAATCGCGATTAAATATTTTAATCGTTTGACAGCACTAATATATATATATATATATATATATATATATATATATATATATATATTATATATACTTTTCAATGACCGAAGACTCGATACTTTCTCAGTTGGTCAAACCAGCATATGATTTGGTCACACCTTTTTTTTTTTTGCTACATGGCATGGAATTATTCAATGCATGCTGATGAATAGTGGTCTTCCAGCGCTTGCGCAGACCAAAGCATCCACGCCCTCAGATCACTTGGACGTGGCTGTGGTTACATGAGGTAAAAACAAAATAAATACTGTTAGTTTTCTCACACAAACCACTCGTTTTGTGTCTTAGGCCATCAATATGTACTTACATTTACGAATCATTAAATCATGTTTAATTTGGACTTCTCTGTGCATGCTCTTTAGCCCGTTTTCCACCAAACATTTTGAGAGCCGGTTTGGAGCCGGTGCCTGCGCGCGAAACAGTTCTTTGTGTTTCGACAGGCAAAGAACCGGATCTCGGCCGGGAAAACTGGTTCCAAAGCGGCACCAACTCTTTGCTGGACTTGAACTGTTCTTTTACCACGTCATGCTTACGTCGGGGGCTGAGGGCGGGTTTAGATGTGTTCTAAACATCTTTTCTGACAATAATATAGGATCGCAAAGCCAGGAGAAACATTTGCAGAAACACGATGGAGTCCGCCTTTGTAATTGTTATGCTTGAAGTTGGCGCAAGCGTTTCTATTTTTTTTTTTATTGAAAACATTATAAGCAAAGAAGAAAACAGTCACAATAGAACAAATAAATGGAAAGAAAAAAAAGACACAAGATCAGGGGTAAGACTTACATATTTCAATTGTTTTTAAAGTCTTCTTGGTACACAAGTTAGAGATAATCCCAAAGTAATGTACTTGCAAGCGTTTTACGCTAAAGACGTATGGTGACTGTACACAGTGACGTAACGACGTCGTTCCCTGGGCGCTCTAGTCAGTGGAAAAACAAACAGGTTCTGAACGGGTTCGCAAGTCTGAACCAACTCCAAACCAACTTTGAACCAGCACCAGTTCCGAACCAGTTCTTTTTTGGTGGAAAAGGAGTATTTGAGGTGGACCCCCTAAACCTCCATTATATGACTGACAGACAAGAACGGTTTGACCTAAAAATATCAAAATTGAAAATACTGTGGAAACAAAGACACATACATCTTGGATGCCCTTGAGGTTAGCTAAAAAATATCAAAGATTAATTTCAAAGTGAACTATCCCTTTAAAGGGCATATTGCAAGTTAGAGCCCCCAGTGAGTCAATGTATAGAAAAATATATACTTAAATACGTTAATAAGACTTCTGGAGTCGTTTTGTGAGAAAATTTTACATCCGCTTTCTCGAAAACCAGCAAAACCAGAGCTTTTCCGCAAAACCAGAGCTTTTTGTGCAACGCAAATGCAAAACACATGCGGAGGGAGGGAGGCCAATTTGAACAACAGGAAAGTAATGGATCGCAATGACAGTTCGGACACTGAGGACAATGTTTACGTGTATGACGGATCTCAGCCATATGTTTATGAGCCACAATTGTCAAAGGGGACATATTGAGTTGTGGTTTAAGTAGAACCAGTTGAGAACAGGGCAGGTGTTTTTGAGAAGAGACACCTGACACCTGCCCTTAAAAATCATAAAAATGTATTTTGAATTTATGTTAATAGATTAAAGCAATGGCCTGGGACATGCACACTGTACTGCCTATCTGAATGTGGTATTATTAGCGAATAATCAGAATAATGAAAATTGCATGTCAACTGGAGTGAAGAGTTCTGCTCTTGTCATGTAAACATCTTACTGCGACTAAGCCCTTACAATGATTATTAGAAATAATCGCATTATTGGTGCACATGTAAACATAGTCATTTTGTTGGGGAGTCAAGCACCGCTCACATTAAAAAAATTGACTTTCTTCGTATGGTTTACTTGAGGAGTAACTTGAACCTGAAGACCAATATATGGGATCTTCTGTGACTTTTCTGCTACTCTAAAGACATCACATGGAAATTAATAGATGTATTACATCATACATAAGATATTTTTACTGCATTAGTAGAGTCACCAAGTTACTTGAGATGAATGAGGTCAAATATTTAATTTTAACCAGGGTCCATGACTGATTGGTTTCCCTGGCCAGCCAAGCAACGGCAACTGAAGTGTACTCCCCTTTAACTTGATGTGCCACTAAAAAGAGAATACCATAGTCCCAGCATTCAGTGGCTGACGTCGAACCGAAATAAAAGTCTGTTTTTCTTTTCGCAACAACAAAATCAGAGGCCTCAGTGACAGCCTAGCAACATTCTCACAGGGAGGCTGAGAGTGTTTGTGCTTGATGAGTGATGCTGTGCTTCTGCTCATTTTGGTGAGATTTTAAAACAAAGCCATCTACCCAGGTGATGAGGAAGTGTGTTACACACTTGGAAACCAGTTCCTCAAATTGCGGTAATATATAGCAGTCAGCCTTCGATTAAACGCGTGTTCTGTGAAAGAGCTCTTTGAGTATGTTGAGAGGGGCGGTTGCTGGCTGTGTGTCTTTTAGGACTCCCGGTGAGTTCAAACTGAGCGTTTAGACCACGCTGTTCTTTTGCAGCATGATTGAAGCCCTGAAACTATCGGTGAGCTCGCTTAGTCTCGCTGTTCTTTTAAACTCTGCAGGGATGCTCCTCATGTCGGCAAGGCCATCAACAGACTCCATTGAACTACTTCAGGTTTATGAAGCTCCTCTTCAAAAACACAGGTTCACAGGTGTCCTCAGTACACATGGTATGCTATGATGGTTTTGTGCAACTTTAATGTGAGTTTTTACTTTAAAACAAGGCACCTGTAGATTCCCTCAAACCCAGTTGAAGGTTTTTATGCCTGACTCGCTCTGAGGAGTTTGCGGGGTTTCAGATGATTTGCTCAGACCACTGCTGGGAATGATCAATGACCCTGCTAGAATCCTTGATTGCATACAGAAATAAAGACTCATGTGTCTTCTTTTTCATTCTGTTGGTTCAGCTCTCAGTCTTAAGCTGCCGTTTGTGTGATAAAAAAAATGCATGGAAATGCATTTGCTCATCTGAGACTCATGATGTCAATAGGAAGTTTACTGTGTCCCTCAGTTTACGGATGAGTGTCAGTGCAATTGATTTGTTACAGAATATGCGATTAAATTGTGCAAATTAAATTCCTGAATTCAAATTAAATTTCAAGTTGGCTGACAGGATGCAGTTTTGCAATTCAAAATGTTGGAAGTAGTAGATCATCTGTGTGCTTTCAGCTCGCAGGCTTGTGCAAAATTCAGAATGTCAGAATTGGCCTCCATTAAAATCATAAAAAATTCACAATTTAAATTCAAAAATTGGAATTTGAATCAACTCCGCCCCACAGGAAGTCGATGTCAAATTGGAATGACAGGAAGTGGAATTAAATTCATGCCATTCTACAGTCACACAACAGAAAGAATGTGTTGAATCTCATATAAATTCAGTGTTAGCAAGATTACTTTGGAAATGTAATTGCTTACTGTTATACGTTACCCATTATAAATATGGTTTTGATTTCTTTATTTGCATTACTTTATCAAGGTAAAGAAATTTCCTCTTAATTTGATATATACAGTGTATATATATATGTCCAACTTTAAAATTGTTTTTTTTAATAGATTTTATTAATTCCTAGGGGGAAACATTTGCTGTTAATGTAATCTGTACAAGTAGTTCAAACTAATATAATTTATAGAATATGTAATCATATCTGACATACTGTAAAGCTTCATTGTTAAATACTTTACTTTAAATATGTATATACATTTCTTAGAATTTTCATTAAATGGCATTTCTGCTTCATTTAATTCAAATTTGAATTGTAATTCTAGATCCTGTTTTTGACATCAATTCAAATTCAATTCAAATTCAAAAATTTAACTGGAATTCGGATTCATTCTGAATTGTGCACAAGCCTGCCCTATTCTAGAAAAATAGGCATGTTCGAAAACAGGGCATGTGTTGATCTGAAAATCTCAATTGTATAAATTCCTCTTTGCGTCATCTCAATTTAAATTTAAATTAAACTAACCATGGGGTGTTGCCAATTAAAATTACAACTCTAAATTTAAAGGGAGCCCGATCTGATTCTGCACAACTCTGGACTGTTTAACCTACTCTTTATGATACACTACATCATTATTGAGAACATTTGCCAGAAACATTACGATCCCCTGTGTTCTTTCAACAATTGCTCCCTATACACTCCTTGTTCTTGTTCATATTGTTGTCATTGAATGAACTTCTTGGCTGATGCATGAGCTCATGGGAAAAATAGGCGGTTCCCCAGGAAATGGAGGCTCTTTAGTGTGCTAGTCAGTCTGTACTGAACAAGAGGGAAATGCAGGCCCTGAACTCACTGTGTCGACACCAGCACCACTAAGTCCATCTGCTTCATCTTAACCTTACCATCACAGTTATTTGCCCGTGATTACTGACAGCTGCCAAAGGCCAAGCTCGTCCTAGCTTGTGAGGAGGTCAGCCGTGTGAAGGCCTATTAATGTCGAAAGGTCGTTATGGTAAAAGTTGAATAAGAAGATTGTTAGTTACAGGTTCCTCTGCATGATTGATATGCTTAACTGGTTTACAGGAAAGCACTACAAACATGGCAATAAGGGTCAATGGCTTCAGGTAATCATTCAAAAACTTATCGTAACTGCAATTTGTCACTTGTCCCCAAGCTCCCTGTCTTTACCATCCTATTTTTCATCATACTTCTTTACAAGAGAAGAGTTCTTGTAGCAGATGGTCAAAGACTAAGCTGGCATTGTCAGCGCAGCGGTCTGCTACTGTGATTAATTCATTCTTGGATGAATCTGTCTTTTCTTCTCCCATTGTGTCCTGGAGCCCATACAAATGAAAACCAGTTGGCATTTTTTATTTAATTTTAACCTTCCCAGAAGTAGCTTTGTCTCATGGAGCATGTATCCTAAATGTAATAAGCTGTATTGAATGGTTAACTAGATGGAAATCCTGCATTGATGTATAATTTCAGTAGAAAAGTCGATACATTGGAGGAATACTATGCTTTTGCTTTCACATTTGTTTTTTTTATTAAAAAAACAATAAAAATTACTGTATGGAATATTTGTTGGTTATTCTCCTATGAAAATTATTATCGTTGTAGCATTATTATCTCGAAAATTTCATTGCTGATGTCTTTCTATAACTTTGACTTGAGTTAATGTAAACAGCTCAGACAATAAAAAGTAAATTTAACTTATTCATTTATTTAACTTATCCTAACTTTAAAAGAAAGTAGGTTCTTCTGTTTAAGCCCTGGCATGATGCCCTCGAGGTGGACGTGATTTGGCTGCACAACGAAAGTCTGGCTTTAATTAAAGCAGCAGTACTCAGAGCAGGGTCTCCTTGAATCTAACTCTGAGCCATACACTTCTCATCTAAATGCACATTCCCTTACTCCTTACTCATATATACATACACACGCACAGTAAGACACAGAGGTAAGAGTCTGATGGATTTGCTTCATTCATGCACAGCTTAGAGAACGTCTTTAGCCATGTCAGCGTGTGCATATATATATGGTGAGATGATCATGGTCACATGACTCTTCAGAAATCATTTTAATATGTTGATCTGGTTATCAAGAAACATTTCTTATTATTAGCAATGTTGAATTCTTGTTTAATGAAATCTGTGATACATTGTTTCAGGATTCTTTGATAAGTAGAAAGTTTCAAAGAAGAGCATTTATTTGAGATTGAAATATTTTGTAACAAACAACAAGTCTTTACTTTCAGTTTTGATCAGTTTAATGTGAAATAAAAGTATGAATTTCCTAAAAATAATCCTACTGACCCTAAACAGTAGTGTGTATATGCACATATGCTTACAATGAAAGTTTCATCAAAATTGAGGTGAATGCTGAGGTGAATTTGTATGGATTCCTGCAGTTTACACTCAATGTGTCTCATTCGTGAAACACGAGCAGAACGAATTTTTGTGTAAATCGCGTGTAAAGTGGTTCTGGTTTAAATTTTCGAATTTCATTTAAAATGTTCGTATTTTCCAAATGTTAGTTGGTGCGCAAGAAATCTACACCTGCTCCCAGCCACGCGTAAATGGTGCGCTTAACATCCTTTTGCTCATTAATAAGGCTGCATTTTAATTCACCTTAATCGGATACATATTTAAAAAGCATTTTGAAAAAAATATTTGATAGTAATTACATAAGGTTTTTATTTTTACTTCTATTATGAGAGCCAGTAATTTATGGAGGCTTGTTTTCGCCACTGAATAAAAAAAAAAAGAATTGCAACTTTTTATCACACAATTGCCTGTTGTAAAGTCAGAATTGCGAGATATAAAGTCAGAATTACGTGATATAAAGTTCGCAATTCTGAGAAAAAACTTTTTATCGTGACTTTTTATCTCACAATTCTGACTTTATAACATATAATTGCGAGTTTATATGTCAAAATACTGACATCTTTCTCAGAATTGTGAGATATAAACTTGCAATTGCGAGTTATCAGGCTAATTCTAACTTTTCCCCCTCAGAATAGTTTAAATCTCACAATTCTGACTATATCATGCATTTCTGACTTTATATCACGCAATTGCAACTTTATATCTCGCAATTCTGACTTTACATCTCGCAATTCTGAGAAATAAAGTCAGAATTGCGAGATGTAAACTTGCAATTGTGAGAAAAAAAGTCAGAATTGAGAAATAAAAGTCGCAATTACCTTTTTTATCTTTCATTCTATGGCAGAAACAAGCTTCCATAAGTAATAGCAGATCTGGTGATCGATGGTGGTCCTTCTCCAGTTTGAATATGATTTTTCCGAAGTGAACTAATTTGTTTTTTGCTGTCAAGCTTAATGTCAAACCATTTTGTTCTCACTTCTGGGACTGTTCGATTAACAGGTGAAACTCCATTAACTGCATCTGTAATATGCTGCCAAGCTTCCTTTTTTTAGGACCTAATAGGCCACTATGTACACTTGAAAATAAAATTGACGTTTTGAATTAACTTCTGATAATAAAACTTCAATTTCTGCATCCGAGAAATCGTTCTTTTTCATTCGCATTCATGTTATTATATACCTATATATAGATGTCAGTTCGGATATAATGGGCGGGTTTTATGGTAATTGAGAATTAACTTGCACGCGCATCCCATTTACGACTGGTTGGATTTCACTAACACACACACACACGCACACACACATTTCACTATCACATCTGACGTTTATGAAGTATTTGTGAATCAGGAAAAGAGTTTCGGGAAGATCTATGGTCTTATATTCATATCTCAAATGTGTTAGGTTTAGTGAATAATGAAGAAGTGTAGTTTGTTGCACTTATGTTTGTATTTTTATTTTCTAAGACAGTTACAGATACTTATCTCTTTGTATTGGCTCCAAGACTACAAACGCCCCAGTCTGACTGCTCTTCATCGCACTGACTGCAGTTCACCTATGGTTGACTTGGACCGATCTTCTTTTCCAAGGCAAACAATGGCTTACTGTTTAAAAGTATGAATTCACTGAGTGGATAGAGGATGCATGAATGGATGGAGGGATAGGTGGGTGTTGAAAATCCAAAAGAAAGAGAAGTGACTGAAGTGGAAAGGAGTGTCCTTGTGTGCCGTGGGAGGGTGGGCGGAACGGGAATATCTCTTTTGTGAAATCATCACCACCCAGAGGACTGTACTTTGCTGGCTGCTAGCCCTGTAGGTGGAGTTTCCTTCCTTTAGGCCAAATGTTGGAGGTGCCCTGTTGGTTTCGACTCACTAGGGTGGGCCCTTTCCTCTCCTCTCCCAGAATGCTTTACGTCAGGTGGCTCGGATCACCCTTTATGGCAGCCGAGAGTTGTATGACACAGTTGGAAACTTTGGATAGCACTCTTTAATTGGTATACCTTGGCACAGAGAGCATTTATAGAGCATTCTGGGAGTTTGGGGGCCCCTTAAAAAAGGCTGAACGACATGACTGAAGTGTTTATAGCAGGGATTGTCTGCACTGGTACAGTCACAGAGCTGCACTCTTTCACACATGACAGCAACAGCTCGGCTGAATCGTGTGGGCTAGATAGTAGCTTTGTTGAAAAGAAGAGCTGTGATTTGCATTTAGGAGGGTTGTTCTAGGAACAAACACTCTCTGTGGCAGAGTTTGTGTGTGTGTTTGTGGGCCAAAGCAGATGGACCCCCCACTGTTTGAGTTAGCCATTAGTTCTGGTCATTCATACATCTGATGAAGGTCAACTGGGACGTGCTGTCGCACAGAGCAAAGGTACGACAGGTGGGCATCGGGTCGGCGATGTGTACAGGTGGGCGTTACAGAACAGCTACAGTACCAACAGTCAGCTACTGTGTGACTTCGAACAATGCTTGCATTTCAACCACAGACCCTCTACGTCTGATCAAAGCAGACTATATGTGGGTTTACTTAGCTCTTCTTTGACTTGTCCCTAGAGGTTGACAAAATCTGACCTCAAAGTCCTCCTTTTTGACTTTTTTAGGACTAGTTTATGGTATGTCATTAAAATAGCTTCACTACTACTATTCAAAGGTTTTAAAGAAATCAATATTGATATTTGCCAAGGATCCATTTAATTGATCAGACGTAAAGAAAAGAGTCCTGGGGAAATATGTATCTTGGTTTCCATAAAAATATTGAGCAGCACAACATTGATTATTCTTTAGCTCCAAATCAGCATATTAGAATGTTTTCTGAAGGATCATGCAACACTGATGACTTGAGTAATGATGCTGAAAATTCAGCTTTTCCATCACAGTAATAAAGTTAATTAAAACATTTATTAAAATATAAAGATATTTATATTGCAATCATATTTAACAATAGTATTGTAATTACTGTATTTTTGTAATTACCAAATGTAAACGCTTGTGTGTGTGTGTGTGTGTGTGTGTGTGTGTGTGTGTGTGTGTGTGTGTGTGTGTGTGTGTGTGTGTGTTGTGTGTGTGTGAGTATGTTTGTGTGTATGGTATTTGCGTGGCAGTAGGGCAGTGCCATGCTGTAAGTTGAAGCTCTGAAAGATATTGCTCTAAAGTGGAAAGTGGAAGATTATAGTAGAAACATTTTGAGATAATAGTGGAAACATTTCCAGATTAAAGTTGAAACCTTTCGAAGATTAAAGTTGAAACCTTTCGAGATTAAAGTTCGAAACCTTTCGAGATTATAGTCGAAACCTTACGAGATTATAGTCGAAACCTTTCAAGATCAAAGTTCGAAACCTTCCGAGATCAAAGTTGAAACCTTTTGAGATCAAAGTTGAAACCTTTCTTTTGAGATCAAAGTTCGAAACTCTTTCTTTTGAGATCAAAGTTCGAAACCTTTCTTTCGAGATCAAAGTCGAAACCTTTCTTTCGAGATCAAAGTCTGAAACCTTTCTTTCGAGATCAAAGTTCGAAACCTTTCTTTTCGAGATCAAAGTTCGAAACCTTTCTTTCGAGATCAAAGTTCGAAACCTTTCTTTCGAGATCAAAGTCGAAACCTTTCTTTCGAGATCAAAGCTCGAAACCTTCTTTGAGATCAAAGTTGAAACCTTCTTGAAATCAAAGTTGAAACCTTTCTTTTGAATAAAGTTGAAACCTTCTTGAGATCAAAGCTGAAACCTTTCTTTTGAGAATCAAAGTTGAAACCTTTCTTTCGAGATCAAAGCTTGAAACCTTTCTTTCAGAGAATCAAAGTTGAAACCTTTCTTTCGAGATCAAAGTTGAAACCTTTCTTTAAGATCAAAGCTCGAAACCTTCTTTCGAGATAAACTGAAATCTTCTTAGAAATCAAAGTTGAAACCTTTCTTTCAAGATCAAAGTCGAAACCTTCTTCAAGATCAAAGCTGAAACCTTCTTCGAGATCAAGTTGAAACCTTTCTTTAGAATCAAAGCTTGAAACCTTTCTTTTAAGATCAAAGTCGAAACCTTCTTTAGAGAATCAAAGTTGAAACCTTTCTTTTCGAGATCAAAGCTCGAAACCTTTCTTTCGAGATCAAAGTTGAAACCTTCTTAAAGATCAAAGTTGAAACCTTCTTCGAGATCAAAGTTCGAAACCTTTCTTTGAGATCAAAGTCGAAACCTTCTCGAATAAAGTCTAAACCTTTCTTTGAGATCAAACTGAAACCTTTCTTAGATCAAAGCTTGAAACCTTCTTCGAGATCAAAGTTGAAACCTTTCTTTCGAGATCAAAGTTTGAAACCTTTCTTTAGAGATCAAAGTTCGAAACCTTTCTTTGAGATCAAAGTTGAAACCTTCTTCGAGATCAAAGCTGAAACCTTCTTTAGAAAATAAAGTCGAAACCTTTCGAGATCAAAGTTGAAACCTTTCAGATCAAAGTTGAAACCTTTCGAGATCAAAGTCTGAAACCTTTCGAGATCAAAGTCGCAACCTTTCGAGATCAAAGTCGAAACCTTTCTTTCGAGATCAAAGTTCGAAACCTTTCGAGATCAAAGTCTGCAACCTTTCGAGCTCAAAGTTCGAAACCTTTCGAGTTGAAAACTTTTAGAGATCAAAGTTCGAAAACCTTTCGAGATCAAAGTTGAAACCTTTAGAGATTAAAGTCGATAAAGTCAAAATATTTTGACAGTATAAAAATGCAGTCTTCCATAGAAGCTGCGTGTGTGCTTGCCATTGTTTCACATTGCCGCACACACAGGCATTCATAATGGTGCATAGTGAGTGTTTAACACAGTGTGTCTTTGTATGTGTGTTTCAAAAGGAAATTCAACAGGTGCCAATCTTCCAGCATTAGGCGAGCACGAAAACACCTCCACCTGTGTAAAATTTTGTTGAAAGCCCAGATAAAAGTAAAAAGCTACTTTTTTGTTTTGATCCATGGCAGTTCGACTTGTGCAATTACAAGTGCATTTCTTTACACACACACATGCTCTGAGCCAGTGGACGCGAACTGTTATGAATGCACACACTTATGGAATACTGTATTATTGTAATGTTTTGACTTACTTTATTCTCAAAAGGTTTCAAATTCAATCTCAAAAAAGTTTAATCACACGTTAATCTCTGAAATACTAGATTTTTATTTATTTTTTACAGATTGTTTTTTTTTTTGCGTTGCGGTTCAAGGCTTCCGTAGAGCTCACATGTTGCATCATGACTAAAGGTTTGGTCTGATCATCTGCAGACTAATGTTTTTCAGCTCACTTTCTATCTTACTCATCAATCTAAGGTGTCACTTTCACTCTCAAACGTTTGTAGCATTGTCACGAAATCAGGTGCCTTGTTCTGTTTTAATGTGCACGACTGAAATGCACGTTGCAGTGCTTAAAATATTGTGAGTTTGTTGAAAATAGTAGCAGGTATTCTATCTGTCTATCCATCTGTCTTGCTCTCTCTCACCTCATTCTGCGTCTGCGTATCCCCACTGCGACGAGTGAGCGATGAAGTCGACTGCATATGCAGCACTGCTGATGAATTATTGAACAGTGGAAAGTGGACGTGATGGAGTCTTGCACGCAGTGCATACAGAGGAGCCACTTTGTGAAAGGATGACTGATGTCAAGAAAAGAGAGCGAGTGGTTACTGGCTCCTTTATGTCAATGCTCATGCTGCATTTGCTCACTGTCATTTCAGTCTCACAACATTTGCAAATGTACTTTAGATGCACTTGTTGTAGAAGTACATTGTAAATAATCTATTCTTTTTAAAGCTTTTTTGGAATAGATCACTGGAAAATGTCCTCATACCTGAGAGTTATCACTGAAATAGGTGTCTTGTGATATCACATGTCTCTGTGAAATCCAAAGAATTTGACCACAGCCTGAACAAGCCAATCTGAAAACTTGTCTGTTTAGGGTGGGAATCTCTGTTTTCAGATAAGTGAGTAGGAAAAGTTTTTGGAAAAGGTATTCTTTTTACAATTCTACAATATTTCCGAATTGTACTGCAGCTTCAAAGCAAATACCTAAAAAGCTAAATCACATAAGACGAGACTTGTTTTCATTGAATATATCTTGAATATTGAGTGTAAATTGTAATGTGTAAATGGTCTTTTTTTCCCTGCAAAGTCCTTAATAAATTTGTTGAAAAAATCAACCAGTTAAACATAAGACTTAAGCCCTATTTGGAAACTAGTTTTCTTTTGTTACATTTCTATCACTCGACGTCTGTTATTTCATGTACCAATTTGGATGGAACTAACATCTCTATGTTTATTACAGAGGTGGGAATGTTTTTTCTTGACGTGGGCGTTACAGAAGGTCATGTGCATCACGTTTGTTAGTGGTTGACTTGATATGATTTTAATTTATTTATTTTAAACCATTATTAACATAAACTAGGGCTGTCAAATGATTAATTGCATCCAAAATAAAAGTTTGTGTTTACATAATATATGTGGGTGCACTGTGTATAATTATTTTATATATATATATATATATATACACACACACACATACATACATATACACACACATGCATGTATATTTAAGAAAAAAATATTATTTATATATAATATAAATTATATACATGAAAATATGTCTTAAATATATACAAGCATGTGTGTGTATTTACATATATAAAATAATTATACACAGTGCACCCACATATATTATGTAAACACAAACTTTTATTTTGGATGCGATTAATCGCGATTAATCGTTTACAGCCCTAACATAAACTATTGTAAACTTCAAGGGTTTTTAGCAGTGGCTGTTTATAATAAACTTGCATAAGTGAGCAGAAAAATTTAGACAAGTATATTACTCTTACCTGACACTGATATTAAAATTGGCACTCTTCGCAGTTTACGCAATTTTTTTCGTCAGATAGTGCTTTACATAGAAGAAATTAAAATAGTCAAAAGAAATAAGAATAATTAAAAAAAGTTTAGAATAAAAATAAAATGCAGTAAAAACAGTTGGAGAAACAGTTACACAGTGCTCATTCAGTAAATGCACAGCTAAACAGAAGTGTTTTGAGTCTGGATTTGAATGTGACTACTGTAGGAGCACACCTGATCTCTTCTGGAAGCTGGTTCCAGCTGCAGCTGGCATAATAGCTAAAGGCGGACTCTCCATGCTTAGAGTGAACCCTTGGTATTTCTAGCTGATGTGATCCTAATGATCTGTGACCGGTTTATATTCAGTGAGCATATCTGCAATATATTGACGTCCTAGCCCATTGAATGGTTTATATACCAGTAATAATACTTTAATCCTAAAACCAGTGTAAAGACCTGAGGACTGGTGTGATATGTTCATATTTTCTCAGAATCCTGGCAGCTGCGTTCTGTACGAGCTGCAACTGTCTTATGGTCTTTTTAGGAAGGCCAGTGAGGAGGCCTTTACAGTAATCCACCCTGCTGGTGATGAAAGCATGAACAAGTTTCTCTAAGTCTTGTTTGGAAACAAAGCATCTAATTCTTGCAATATTTTTCAGTTGATAGCATGCTGATTTAGTTAGTGACTACTGGTCTGATCTAGAGACACACCAAGATTCCCCTAGCGTCACGGTATGCATTCACCTTGTGAACTTCATCTTAAGGTGCTTGCTATGCCATGATGCGCAAACAGTAGCTTAGGTATAGGTCAAAAAAACACATGAGGAGAAAGCGTTAGGATAATACAACATCAGCAATCACTGATATTCACTTTCGGACAGGATTAGATTTCTCAGAGGAGTTTGCCGAAAAACAGACGTAATATCCCCTGGAATTTTTTACTGAGGTTGTGTGAGGAAAAAAACAGACATGTCAGATTCGGACAGGATTAAACATGAATTTCTATAACGTCCCCTAAAAAACTAGTCCTAATGTTTGGGGTCAGTTAATAATAATTATAATTTTTTTTAATTAATTATTTTATATACCACCAGTGAAAGTAAACCGATTTAAAATGACAGTAAATAAATTTATATTGTTACATAAGGCTTTTATTTAAAAATAAAAACTGTTGTTTTAACTTTCTATTCATCAAAGTATCTTTAAAAAAAAGAGAAAAAGTTTAAGTAGAATGTTTTCAACATTGCTAATAAAAAAATGTTTCTTGGCTCCTGAAAATTCAGCTTTGCCATAACAGTAATAAATTACATTTTAAAATGTATTCAAATTGCTATAATAATTTTTCACAATAGCACTGTTTTACTGTATTTTTGATCAAATAAATGCAGCCTAGGTGAGACTTTCTTACTGACCCCACACTTTTGTTTTGGGGTGTATTTACCTTCAGTCAGAAGTAACTTACTCATTTTTACTACTATTTTCTATATTATATGAATTATTTAAAATGTAAGTAGTATGCAGGATGTGCTTTGAAAAAGTCTTAATTTCTTGTGCAATTTCTATCTTTTGGTGTATAGATTTATATTCTCTTTCAGAAGTTAAAACCATCCTCAGTGAATAGTTGACACGGAAAGGAGAACAAAGCTCGACTCTCATTTTTGGAGTGCTTCTCGTTTCGCTGCTAAAAACAGATTACTCGACTAGCGGTTACAGGAACATCAATGGTCAAACTTAAAATAGGAAACTACTGCTTTGGCATTGTTGTGTGTGAGCATGAGCATGTGTTCAGTTGACACAAAGACAAGCCTGAACATAACGTTCAGCTGTCGTCACTTAAACAGCCTCCTGGGAGGGGAGGCACAGAAAATATGGGAAAAATGTGAAAAATGCCTCCTTACAACTCCCCCTTTCATTACACCCTGATACCGTGTTCAGATTAGCATGGAAACAGCCTGTGGAAACAAAATAAGTTTGCGGTTAATTAACCGTAATTATCAACCCCAAACGGAGGGCCACACAAATAATGTTGACATGAAAGTCTGTGTTTGCACTGTACACACAAGGGTGGATGTCTTTTTTCATGTTTCAGAAGAGACAGAACAGTTTGTCTGTTGGGTTGTGTTATGAGTATAAGCCCTCATTTAGCATAGCTTTCAAAACAAGTGCTCTTTTATGCATGTAGATCCCTGAATCAAAGCTGAAGTCAATGATGTTTGTGTATGAAAGTTCCTCAAAAGGGAAACTGGTTTCAGGGCTTCCAAGGCACAATAACATCATGTGTAATGATCTATATGAATTCAAGTGACTACAAAGCTTATTTCTTGGTAGAAATTGAGCCATAAAGAAAATTCTTTCAACTGTTTCTTTATTCATTTCACTATCTGGCAAACCGCATGCATAGGATTGTGGGATATTATATGCTGTGAAGGGACATCTATATTATCAGAATCCCACTAGATTTAAGTATTTTGGGAGGACAGGATGTGACACAAACATTGAATTTGGATGTGTCTTGATGCCTTCCCAGCTCCTCATACTGCACTTTTTGAATCTGATGTCATATTAACCTTTCTTGTTTTTATATTTTCTCTCCTTTTGTGTTTAGTCATACTTTGTCACTGACTATGACCCCACGATTGAAGACTCCTACACAAAGCAGTGTGTGATTGACGATAGGCCTGCGCGGCTGGACAGTAAGTATGTCACAAATGGATGAGAGAGACTGATTGTCAAACAAATCACACAGGATGTCGGGAAACAACATATTGCCAACCGGCAGTAAAGATGAAGCACCTTATGATGTGATAATACATAATAGAGATCAGATATATTACAGAGAAACTGGTGCATTTTGTTATTGTTCTGGGGCCGTATTCACAAAGGATTTTATCTTACCACTAGGAGTACTCCTAAATCACACTAAAATATTTATTCACAACTAGCCTGACTTAGTCATACTCATATTCTATTGAGAATATGAGTCTGAAACCGCTTAATTGAGCTTTGATTATGAGGCGTGTCTTAACCACACCAGGAAAAAAAAACTAAAAACTCTGCACTCAATCGGATTGTCGGTAGACCTACAACCTATCAGAGCAACGCAGTAAGTCAAATACTTTGCATTTCACAGTTGTCAACAGAACTTACTTATTTTAGAAGTAAAATAACGAGTGTTGCTTCTTTTACTTGGTCCTTCATGAGTGCGACCAAAGGAGAAACCACAACGACCACAGGATTTTCATCACTTCCCATCTTCTTAGCAACCGTCAGAGCCATCTGATAAGTTACACTTGAAGGACGGCAAAGATATCTTTCCGATCGACAAATGCCTTGATTGCAGTTTTCTGTTTGTCTATTAAAATTAATGTGCTGTCGATTCATTTTATACCAGACGCGATAGCGGAATCTATACATCTCAATTCTCCAGCTGCAGTCATCTCTGAGAGAAACCAGTTAAGCGCGCCGCTCTTTGATAACGTGATGATTACGTCCCCGAAGATCACCTGTCCATCATCGTATAAAGCCCGCCCTGGCAATTTGATTGGCCCGAACGTTTTTTGCCAGATCATAATTACTCCTCAATGGATTCGAGTCCAGACCAAACTTCCCATCCAAAAAATGGTGGCGGCGGAGTTCGGGGCTGGCATCCAGGCTAATTCACAATGCCTTTCAGACCTACTCTTAGTAAGGATAAATGACTACTCCTAAACTAAGAGTGAGTCTTCGTTGCTATGGATGACGTCAATTCTCATGCACGAGCTTACCTCACAATGGTCATGGTTATTGGTTGTTTGGTTGTTAGAGAGAGATGAGAGAGAGAGAGAGAGAGAGAGAGAGAGAGAGAGAGAGAGAAGTCGTGAATTCAATTAAATTAAATCAAGGTAGCCTAATACCCTAATGAAAACTGCCACTTGCCTAATAATGAAAAACGACACTTGCATTAACACTTGCTTGGTTAATTGACATCATATTAGCCTATATAGACTACTTAAAGCAAGGGAATGTTGCTCCTATTGAAGTAATGTAATATGAAATGATGGTGGATTATGAACTCGCCAAAACAGAAAAGGAAGCCCAACTGGAACACGGGATCAGTTACTGCTGCTGGCCCAGTTGGTGAAAAAAAAACATAATAAAAGTAAAATTCGACACTGGGATATCAAGCAAAACTTGATATCAAATCAGTATTCAAACTTGATATCTGTGTTTGCATATCAATTCAGCATTCCCGCTTGTCGCGGACCTCGGACGACTGCGAGAGGCGCTGGTGTCGCTACAATCCTTTGTGAATAGGTCTTAGTAAGATAGGAGTCCTCTCGACTTCTTTTAAGCTGTCCCAGACTTAGCTACTTTTAGGGCTAAAATGCTTCGTGAATTACTCTTAGTGAAAAAATTAGGAGTCCTAAAGTTAGGAGTGACACGCCCATTATTTGTAGGAGTTGCTCGTAAATTCGCCAGTTAGGAGCTACTTTTACCCTTGAAATACGGCCCCTGTGCATTATGCATACTTGTAAAATTAAAATATCACAATATCCGATTGCTTCATCTAAAAAAAACTTGGACTTGGTTTTTTCCACCGGTTGTTGATTGGATTTTTAGATGAGAGTGTTGCACTTAAAAATGGAGGCAGATCAATGTGAGCATATAGGGACGGGGTTTAAAGGGTTAGTTCACTAAAAAAAATTATGTCATTCATTTCTCACCCTCATGTTCCAAACTCGTAAGACTTTCGTAAATTTTCGGAACATCTTTTGATGAAATCTGAAAGCTTTCTGTACTCTCCATGGACAGCTACACACTACTACTTTGGCGATATAAAAAGTTCATAAAGAGATCATAAAACCTGTATGAATTGAGTGTTTTAGTTAAAAAAAGTAAAGAGACACAATTGCTTTATATGATGATCACATATAATATTAATAGGCCTTTATTCCATATAAACATTTATCAACTCAAACATCAGTTGTGATAAACTGAAGCTCAAGCATATTCGCTTGACGTTCGAGAACCAATGAGGTTCATTCTCGTGTGTTACGCAGACCGTTGAACTTCCTCAAAAACCAGTGAGGTTCATTCTTGTGTTACGCAGCACTTTTGAGCTTCTGCAAGAACCAATGAGGATCATTCTTCATGAGTCACAGCACATTTGAGCTTCCGCGAGAGATTTGTTCTCATGCGTCAAGCAAGTTCAGTCGAGCTTCTGTTTATGTTCGCTGATCAATGTTTATATGTGAATAAATTCAATATGTTCGTCATATAAAGCGATCCGATCATGAAAACAAACAAGGCCTTTGATTACTGGCATCACTCAAGGCTGTTGTAAGTTAAAAGAAGGGGGCTGACTTTTGTTACACTCATACATAAATTATTCATTCTGCTGTTTGAGAATCACACCTGTTAGTAAATACACTCGTCAATCCTAAACATTGCCATATATACATGACATAGAACCATGTTAAGGCAAAGATAAAGAAATATGAATATAATAAAAGATCATTTACATAATGAAAACACTTGTAATCAAACCTATATTGGTGATTTGGCTTAAGTGAGTCTGTGGGTGACTAACATGGATGTTCTGTGTTTGTTAGTCCTGGATACAGCAGGACAGGAAGAGTTTGGAGCCATGAGAGAACAATACATGAGGACAGGGGAGGGCTTCCTTCTCGTCTTCTCCGTCACTGACCGAGGAAGGTGAGCAATGGTCTACTCACATTTTCTCTCAACTTTCTCTCTTTCTTCCCCTTTCCCTGACATTGTCTGTCTCAGTTTCACTTTCATTCTGTTTTTGTCTTTCCATTTTTATTAATGCCCCTCCCCCCTCCCTCCTTCACTCATTCACATTCTCTGTAACTGTAAAATTAGAGGCTTGCTAATTTATTGCCCCAGGTTTTGTCTGAGTGAAACCCAGCGCATGCAAATAAACAGATCTCACACACATTGCAGTGTGTAGGCTCGAGGAATTTGGTGTGTGATCAGCCGTTTTGGGAGTGTTTAGGGTCCTTCCCACTTTGTGTTTATGCTGTAAACAGTCTTTCCTTCCTTCGTTGACATTACCCTGCTCAGAGCCGATGGCACCGGCTTCTCTGAACACACAATCTCGCAGTCTCTCCAGAGCCCATGACAAGCACTTCCTCCTCCTGCATGACATTTAAACTGCTCAAACTGTTAGAATCAACAGAGACCTCATATCAATGTCCTTCCTCCCCAGCACACACACTGTTCTCCATATGATTGGCTTCTAGCTATTTTACAGCGTTACTGGAAAGTTTATTGGAAAGGCATGAGAACCGAGTGACCTTGTGTCATCCTGTGTACTGTAATGCAGTTCTGTGGCCCAAAACAGAGAGAGATAGCTGCTCATCAGCTGGAAGGGTGGGCTTGTATTACTTTTAGGAAGAGCTCTGCTTTGTGGGTGTATGTGTCTACTTTCATTTCATTATTTCTGAGAATGCCTTTACTAGGGATGCATGATATGGTAACACTGGGGTTATCGGCCAATATGAAGACTATTTTTTTATTAGTTCCCCTCAAGTTGATACCAGGTGTCTCAGCAAAATATCCACTTTTACACAAAGTTAAAGAATGAGAAAGTGTCCTAAAACTTTTTGGCTCTACTTTGAACAATTTATTTATTGATTCATATATATATATATATATATATATATTATGGACCAGGCCCCACGGTTCGGCACGCATGTGATTTGTGGATTAACTGCTAAGTATAGTGAAAGTTTAAAATTTGGACGCGTTTTATCTTGCCAATTTACACATCCAAACGATTTTAAATACGGAAGAAGAGGCGAAGATCGGCACTTGACTCTTACGATTTTACAATTCTCTCAGTTGTCGTAAGTGAACAGTTGAGAAATATATATTCAGTATATTCGGTCCATGCATTGAGAATTGTTAAAGTGACAGCAGCCTAATTTTCCTGCTGTTGTCTGTTAGCCTGGCATGCCAGACCTACATCAAGATGTTAGGTCTGGAAACTCATCATTAACAGGGCTCAATCCGAGGGCGGGATAAACGGTTGTCTTTCAAATTCTCTCTGCACGCAATTGGATAGCGCTAAAGCCAATCAGAGCAATGAAGAATGTGACATACTCAGCGGAGCAAGTTGATATATTATTAAACTTTTATCGTATGCAGTCCAGCTGTCAACATTGAACATTGAAAATAAGGGAGATTTCCTGGAATCCATCCCCAAAATAAGGGATTTTTTGTTTTGTTTTTTACACGACCCACAAACTTTAAGAATAAAACACTAATCATTAAAAGTCTAAAGAGTTTATAACTAGCCTACATATGTGTGAGAGAGAAAGAGACAGTATGTGCGTGTGCATGTGTGTGTGTGTATGAGAGAGCAAGAGACAGTGTGTCATTAAAAAAATAATATCATAGAGAATGTTTAAATACTAATATCAGCTTACGAGGGAAACAGGGGTGGAGTAGTGGTGCTTGCTTGAGATGATTCGGGAGAGGTCCGTGTGCCTATACCGATCAGAGCGCGCTGACATGGAGTAAAGTCTTTATCCTTGACGCCACAGCACGACTGCGGCAAAAATGACAAGTTGATCGTTTGGCACAACTTGTTTGTAACGGCGCACGCGGCGCCGGCCGCATCCGAGGATGAACGACTAAAGCCGAGTATGTCCAAGCTTGCTCTTACAGTCTCAACTCTGTCGTCATTATGTTAAGCCCGCCCGCCGACTCTATACACGATGTGATTGGCCCTACCAGAGTTTGGTTTTTCCACTTCGAAAGTCAACGGAGAGTTGCTAGACCACACTTTGCGGCAAAATAATTTTTGCTGCCGCTAGGGTCCGTCTAGATTTCTAGGCTAGTTGTCTGTGTCATCAATGTTAATAAAATAAACATCATCTACCTCATTGAGAGCAAAGATGATAGTGAGAAGAGCAGTCAGGAGGAAAGTGATAACGACAGCGTGTAGGATAAGTGTGCCGTGTAAAGTGTGAGAACCAAGCAGCATCTCCAGGTGCTCCCATGAGAACCAGACTAAAAACTTTATATGCTCTTTTCTAGGTGTGTAGGCTCGAGGAATGTATCTTTGTGTGTGTGAAAATGCATTGCGTGTTTCAAGCTGTTTGTTTGGGACCTTTTTTAATGGCCATGCATCACCTTGTTTTTCTCAGCTTCGAAGAGATCTACAAGTTTCAACGACAGATCTTGAGAGTGAAGGACCGGGATGAATTTCCCATGATTCTAGTGGGTAACAAAGCTGATCTGGAGCAACAGAGACAAGTGAGTGGCATGAATCACCTCAAGTACTGTGATTTCAGAAAGCTACACTGAATTAGTATTGATACGAACATAGCCTCTGTCCATATTTTGTTTTGTTTTAAAACGACACATGTACACATACATGGAGTACCCGGAGCACAATGTCATTATTAAAGGGATAGTTCACCCCAAAATGAAAATTCTATCAGTATTTACTCACCCTCAAGTTGTTCCAACCTCGTAAGACCTTCATTTATCTTCGGAACACAAATGAAGATATTTTTGATGAAATCTGAGAGCTGGATCACTCCTCCATACTAGTCCATAGGCTTCTAAGGGATTGAAACTTGGCGGCCCAGAAAAGTTAAAGACATCGTTAAAATAGTTCAAGTGACTACAGTGGCTCAATCTTAAGTTTATCAAGTGACGAGAATACTTTTTGTGCGCAAAAAAACAAACAAAAATAACAACTTTATTCAACTATTCATGTCCTTCTCTGAAGGCCTCAAGTGAGTTCACGTAGTGAAACTACGCAAAGCTTCTGGTTGCACTAGTGTATTCTTTAGGCTCACTATTGGCCGACGCTGGTCATGTGTGTGATGCGTGTGACGAACAAACCAGAAGCACTGCGCAGTTACACTATGTGAACTCACTACACTACGTGAACCCACAGAGAAGGAAATGAATAGTTGAATAAAGTCGTTATTTTGTTTGTTTTTTTGCGCACAAAAACTATTCTCGTCAATTGATAAATTTAAGATTGTGCCACTGTAGTCACTCTGACTATTTCAACGATGCCGGCAATTTTCAATCCCTTAGAAGCCTATGAAGGAGTGATCCAGCTTTTAAATTTCATCAAAAATATTTTAATTTGTGTTCCGAAGATGAACGAAAGTCTTACGGGCTTGGAACTACATAAGGGTGAGTAATTATTACTGACAGAACTTTCATTTTGGGGTGAACTAACCCTTTAAGAGGAAATTAAATATGGATGAAATTCAATCTTAATAATCAATGAAGAGCACTGAAAGGCTGAAAAATATCACTAAGAGTGTGTGTGTCTGTTAAGAAGAGAGAGGGTAATAAAAGATACAGGGTTACTGAGTGCAATCTGCAATTGAAAGACACTCAGATTGTGTTACACTGCCACCTCGTGTTAGAACAGAGAACGTTCTCATTAACTGCATCAATTGCCTTTATTTTATGAATGGCAACTTATATAAGAGGTACGGTTTTAATCAGTATCTTATAAGAGGTAATGTTTCAATCCGTATCTTATATGATGTACTGTTTTAATCAATATCAATTTAAAAATTATTTTTTAAAATGTTTTTATTTTAATTGAAGACTGTTCATTTTTCAGGTTACCCAGGAGGAGGGCCAGCAGCTTGCCCGACAACTCAAAGTCACATACATGGAGGCCTCAGCTAAGATCCGTATGAATGTAGACCAGGCTTTCCACGAGTTGGTCCGAGTCATAAGGCAAGTCTCTCATATACAATACTGTGGAACCACCAGATGGTGGCAGAACTCAAACAGCAGGATTGTGTTCTGAATAGAATACTAGTATAATGTTTTTGGAAAAAAGTGTAAAATCGGTACACCTTTCAAACAGTATTATGCTACAGTGTTGTCACATCGCCTCATTATGTTCTATATTTAATACAGCAAGCACTGTTTAGTTATCACCTCAGAAATATATGTAGTTCTTTTATTAATTTTTGATCCAATTTTACATGTAAAAATGTCTTTCATTTTGACAGTCCGATCTGATACTTAATAAAGAGATCACTGCTGGTAATGGAAGACCATTGGAAATGCAAATCAAGCATATTGCATTGAGGGATAATGTATTGCGTATACTGAGCATAGTATATGTACTTGCTTACATTTGATTTTATGACCAAAAATGAGTTTTAGTTTGACAATAATAAATGTGTTTCGGAGGACTTGTAAAGGCATATCTTAAGTTGAGCTTAAAGATTTGTACACTGAGTAAAACATGATTGTCTGATTGTTGCATCCTCTCACAGGAAGTTCCAGGAGCAAGAGTGCCCACCCTCGCCGGAGCCCACGCGCAAAGAGAAGGATAAGAGCGGCTGCCATTGTGTGATTGTCTAATTGGCCTCTCACTGCCGCCACTCACCCAGCTGCTGTCACCAGTCCCTGCCCCCCACCCTGCCTTCTGACATCACGTCCTGTGTGGATAAACTCGCTGCCTTTCTACGTGTGCATGTCTTCAAAACAGCAGTGTCTCTCATAGCCTTATCAGGGGCATTTGTGCCTCTAGGACTTCACTACTAGAAGAACCAAACTGACAAAATCTTGATCGAAACTCACCATTCTACCTTCAACTAGAGTACTGACATCAGTGTGACCTAAAATATGGTAATCGTGCCCCCAACACTAAACATCGCTCCTTACAAATTTGCCATAAAACACACACAATTCCTTTTTTTGTATTTTGAAGGATTTTTTTTCTCTTGCCTTGTGACATTTGTACTTTTGCTGAGATGGAAAGACTAAACGAAACACCATTGGGATTGCAGAGGACATTTAGTCACCGATCTAGAGTGAGATGATGTTCTGAAGCTTTGTGTGCGTGTGCGTGTGTGTGAGTCATGCCATATCTGTTTTTACTTCCATATGCTAAGCAGCGATTGTACATAATTGAAGATTTGTGTGAGTTGAGGCCACATTTATAACGACAAAAATCAGTTGCAGAGTACCGTGTGTGAGGTTGAACAGCTTGTTTTGACATGAATTAACACATTAATGTACTCGCAGATATGTACATAGCCTTTAACATGCCAATTTTGTCAGCAGTGAAGTCAGATTCCCAACTTCTGGTTTGATCAAGAGGCCTTTTTTTCCCTGTCTTTTTATGTTTGCATTGTAAGACTTCTTGGCATGTATGGATTTGATTCTTTCAAGGGGATAATTCACCTAAAAATGAAAATTTATTTACTCACTCAAATTACTCATGTGTTCCAAAGCTGTTACAAACCACATTTTTTATGTCCATACGATGAACAGAGAATTTCCATATTTTCTGACCTGAAAAGTATAACCCACTTGAATTGCGTGAAACTTTTCGGTTTTCTGCCTAATAAAATATCTATGGTTTAATGTTAGAGGCCAAGAAATTAAGACATAATATTAGAAGTGTAATTTTACTGTTGTTCTTTAAAATACAATTATTATTATAAAATGTTAATAATATTAAATTCAATATTAATTAATTTTTATAATGAAAAACATTTTGAATAACAGTAATTATTATTATACAATCATGTTGAATGGGGGATAAAACTATTTTTCTTTGCTTTTTTTGTCCTTAGCTGAGTGATTATATGCCGGATTTGAAAGTCAATGTTGTTTTAGGCCAGAAACAGATTTGGAACGACATGGGAATTTTCATCTTTGGTTGAACTATCTTTATTGTGAAATGTATTCTTCATGTAGCCAGATTGTTGAAGCCTTCCTGACTCTCAGCTCTGATTTCTACAGACTATCTTCAGACTCAGGTTTCTCCATTTACAGTGTTTTCACAATGTGCTGACGATGTCCGCTCGCTCCGAACACAATAGGTTGTCTGTTCTCTACTAGGTACCCCACCAAGATTGATGACACTGAGAAGTTGTCACTGAAATAATTGTGTCTTTCAGTTTGGAAATGTATTTAAGTGACTGTTTCAAAGGGATGGTCGCACATTAGACATCCAAAAATATCATACATTAGATATCCACATTCCCTCAATACTATTTTTGATTTAATGTGGTTTGACATCTCACACTTAAATCTGGTATTTCTTATCTGACAGGTGATAATTGTCTTTCTTGCCTTCACTATTGCATCTTGCCACGATTTATTTTCCAGAGTGCATTTCTGTATGAGGGATTCAAACTGTTAATTTTTTTTTGTGTTCTATCATCATGTAAAATAAGAAAAAAGATGGAAGTGATCTTCTGAATGGACATGATTAAATGTTTTTACTATATACTTTTATACATTATTTTCTTATCAGACTAGTTAATGAGTATTTTTATATGTTTGTAAGTGGAAACGCTCTCGCGGCACAAATGTGTATATGTAAAGAGGAGTATTTAATTATATCTCGTTTTTGTTTTTAACTGAAAAAAGGCCAATGTATGTTGAACTGTGGTCCTTTCCTGCTTTCGGTGGACTGAAGCCGATAACTCACGCAAATAGCTCGTTCACCTCATAGCCTAAAACGCTTCACCGGTGATCACTGGGTCAACCCTTTTGTGATGACTTCGGGTTCATCTCCTTCCCAAAACCTTGTCCATTACCAGATACCAGTTATCATCAAAACAGATCAAGAAAGCTAGTAGGAACAGAAGTGCATGGCTCTTCCTCTTCCCAGAGTCTGTGTACATCTAATCCATACTGTGTTTTATTTGTCACATCTTTCCCTCCCCCTGTATAGCCTCTGGTGCTATAATAAAATCTATGATTTATCTGTGATATATTATTTTTGCATTTCCTTTCTGAGGACGACGGTACGTGTTGCACAAAATTATAGCTTGTGTTCTTTAAATCGATATTAAATAACAAGCGCCACTATGTGACAAGTAGATTGTTATTTTGCTGTCCTTAAAGCTACAGTGTGATTTTTACCCCCATCTAGCGGTGAAAAGGTATATGACCATCCACGAATATTAGTTTCTGTTCCTCTCAATTCTGATTTCGTTTTAACTCCTACGAGATGGCACAATGTAGTCCAAGATTAACATGACTTCCAGTTCAACCTCGTCCATGAGTGTTAAATCAAACATAAACGCGAAAGGCGAAGCTTGGTACAGGTATGTCCTTCTTTGGCTAATGTACTTTCAAGATGGAGGGGCAACATGGCGACCGACATTAGAACCCCTTACCCGTATGTATTTTCAATGGCATATTATACACTCACAAGAATACTTTATTACTTGAACAAAGTAAATATACATTAATGAGCACATAGTATTTTTGAAAGAACTAAGTGGTTTTAGCTAAGAATAAACTAAAAGAGTTACACAGTGTAGCTTTAAGCATGTCCCCTGTGATTTACAACACTTCTGTGCTTTTCTTGGGCAGTGTTCCAGTAATGAGCTGTATGTCACAAGCTTGTTTCGATTGTTTTTGAATCTGCTGTGTATTCTTCCGTGAGATCTAAAAGTGTTAGGTAACCTTGTGATGGACGATCTTATCATCTTTATGAATTAAGAGGATTGGCTTCAGAAAAGCTATTGCCCTGCTCATGTCATGACAGTTACAGTATACAACTAAAGTAATGAAATTGAATCAATGCAGTGACCGCCATATGGGTTACAGATTTATATGAGATGTTTACCATCGCCTGTAAATGAGAATGTACAGTCACTATTAATGCTCACTTAGACAGGCCTTGCATGGAAAGGGCTGAGGTTCCCAAAAGCGTAGATCGTAGAGGCGTTTGGTGCCATGTTCTATCTACTTGTTCTGCAATGATTTTAGGAAACAGCCCAGGATGGTTTTGCTACTAGTGAAGCTTATGATGATGATGCCACCTTACACTATTAGGGAGAAAAGGCTCAATGGGGTTCTATATAGGTTCTTGACTCAATTTTATTGTAACCCTTGATGCCCAAAAGTTCCTAAGGATGTTTTTCCCTCGTGATAAAGTCTGTTTACAAGCTGTTTAATTCATAAAAATCAAAATAATACCTGAATTAAAACTACATCCATAAACTGATCCATGATGAGAACCTCTAAAATGGTTTATATAAGAAGCTCCTGTCCTTAAAGGTTCTATATAGAACCTTTTCATATAAGAGTGTATTACTGAACAGCATTACATTAACATTACAGAATTTACAGAACTGAAGTCATGCAGGTACTATGATGTTCGTCAATTGGTTTGGTCTGTTTCAAGTCGAATGAATTTTCTCATACTCATTTTTACAAGTGACATAAAGACTTTCATTTTCAGAGGCTTGGAGAACACCTTGAAAAAATGGGAAAACACCAGACTGTCTGATTACCTCAATCATATTTGTGATATCCACAATAAAATTCTTGATTTCTTTGCTTTTGATTAATGTAATTCTCTATGTGAAATCTACTGGATTCAATATGCAGGATGAATGTAAGAAGCAATTAAGTACGCAAATCATTTTGTTTTGCTTTTGACATTTCTGAAACTGCTGTTTCCCCGCATGTTCCCAGAAAATTATTTCATGTGAAATGGGGGAGACTTGATGTTTAATGTTTAATTCGTTGTGATTTAGTATTTCATTTACACTGGTTACCACTGAAGCTTTTTCCAAGGAATATTTGTGTAAGGAATAATTGACGACGGGCCATTTAACTATTAAAAAATAATACACACCGAGGTGGTAAGAGCGAGAGAAAGAGTGTGCTTTCCGTACATAATAAAAGATGATTTCGTGGCAAAAAAACATGGAAATACTTTGTTGTTTTAATCCTATTGTTTACTATATTTGCTTGGTCAGTGTTGTTGTGGGGTTTGGTTTATTTGCTGCTGTAAGGACCTTTGAAATAATAAATCATTTGGCGAAGTGATATGGAACTGTAATGCGATCAAGACCTTCCTGGAACTACCTTAGCCGCGTGTTTCCCTGAAAATAATGCTTGTCAGCCAATCAGATTCAAGCATTCAACAGCCCTGAAGTATATCTTATAATTCAGTGATGAGACAAAATATATAAAATTGTTCGAATAAATCAATCCTGTCAGGGAACCATATAAAATCATTTTGAGACTGTTTATTGGGTCTATTAAATTATTTAATTCTAAGATTTGAAGTTATTTGAACATTGATTCACTTAAGTAACAAATGTACATGATGAAATCATGACACTTTTTTCAGTGCAGGAAGACTTTAAATGCTCTTAATGCATAAAATGTTTAAGCTCAAAATGACAGCAATGTCTTCAAAAAGGGATTTGCATAAATGTATTCTCTGGGTGTATTTTTGTTGTACCATTTGCAGTGTGTGGGTGAGTGCTGTGTACTTGTCAGCATCACCATGGGTGACAACACACATTGACATGGATAAGTGGGCTTTAATAATCACAAACACCTCTTAGCAATGAAGGCTTATTTAAGGAATATGAAAATGAGCATTGGTGTGCCAATCAGGTAAGCAATTTGTCTGGTCTGGAATGGCAGCTAAAACACTTTTCCTGTCACCCTGATTAGTGATTAAGTATTCGAACAAAAGTGTTGATGTTCTTACTCGGTCCAAGTGTGCCTTAGACTGTCTAGACCCTATTAGGAATCTGTTGTTTGGGAGTCTCAGTGTTGAGCACATCTGAGTCATGAATGGACGGATTGACACCTTTATTGTCACTGGCCTTGCAAATGTATGTGAGCTTGGCTTAACTTGTAACCAGAGATTTGAGTTTCATCGTGATAGGAACCTTATTTAGACATCTATATAATGAGTCACTGGAAAATTAGGACCTATGAACCATCGGGTCTCTTACCCCTCTCATATAAATCTTTCACACCATTCAGTTTATCTAGTGTGGTATTTAGTCATTGCTGATGCATAAAAGAGATCATTTCCTGATGGCAAAAAAAAAAAAACATTTTGGTCTCTACAGAACATTTTGAACTAAACTGCTCAATTCATATCAGATTCAGTTTGCGACCTACTTATGAACTTTTTTGTCAAAGTAGAAGTTGCATAGCTGGAGAGTACAGAAAGCTGTCAGATTTAGGGTAATTAATGACACAATTTAAATTTTTCTGTAAATCCCTATAAGTGAATTTTGGACTCGGATTCAATATTCTTCTGTGTGTTTCTGTTAAAAAAATAATTTACAAGACATTCATTCATTTTGATTTGTGATGTAAACATATTGTTTTTCCATTCTGAAGTGATGAGGTAAAGATCACCCTCTCTCAGATTTGCTGCTGAAGAGTTTAATTTTCAGTAATATTTTTTGCCATTCATTTTTTCAATTACTGTATTGTCAAAATGCAAAATTTTTACATAAAATATTTGACTTAGTATTTTAGGACAACACAATAAGGTTTCATTCTCTGCAACATTAGTTAGAATGAACTACGAACAAACTACTTCTGACAGTTTAATAACCTAATATTTCATTCTCATATTTTATATTTCTATGTTAATTTCAACATTTCTACCATATTTTTAGACCCAAAGTTGTATCCGTAAGCATTAATACACTGTGAACTAACACAAACACTAACACAAGATTCATGAATGCTGGAGATTGCAGATCTCCCATTGTTAGTTTATGTTATTCAGTTCATACCATTTAATGCATATAGGGCAGAAGTCAATGGGTATATGCCACTGCTGGTTGCTGACATTCTTTAAAATATCTTAACATAATATCTAAACTCACAGGTTTGGACACACAAGGCTCAGTAAATGATGACAGTTGTTTTCATTTTGGAGAGAACTGCCTTTAACTAATGTTAACAAATAATCAACATATCTGAAAGTGTGTCATAACCCTTTTACATAGCTTTTAAAAATAGGCCTAAATGCTCAAAATTATGAATTGTTTATATCATTTTATAAAAAAAATATCAGATGACAGCTGGGATTTCGCAGGCCTTAGTGCCAGAAGAGGTGCTTTTATTAAATGTGTTTTCCAAATACTATAGACCTATTGTCTGATGCATCATCATAATGCACATGCTAAACATGTCCACAGCTCATCGGCTCTTTTTTAATCTTAAGGGGGAAATATTCACCCAGTTTGTCCATCTCGAAGCAATTGCCTTGTCTACAATAAATATAAGATTCAATTGGTCGCCTCAAAGTTGAAAAGACACCGAGTTTTCCAACACTCTGCCAATAAAAAAAGCGCATAACTGCGATATTTCTTTCAAGAAAGAAATCGTCGTGTGCGCTCAATTTAACAACTGACATTTCCCCTGTCACAGCCAGTGGTTCAGTCCACCTATTTTAAACCCCCACAACCTAACGGTTTTCTAAGGCTACAGCTCCCCACTAGAAGCCTCTACCAAAGACGTTCACTTTATCGAAGACGAGTATTTAACACAAGACACCAACAACATAATACGGCTCGGCGTCGCTGTGTAATCAGCAGTTGTTGACCGCAGATGGCCATGGACAGACTGACCAACAATAAGAGCATGTCGTACAGTCGATGGAGTTATGACAGGTAAGCACGCCGTGCAGCATGTAAACAGACTGTAAAACCCTGTTTTTATGTGCGTGTTAAATTATTAATATGATAAAAGTCGAGAAACGCGAGCAGCCAAACCAACCCAGTCGTTCTTATTAACAGTGAGAGAAGACGCTGATTTTAACGACCGAAGTTGTGCTCCGTTAGCTACAAAGTTCCTGATTCTGAGGAAAAACAACAAATGGCTTCTTTCAGTGACAAATAGTTATTGTTTGCTAACCTGATGCTGTAGACTATTTTGGTTTTCCTGTCCACAGAGGCGCTTGTTCAGCGAGTAGAATCTGATTTGACAGCTGAATGGAGAATTGAATTGAGTCAATCACCACATGACTGAAACCTAACGGTCATTTTGTTTAAACTACGTATCAACGTTGCTTTGGTGAGCCAAACGTCTCGGTTCTATTTCAACACGTGCTCTTTGCCAGGGCATCTCTCGTGTATTTTTGAGTCTAGCTTCAGCATCCTCTCAGCTCCACTGTCAGCATATCAATTCTCTACAGGCATCATGAAATCCTGCCTCAGTGCCTCTCCTTATGAACCAGTAGGAAGATACTGGAGATGTCTGCAGTAGGTGACACGTTTGAAAACCCAGGATGTGATTCGGTATGCTATGACTGCTCTCCTCACTGCTCCACAGAGGAACTACAGAAAGTATGCCCTAGAGCCCTGAGGCATCCTTGCATTTCTCCATGCACATTCCGTGCTTCACACTTCTCTATAGTAAGCAAAAGTGGTTTGTTATTTAAATATGTATTATTTATGAATCACTTGATGAACAGTAGCCCTGATGACAGAAGTGTGCAATCAGTTACATTGCTATTCTATAAGGCCATAGCACTGGAGCAGTCAAATTTTAAAGTTAGTTAAAAAAAAAACCTATAGGATCATACAATTCCGGCCAATATAAGCCATTCATAATTTTGATCATTATCAAATAGGTGACAAAAAGTCATCTGTTTTTAAATTGGGTTTTTAACAATTTAATCAAAAATGGTGACATAATTTGCAAACTGAATTGCAATTGGTCTTGTATTTGTAATAATTAGTTATTAGTATGTATTTGGTTAAAGGACAATGTTGGCAGATGTACTAAGTTTGGGATTGTAAATTTACGTATCACCAGAACCGAAGGGTACATTCTCATACAATTTCGGACGCAGTATCTGTCTCTCCATCTCTCTCCTCCAAGACCCTTTTGGCATAGTTCAGTGTCTGCGGATGCATGTGGGTGATAGGGCACAGAGGTAAATGTAGGAAGTGTTCCTATGGCAAAGACAGCGCTTCAGAGAACAGCTGGTGCTTCTCCTCCAAACAAAAGGGAATACTTTCCATCACTGAGCACTGTCTCTGATGAATGGATAAAAGAGACAATACAAGAACATCAGGCTGGAGTACATCGCAGATCATAGTTCTGTATGATGCGCAGCGAATATAGAGCTGTGCTGTGATGGAGACAAAGCACCACAATGTTTTATTCAGCTGACTGTAATCCTTTGAACTATGCAGAAAATAACATTCCCCTCACCTTTTTAATTTAGCCTCTACCTGCCATTTGATCAGCTCCAGAATGATCCCTTGAGCTGGTTTGGGATTTAATGGAAGTATGGCACTGATTACAGTGCACAGATCGTGCAGGCATTATAATTGTGAGCCATCCTCATCAGGTCTGGAGCTGCTCTCAGGCGGTCTAATCAACAACCCTGTGCTGTGTACCCATTAACAGTGATGTAACATCCAGGTGTTTGGTGCAGATTGTTTTCGGCACACAAACAAACTTCAATGTAGTTAAGCACTTTTATATTTATGTTAAAGAGAGTGGAGTCTGCACCAATTATCCAAATGAATGTCAAGTGATCTCATTAGGAAGCTGATAAGACACAATGCCTGTTTAGGCAGACCTGATGATAATTTATTCCTGCTTTTTTTCACTTTCCACAGTAGTCATAGAAGTATGCAATCGATGCATGTAATTGACCCTTTGCTACGCTCAGCCTGCTTTGTTACTGTTGCTAACTCCAACCAGCTTTACAGAACATCGTATAGGAAACAACACTGGCTTCATCTGAACACTTCCCAACAATAGGGATCTTCGCTCGTGAAGTCACGACGCGGTTACATGTGCTCTGGTTGGCATAAAAGTAATGTCCTTTTGCCGCACAGTATTATAAAGTCATAATTTAACCCAAAGATTGGGTACTGTACAGTCAGTGTATCATCTGGAAGCAATAGATGCTTCCAACTCCTGACTTGCTACAGTGGTTTTGATGGATCAAGCTGGTTTTTATACTGCCAATGGTGTAGCTCGTACCAAGAGCGTGTTGAGCTGAAACGTGCGTACGTTCACGAAAGAACCGCTAATATGCAATAGGAAAATTCAACTGCAGTAGTCACCATTCAACCTGAAGAGGGCAGCACTAAGATGTTTTTACACCATATATTGTAGAAATACAACACTTTATACACAAATGTCAAAAAGGTACTTGAATCAATGACTGGTATTAATAAAGATCGATTCTTACAGATCATTAACTAAAAAAAAGTTGGTTTAGGGTTTAGTTACTCTTTAAGTGACCTAATACCATTGAACACATGTACAAACATGCAGTTCCTTCATGGACTTAGCTCGTCTAAGAAAATGTTGGATGGCAACAGTTGTTAAGGCAGCGCTTAGCGAAGGTGCAGTTGTCTATTTCTTTTTTCATGCTTTACTATAGTAAAAAATATGAGGACTGTGATGGTGCAGAATCGGTTGGAGGCACACAAATTTCATATAATTTACTGCAGCACATTGACTGAGTGAATTCCAATAGGGGTTGAATCGCTCTGAATTACATAGAACATCTACTGTGTTATTCTGATAATAACACACCATTGTGGAACCATTGCATGACTTATGTAAAGCCACGCTCGCTCTCTAAGGCAGATGCTTGATTTGTGGGATTAATTTCGCATCTCTGCTCAGAATTTTTTCACCTCAGGAAAGGTGAGAGAGAGAGAGAGAGAGAGAGAGCTATCCATTAGCATTTTTATTAATCTCAGTGGCAGTGTTAGCTTGTGCTTGAACCCCCAGAAGTACTATCCTTTTTTGATTCCCTGGTTGGTTTAGTAGCCCAAGGCCCAATTAAAAAAAAAAAAAAGATCCCATAATAAATACCTTTTTTTAATGACCAAGTTTTTGATCTCACGACAATTCGATACGAATTTTAATTGAGTTCGAACTCATACAACCTCGTACGAATTTAATCGATTTTTGCTAAATCTTACATATTTTACAAGTTGCCCAATTTGCATGAATTGTTATGAAGGACCTAACTCTGACCCCGCCCCTAAACCTAACCGTCACTGAGGTTTTGACAAATCGTACGAATCAGTCACATTTTACTCACTTGTACGAATTTGTCGTGAGATAGTGTTGGGTTAATTAGAGGATGTTGATGCTGGTCAACCTAAAGGCTAGTTAAAGTGTTCTTCTCAATTCCTATCGACGTTAATTTGGCGTCACAGGGGAGCAGATTTATAAGGCTTTTTGTTGATTCTGCTCACAGTGCAGCTCTGATCTATACTGCGAGGAGAGCACATTGTTGTGCTTGTGTGTATGTGTGGTTGCAAATCTGTTTTGTTTTAAACCGTATTAAGTGTTGTCCGTCAGGTCTGGCCCCTGGAGATGTGACCCCTGACATATACTCAGCCTATAAATGAAACATTTGAGACCGGTTTCTGTGGTAACCATAGACCAGTGACTGAATCTAAACCTCCCATTTACTGAACTATACAATACATGCTCTAGTTCTGTTTCTTATATAGATCGGGCTCATGTCTTGGTTAATGGTCTTATAATTCATGCAAGTTTTTTTTATTAGGTCACAATTCAAATGATAGAAATTTTAATAATTGCTTATTTTTATTAATAGACTGGCAGCTTATTGTTTTTGAAAGATTATATAAAAACTGGAAGAGCATTTTATTTTGCTCCAGGTTCAATCATTTAACATCTGTAGCTTGTTTGCACTATATATTTAAATCATTAAAATATTATTCAGAAGGAGTTAGCAAAGGTTTTTTTTGGGGCTGTCAAACGATTAATAGCGATTAATCGCATCCAAAATAAAAGTTTGTGTTTACATAATATATGTGGATGCACTGTGTATAATTATTTATAAAAATACACACACATGCTTGTATATATTTTAGAAATAGTTTAATGTATATACTGTATATAGATTTATATATAATTTATATTATATATAAATATTTTATATATAATTTAAAAAATTTCTTAAATATACAAGCATGTCTATATATATATATATATATATATATATATATATATACAGCTATGGAAAAATTAAGAGACCACTGCCAAATCAGCAGTTGCTCTGGATTTATTATTTGTATTATTGTAGTATAAATAATGATACACAGTGCACCCACATATATTATGTAAACACAAACTATTATTTTGGATGCGATTAATTGCGATTAATCGTTTGACAGCCCTAGTTTTTTTATAATCAGTTCTTTTATTCAGAATAGATTATAAAACAAATACTGTATTACATTATGAATAGCAAGAGATTATAAATATCAAAATTATCTACACTATCAAATAACATGTTATTTAACTAGTTAAAAAAGTGTTATAAGTGTCTTGAGGAAAACACAAAAAGGAAACATACGCTGTTCTTTTGATTTCCTCACTGTAAGCTGTGAGCATAAGCCCTTTCTCCCTAATGGGCTGAAAAGGGCCACAGAACAGAGACTACTGCACTGCTCTAATTACTGTCTCAGAGTCAGAGATGTGGAGTTCGCAAGGGAAATGCATTCGCAGGCTGGAATATTTTAAAACAGAAATGTTTAAAGCAGCATAGAGAGAGAGAGAGAGAGATAGAAGATCTCACCCTAATGTCTCTGTAACACAAAATATGAGTAACGTTTCTTCAGCAGCTAGTCTCCTTCTGTCTGCTTCAAAATCAGTTCTAATTGTCTGATTGTGTCTGAAATGCAGCTCTTTTTATAAATACTCTGGTTTTGAATTAATTACGACCAGTTACTCATTCACACATTAACTGTAAAACAGGGGGAAAGTAGATAATTATTATGACAGAGGATAATTAAGCCAAACCAGGCTGAAGGCATGTTGAGTAGTGTTAATTGTTTATTTATTTTTTATTCTTCTTTCTGCCCATGAAATCTGAGGGCCCTGATTAATGTTCTCTGCTGGAAGGTTGTCGGGTAGTCAGAAGGGAGTAAAAAGCTTTTTAAAATAAAAAGGTTTTAGGTTGAAATTGTTAAAATTAGCTTACCAAAAACCCAAAAACTTACCAAAAACTTTTTTTGGTGCCTGTGTTAAGAGGTTAGCATTCACACTGGACATGGATGCGGTCCGGCAATGTGTTCCTGCAGCGTTGAGTCTGCAGCAGTGCAGTGATTGATCACGCACTGAGCCTAATTTTGCTGTGCTGAACACGTTGAATTAAAGTGACAGCGCATGCTTCGTGGTCACTCAGAATGAAGATGGATTGACATGAAAATGTAGCAATCTCACCATAAATGCATTTAATGAATCTATAATACTATTATTCACAGTCATCTTTTTACTTTAAGCCTAGGGTAAAGCAAAGAAAAGCAAAACGCATATAGTGTATCAAAAATAACTAATGCTGTCAAAATGATAGAAGTTTTTTTTTTATTTTTTTTTCGTTTTGTTATTTATATGAAATGCCCACACATAATATAACAAACTGTGCAGTGTGAGGAGCTTGCATCTCCACAGAAAGTGATAATCTGACAGGCTGGTGGTTTGAAAACTACAAGGAACAAGAAAGCTACATAATGGATGACACACTCAGTTAATTGTTGAAGTGGAGAAACATTAAGTTCTGTGTCGCCCACAAAGTTTTAATTTAAAGTGATTATGATTTAAGCATAAGAAAAGTAGGCCTACACATTTAAATGTTTCGCTACTTGCTTGAGCAACTTTAGCCGGGGCGGCAGTGGCTCAGTGGTTCATGTAGGTTGTCTACAAACCGAAAGGTTGGTGGTTCAATCCCCGGTTCCACCTGACCAAGTGTCGAGAGTGTCCATGAGCAAGACACCTAACCCCAGCTGCTCCCGACGAGCTGGATGGCGCCTTGCATGGCTGCCGTCGCCGTCGGTGTATGAATGTGTGCGTGAATGGGTGAATGTGAGGCAAATTGTAAAGCGCTTTGGTGGCCATTGGGTCTATGAAAGCGCTATATAAATGCAGTCCATTACCATTTACCATTTACATATAAATCTATATATAAGTAATGCATTGAATAATATGTTTAATTTCATAATTTAGTGTGTTTGAACGTGAATAGGTCTATGAAAGATTGTATAACTGTACTGTGTACAAAGAGAATCACAATGCAGACAACTTTTTAAGTAACAACTTTTTGGATTGGAATTAAAACTAATGAATAAATGTTGACATCCAACCCAGCCCACATCCAAGTGTGACGTCAGAAGCCACACCCATGTCCAAATACATCACCAAATACTCTCACGTGATTTTTCCCCCAAAACTAGTTCAGCGGAACTGCAGCCGATTCTTAAAATTTCATTGGTCATGTCAATCACATTACTGATTGCCTGCCTTACACCATACACTGATCCCTAAACCTAATTTAAACTCCGCCCACAACATTTTTTGGTTCGAGAAGTTCGGTCTGGACTCGATCCATTGAGGAGTAAATATGATAAGGCAAAAATTTTCTGCGACAATCAAATTGCCAGGACGGGCTTTATACGACGATGGACAGATGATCTGCAGGGACGTAATCAGTCACGTTATCAAAGAGCGCTAACTGGTTTCCCTCAAAGATGACTGCAGCTGGAGAGATTGAGATGTATAGATTCCGCTGTCGCAGTCTGTTTTTAAAATTAATTGACAGCGCATTCATTTTTAATAGACAAACAGAAAACTGCAATCAAGGCATTTGTCGCTTCGGATAAATATTCGGCAAAAGTGTAACTTATCAGCTCTGACGGTCGCTAAGTTAAGAGATCGGACGTAATATAAAGCCTGTGGTCGTTGTGGTTTCTCCTTTGGTCGCACTTATGAAGGACCAAGTGAAAGAAGCAACACTCGTTATTTTACTTCTAAAATAATTAAGTTCTGTTGTTGACAACTGTTGACAAAGTATTTGACTTACTGCGTTGCTCTGATTGGTTGTACAGTAGGTCTGTCCGACTATCCAATTGAGTGCAGAGGTTTCTTTTTTCCTGGTTCGGTTTGAGACACGCCTCATAATCAAAGCCCTACGGATTGACTAGAATATGAGTATGACGAAGTCAGGCTAAGGAGGAAACATCAAGAAGTTTTGAAGAAGACTACTTTATTTCTCTTTTTACAACAGACCATACTGAAACCCGATCAAAACCTACCCTTTCGCCTAAAACTCTTTCAGTTCGGAAACCTGCATACAACAAATCGGTTTTCCAAGATTTCTGACATCACACTTTGATGTGGGGATGTGTTGGATGTCCACCGCAGAATGCTGCAAGCCCTACTTGGGATCAGTCTGGTCACTGCAAACTTGGCATCTGAGAAACCACAATAGCGTGCTGCTCCTGCAATAGTTGGTTTGCAGTCACAGTAATTGTGTTGATGCGCGAAATGCAGATGGAGGGCAAGGAGTGGTGAGCGCAATGGACGAGATGGAGGAAAATCCGTACTGTACTACTTTAGACGCTATTACAAGAGAAATATATAAACAGAAAATCGAAACATATGTTGGACATGATCCTTACGTTATGAAGAGGACCGATTTTCAACTGAATTGAGAGATTTGCCTGCCATCGAGGCTGTAGATATCAGCAAATACCTCGTCTTACAGACATACTTTGACTTTACAAAGTTCGGAAACTGGTACGTTACACAAACAGCCACATAAGTGTATTTAAACACCTGAATAATGTAATTATAAGCCACATAAATAATGTATTAACTCACATTTGACGAAGTGATTACTGCACACACACACACGGATATTTTTCCCATTCGGCTCATCCCGACTGCAGTACAGTTTGCAAGGCATTTTTCCTGGTGTTCTTAATTTCTTGTATTTTCCCCCTTATGAACAACAACTTTTAGCACACAATAAAAACTCCTTGTGGTTTGATTGATTTGAGCAACCATAAATGACGCAAAACATAGGCATTTTGAGTTTGTTATAGTGCTTCCTAAATATAGAAAATCACTTCTTGTCCTCCATCTGCGTTCAGCGCCATGGCAACGCAGTGGCGTGACGTCATATGAAAACAAGCTATAGCACTGCAAACAGAGTATGTGCCGTTACTAACCTTTTAAAATTTGTTTTTGTTTATTTTTAGAGTTTATTTTTTAGTAACCAAACTCCATCGCACACCTGCAGATGATAGGTGCGTAAAACAAGACCAGACTGGCTAGTCGTTTAGCAGATAAGAAACTCTCGCACACTATAGTTACTTGCAATATAAAATCAGTGTTTTATTCACACTCAACGTTTCGGTCACACGACCTTCATTAGGAGTATAGGTATATACTTCTGATGAAGGTCATGTGTGACGTGTATATACTCGTGTGTATACTCCTGATGACGACCTTCATCAGGAGTATCGGTATATACTTCTGATGAAGGTTGTGTGACTCAAAACGTTGAGTGTGAATAAAACACTGATTTTATATTGCAAGTAACTATAGTGTGCGAGAGTTTCTTATCTGCTAGAGTATATTTTTTGACATTGCCTATAGATATGAATGCAGTGTTGTTAAAAGATTGTGTTGAGTAACTAAAATGTAACATGCCAATGTCAGTTTACCAAAACAGTCATCTTTGAGTTATCGGAACAAGTTGAAAGTGCTTCCTTGTAATTTTTTCTAGCATTGGGAGGCATTATTGACTCTTTTAGTCTTGAGATCCATACATTTAGTTTGGTAAAATTGCTCACATAAGCCTCAGTGGGTGTTTACTTTTAAAGAACCCTTCTCATTCATCAATCTTCCTATACAAGGAAGGAGGTTATTGACATTATTATTTAAGAGCAAAGTCTTTAATCTGTCACTTCTAGGTCACCAGTGGCCATTTCACAATTCATTTAAATGCATCCAGGGCTGTCCCAAACCCTGGAGGTAGTGGAAGCGGCATCTTATTATTTTTCCACAGTTTCATTAAAGGTAAATTACATCAACTTTTATTTCAACCATCATCAAGAAATATATAAAGCAGCCATATTAAGACTTGTAAAGAAATTGTAAATGAAGTCTATCTTACTGGTTATCTGGGGTGCTAGAACATGTTTAGCTGGTTCAATTATGACAGTAATGAGCCCTCTGTCAGACTCAGCTGTTTCTCAAAGGTTAAGTCACGTCACCCAACTGTGCTTCTTCTTATAGACTGCTCTTGCAATAGAGTAATTATAAAAAGTGTCTGCTGAAAGGAAGTAACTTAAAGGGTATTTTAAAATGAACAAAGATTAGTGGTGTGTACATTGAGGTTATGTTTGTTTCACCCCATGCATATAAGACTATATTTAACTCAATACGATAACAAACTGTTTCCATGTTAAAGAAAGCTGCTACATTTGTAATGATTTTGTGAACTTTAATTTCCAACATTCATTTTTATTGAGTCACAATGCTCAAGGCCATTAATCAGGCAATTAAAAGTGTCTACTTTTTCTTTGAACGGTATTTAAATACTAAAACGAAATTGCATTCAGTGAGATTCTCAGTTGATTCTCTAAAAAAGGCTGCTGAATCATTCATGTTTTGGAGCTTAATTTTCTTATATTTACAGTAGCAATTCTAGTAATGAAGACATATTGCATGTCATACATATATAGAAGTTTAACGGTGCATTTGCATTGATTTGGTGACCATTCATATGTGACCCTGGACCACAAAACCAGTCTTAAGTTGCACCAGTATATTTGTGGCAATAGCCAACAAAACACTGAATGAGTCAAAATTATCGATTTTTTCTTTTATGCCAAAAGTCATTAGGATATTAAAGTACTGTACATGGTCCATGAAGATATCTTAGTACATTTCCTACCTTACATATATCACATTTGTATTTTTGTAAGTGGATACAACAATTTTGCCTGAAGAAGACCCAGTGGGTCGAAACGTTGCTTTTTCTTAAATATGGGAGCATAAGCAGTGTTGCATCTATGTGTGTATGCATAGATATGCATGTATACAGTACCATTATAAATGAGACAAACAATTGATAAATGCCAATAATCTGGTCAACAAGAAAACTGTGAGCTTCACAAAGCTGTTATTCAGAAAGTGTTTGCATTATAGAGATTCATGACTTGGTGTGAGGAGAAACAAACCCTGGACCCCTGGGCAATGGAAAAAATGTAATGTAGTCTGATGAGTCATCGATCACACATAATTTTCTACATTCGGACAGTTGTTGCAGAATGTTAGCAGAAAGACAAATAATGCATTCAACACAATTTTAGCAGCTGTTAAACATGGCGGGGGACTGGCAGGGATGTTATGATGCATAATGGTAAACGCTAAATGCTTGAAATGATGTGCAGAGAGGGTTAAGTTGGTTTTTGGAGGTGTCAAGTGTTAGAATATTCTTGCATAGATGATTTGGATGAAATAAATTTATTGTAGCTTTACTTAAAAAATGGTTCAGTATAGCCCCACATATATATCAAGACATGTCAGCATGTGAAGACTGATACATGAGCAATATGTTTTTTTCTGAAGACATTGTACTTATGTTTGGTTATGAAGCATATGGAATCTTTCTGCTTGTGCAGATGGACCAATTGACTATGTGCACATTAGCATATGCTACTTCCGGCTGCGAAACCGATAGGGGGTGTCTAGTTTCCGGTAGCCTGATGGACGCATAGAGGATGTATATTTCTCCAGATGTCTTGGACATCTCTGCCGAATATTACAGTCGATGCTCGATGGTGTTCATCGCCTGGCTAGTGGTTTTTCTCCAGCTCCCCAGAGCAAGAGAGAGAAGGGGTTTAAATATTACATCTCTCAGTATTTGCATAATTTTGAAGGTAACGTTAAGTCACAACAACATCCAAGCTCATGAAATTGCGTGTGTATGACACGACAATTCGTATTTCCCTTTTTGGCGTGATATCAACATTCATAATTGCTTTTCAGCGTGTTTATGAATGCCGTTGACTTAACGTTATTACTGTATATATAAAAATATGACCTACCTCAACCCCGTCCCTAAACCTACCCGTCACTGGGGTTAATAGCATATAGCTATGAGTCTTCCCCTACCGTCCTAGGAAAAAAATATGATCCCCAGATGTAGATCTACATTTTGTTTCGTTTCGCTCGGACATTTGACGGCGTAGACACACGCATACACGCGGGGATAGCTGTATGTTTACGCAAAAGTCATGATGTCATGTTGCCATGATACCTGCTCAAGCTGCTATCTGGTAACGTTAACTGTTATTATAAAAGTCGAAATCATGTGTTAGAGTAGACAGGTCTCCCTTGCAAAATAGGTTCTAACCCCAAGGGCTTCTCCTGGTTAAAGGGAATTATAATAATTAGTAGCATAAAAACTTCCATCTAGTTGTCATGGATAAGCAATGCTCCTCTCTGTAAAGCGACTGCTTGGCTACTTTTCACAATGCAGCAGCGCCTGGCTCCACCCAAATATGTGTAAAAACTGTGTTGATTGACTTGACTATGAACAAACGAACATAGTTTTAGATAAATGTATTTAGATTTATTGCTAAGCTTTAGATAGCCGGTCCACTCATAGATATCTATTGGTCCACTGATGTAAAAGAGGCAATAAAAACTGTAACTAGTGCACTGTATCTCATTTCACATGTCAAGTTTTGTTTTATAATAGTATGAGAAAGATGTTTGTTAGCATCCATATTAAATCTAAACGGTGTGTGTTCTGCAGTTCTTTTTTTTTGCTTATTGGCGGCGCTGGGTTAGTGCCGTGTAATGTAGTTGGTGAAAAAAAGTTTTTTTTTTCTGACACACCGGCCCATGAAACATGTGATCATGTGCTTATATCTTACGGGGGCATGCCCCCGAATGCACAATAAATGTTGCTGCATACGCCTCTGACATTGGGTAGTTGCGCCCCTGGTGTTCTGCTGGCATAGGAGTCACTAATGGTGCTTTTCCATTAGCAGTACCAGCTCGACTCGAACTCGCTTTTCGCTCCGTTTTCCATTGCAGACAGTACCACCACAAATAGTACCCGGTCGTCATCAGTGACGCCTTTTGGTTCCTCGTCGCCCTATCAATCTCTCGCAGGATTCTCTCTTCAGCAACCAAACAAAGGAAAGTCTGCACCTCCTCGTTTGACCACGGCGTATTCTTCCGAGTTGCACTAATAATAATAGTAGTAAGTTTAGACACTATCTCTGGCCAAACTATTTAAAAATGCGGCGATATTCTGGATACTCCATCTGACGCGTGCAATGATGACGCAGCGAATGGTGATGATTCTCTCTGACCAATCAGCAGTCTGCATTGTTTTCACGTCACATTTTACTGCCAACTTAGCTCGCCTTAGCTTGCTCAGGAACCTCGCAGGAGCAGATACTAAAAGAAGTACCCGAAAAGCAGAGGTACAACATTATTGTCACCCCTGTGAGACTTCATGGCTACCTTTACAAAATCACACCACAATGTCATTTTTTCACATTTAAACCAAATTATGCAAAAGCTTGTCGAGAATAATGTAGAAGCTGTTTTCATTGGTCATGACTGCCAGTAAATCAATGTGACAAGTCACACTGTAGACTGCATTAAAATACAGCATGATAGTTGACCTCAGGACAGCTTTGATTCAGTAACCTTGGCTTGCGCCCACTGCTGCTTATTACTTTCAAGGTGACGCATGCTGATGTGATGGTGATGCCACAGCTGTGGGTAGCAAATGTTCTTGAAAAAACAAAACAAAAAATTCTTGGAAAATTGGATTATACATCACAGTATCCATTTATCCCATGGTGACAGCATTCATATTACATTTGTGAAGTGATTATTTATATTTTATATATACATATATACAGTATATATATATATATATATATATATATATATATATATATGGTCATATATATAAAAATGGTCATTTTAGATGAAAATTTCAAATGGCATTTAGAGGCTTTTGCATCTGAACTCTTCATATATATATATATATATATATATATATATATATATATATATATATATATATATATATGAAGAGTTCAGATGCAAAAGCTCTAAATGCCATTTGAAATTTCTTCTAAAATGACCATTTTTATTGAGCTTGTATATTTAAGTTCAGTAATTTCACTTTAAATAGGTATTACCTAATTAATAAGGTAATCTTCATTGCCATTTAAGTGAAATTACTTATCTTAAATATACAAGCTTGATAAAAAAATTGTCATTTTAGAAGAAAATTTCAAATGGCACTTAGAGGCTTTTGCATCTGAACTCTTCATATATATATATATATATATATATATATATATATATATATATATATATATATATATATGATATAAGAGAGAGCAGGGATAATTATAACACTGAACAATGTCCATGTAAAAAAAATTTGACATGAGAGATGACTGCTAATTTGGCAAATACTTTTAAAACAACTTTTTTAAGTTTTATGCTAAATATTATTTAAATGTAACTTTGTTGATAATAATAGAGTATAAATGGCTTTTGTCTCATAGTGACATTAAATCTTTTTTTCTTTGTGAAAACTGTTTTTGAGTCGTGACACACTGCATGGGATACTGTTTCCCACAAATAAACGCATGTTTAATCTTCATGAAGCTTGCAGTGTGAGTAAACTGGAGGTGGGGAATAATTATGAATGCAACACCTTATATAGTGCGTTATAATTACAGATTTCAAAGCAGCTTTACAGTGATAAACAATAAAATAATAATTCAGTGATGCAAACACTTCAACAGAGCTCTAAAAGATCTCATGGTCTCATTGTTCAGCTGAAGTCTGTTTAGTGTCTATTTAAATCCGTTCAATAAAGTTTAGTAGTAAGATTAATTGAACCATTTGTAAATTAGAGATCTTTAGAGACCACTTAGACAATTAGACCATTACATCCGATATAAACAAATCTTTCTCATTTATGCATTCTCATGCCAAGTTATCCAGAGGCAAAACTAAAGTGTCCCAAAATAAACTATAGTAATGGTTTAAGATCATTTGAACGTTTTAATGACTGAGATATTCCTGCAGCAACTACAGGTCTTGTAGTGATGTATTTTTACCTACAGTATGTAATCTACACAGTAAAAAGTGGTATTTGTTACTGGAAGGAGCTATTTTGTTAACTGTCCTGAACCCTTAAAATGAGCTTACCGATAATGTAGTCAATTTGATTCATAACAAGATAGGCTAATATGTTTTAACTTGAGTCAAACCTGTTAATTGACATCACCACATTAAGCCCATTTTATGTCAACATTTTTCAGTGTAATTTTTTGTTGTGGTTGAGCAAAAAAATCTAATTGAAAAACATTATTTTATTTCACCAAAATCAACTTGACTTTACACCAACAAACATAATTTTTATGGGTTAGATTATGAGGACAGTTGACAGGCAAGACATTTTAACTCAGGCTTCCGCATAAAAAATGGTTAATACTTTTATTTGTAAGGTAACAAGGTCAGCTGTGTTGAGTTAATGTTCAGTGTTTGTCATGTGACAATACTGTAGCATGTTACACTTGAAACATTATAAGTTGCAATATTGTAAACTATTTCACACACTTTTCTTCAAAAAAATAGTTGGCAGTTTGCACTATGTACTGGGAAGTAAGTAGTAAGTTAGTGTGCCATTTTGAAAACCGCCTCTGTCTTATTGAAATTCATTAACTCGTTTTGACTGTCAATTTCTATCATAGGTATAATGAATCACTTGCAAAGTACTAAACCTTTGACACACTGTGACAATTTTGGGACTCTTTGACAGCAGATGAAAGCAGATTACAGTCAATTGTGTAGTACATTCTAAGCTAAAAAAGTCTGGAATTGAGTCTATGAACCTATTGAGTCTAAAAAATAGGAATTGAGTCTGAATTTCTAAGCAGGAAAAGGAAAAAAAGAAAAAAAAAACCCTCAGCGGTCCACCCCTGGAAATAACTTGCAGCAAAAATGAAGGTCCCATTTCTGGCACAAGAGCCATTGCCCTAAACATTCGTACATTTTTATTTATTTATTTTTTATTTTTTGCATGATTTGTTGCTTGACTAATCGATGCCCGGGTTTCACAGAAGGGTTAGATTAAGACAGGATTAGGCTTTTTAAAATGTGCCTTAGAAATAAAAACATGTGCATCTTGAGACAAAACAATAACAGTGGTATTTTATGATATGTCAGTGCAAGTTACTTTCATTTAAAACCGCTCAAACATACATTTTAGTCTGTGACTAGGCTTGAGCCTTGTCTGTGAATCCGGGGGCAAGTGTACTATTCACTACCTTCAAAAGGTTGATTTTAGCCTCTCAATCAGGTGCCAGCTGGCAGTCAGAAGCAATCCACTGCCAGAAGTCCCAAGGGTTGTAAAGGACTGAAAGTCAATGATCATGTTCTGGCTTACTTCCCTTTATTTTATTTATTTACTTTTTTTTATTAGTATTTTTATCTACTTTAGCATAATTTAATTCCTATTTTGATTCCTATTTTTTTTCTTCTGAATGCCAATAAGTAGAGAATGAATGTACTTTAAACTATTCTTTTTTTATATTTCCTTTATTTTATCTGTATTTTTCTCTATTTAATTTGTTATAATATTAAATGCAAGCTCACCTTAAAGGGTTAGTTCACACCAAAAATGAAAATTAAGTCATTAATTACTCACCCCCATGCTGTACCAACCCGTAAGTCCTTCGTTCATCTTCGAGAAAGCAAATGAAGATATTTTTTTATTACATTTGAGAGCTTGACAGCCAGAAAGTCATTGAAGAAAATTTGTATGTATATATGAAAATGTTAAAATATTAAATATAATATTTAATATATTTTGTGCGGAAATAAAACAAAAATAACAACTTTAATCGGACTATTCCTATGACTTCTGCGATTCAGTTCTCTAAAGTCGTTTTTTTGTTGTTGTTTTGCACAAAAAGTATTCTTGTCGCTTGATAAACTTTTAGTTGAGCCACTGTAGTCACATGGAATATAAACATTTTCTTCATTGACTTTCTGGCCATCAAGTTTCAGTCCTTTAGGAGCCTATGTAGCCAGTGATCCACCTCTCAAATTTAATCAAAAATATCTTAATTTGTGTTCCGAAGATGAACGAAGGTCTTATGGGGTTGGTACAGCATGAGGTGAGTAATTAATGACTTAATTTTTGAGTGAACTAACCCTTTAATAAAATCCAAAAATGAAGTCAAACATTTTAGCACTGTGTAAAGTCATCTGTGCTGATATGTCTCTGTGATGATTTTCCACAGGCCTTGAACATGCAGTCATCTAATAAGTGCAGTAACACAATGACAAATGTGTGATTCATCTTAACCATATATTTTAGCAGCAGCAGCAGTAGTCAGTGAAGGGTGGGTGGTAAGCTGTTACAGTGTTACTCTGCTTTCTCTGATGTGAAAATCTTATGAGAATGGAAAAGATTCATTGGTTACTTTTGTTTGGAAGTCTGGTTATAGCTTTAAATGCTCATGTTGATTAACTAATTTCACTCGAACTTTGTTCTAGATCAAGTTGTTCAGAGGTGCTTTCAAACTAAAACATGACTTTGACTGTGTCTAACATGGCCGTATAAATAACAAATTTTTCCAGACATTACATGCATTAAATTTTTTAATGTCCTGTTATGAACTTTTTCCTAATTTTCTCATTGATGCACCGCTTACAGCATCATCATTTGTACACTGGGAGATGCTCTTTGAAGTGAGGGCGTTACTTAAAGCACTCTGTCACAATAATCTCCATGGGAGCCATTCATGTTCTGCGTCATCTGACATTCACCGCAATGTAGTCTTGACGGCACTTAAAACAAATATAGCAGCTCAAGTAATTTATAGTGTCTGTAGATTCTGCCTATGAGTGTACTTCCTGAGGTGGCATAATTCATAATTTATTATTATATTGTTTTTTTTTCTTCTGTTTTTTATTTTGTTACAGACTGAAATAAGGCTTAAATAAGGACTGAAATAAGAAATAAAGCTTCCTGTACTGACATCTCACATTTTATTTTAAATGTGAAAACATTTTATAAGATGCTTCTCTTTACTGCCAATTGCCATTTATATAGAATAGATGAATTTCACAGTGTACCTGAGCTCTAAAATACTCGAAGAAAACATGCTCCCCTTTCCGTTCTGTTTGCCAAGGTACAAAACGGTTCTGAGCATTTGGGATTTTACTAAGCACATTGCACCAGCACGTAGCTTGACAGTACATGAAGGGTCGGACTTAATTAAACGCTTAAGCTCTTGTTTCAAAGGTCAATTTTCGTGGCCGATCTGCCTCCCTTGGCACTGATTAGATGTCTTTTGTCTGCAAAACCTCCGCAGTAACACCCCCTTCACTGCTCTTCATGTCTTGACCGGATTCCTGAAATGAGTGGTGTAGGTGGCAGTGCCATTTCATTACTGATCTGATGATGAATGGAGAGGTTTGAGAACTGGGGAGCGGTTGCTAATGGTTAAAAGGAGAACTGCATTCTTGGGTCTCACCGGCTCTGGCCCACATGAGGAACCCATGTGGCTTGTTGCTATGGTGAACAATCATGTTGGAGATACTGTAGAAGTTGACAGGAGGAAAGTACGGCTGTGGGCAATATGACTGCCTTAGTAATTAGAATCCACTCTCAGCACAGGTGCATAAAGGGAACGATAGTGATAGCTTTATATGTGAGCTTGATGTTGCAATACTTTGCAGATATGTCATTTTTGATAGGATGCTTACATGTAAAGAGCAGACGATGTAAAGGAAGTATGCAAAGTCATAAATCTCTTTACAACAGCGTTCTTGACTCAAGAACGCTGTTGTAAAGAGCTTTATTTATGTAAAGAGCCAAAGAAAGTCTTCATAACTGCATCATTAAAATTTCACATTTGAGTTCAGCTGTGGCAGTCATGGAAATGTATATACAGTATAGCATATAATGTTGTTATTTAGGCCTATATGGCGTATATACGTAGGCTCTCTCTTCTTGTGCAAAGTGTTCGAAAGGAGTTTCTGAGTGAGTTTCAAACTTTTCTCTTATATTGCTAGAGCTTATTAAAACAACAGCTGTGTTCAAATGTTTATCCGATGAGACCGCTTCAGTGGAAGATTGTTTAATTGCTGTTAGTAATGCAGTTGGTGGTGTGTTGAACATCTTGTTTGCAGCGAGAATGAACAAGGCAGTTATTTTTCTGAGGGAAACATCTATGGTTTTAATGTGGTTGATCCGGTTTTGCTGCTGTCTAACCTTCGAAAAAGTTATCCTTTCCCTTTATCCTTTATGGCAAGATTAAAATGCTTCTGCTTTGGTTTAAACCCTGTGAATTAAAGCATATCATGTCATTCAGATGTCACACGTTTGTGATTTTAAATGCTGAATTTCAAAACCTGGAAGTTGCTGTAAAACTGATATTGAATTGGAAAGATTATATCTTTATGACTGTTAATTCAATGAAATGCTTCGCCTGCGGGCAATAGGGTAATGTGAAACAATCGTGTCCGTTGAATATGAAGGCTGAAAAAGGAGAAGGAGGGTAATTCCGTAACAGAACAGGTGAATACTTCTCTGCTTAATAATAATGCAGAAAATATTGATAAAGATGAAACCTCTGCTTTACCTAACAGTGGAGAGGGTTTTTAGAACTTTTTTAGAATTGTTGGAGAGAGGAAAGAATATATTTCCCATCTTTAAAGGAGTCATAACCTGTCATTTTCACTTTTCCACGAGAATCAATGTATGTTATGATTGCCTAAAGATTAAACATTGGCCGGGAAGCCGATATTCAAAAGTGAAGCGTTTGTTTACCCCAGGGTTCATAAACCCACGTGCACGCGCACTCAAATACGAGATTTTAATTTCTCCCCGACTTGACGTCAGAGACGGGGCAGGATATACCATATATGGACACCGCACACACATATGCTGCAGGAAGCTCGCGCTGTCCCTCTCCCCTCATATTCAGTCAAGAAAGATGCAGAAATGTAGTGCACACGTGTGTTGCTCTGTGGTTGACTGCCAGAATCAGCATTCAAATGTGTTTTCTCTACCAAAAACGGACCACACTACCAGGGACCAGTGGATGAAATTCATTTTTAATGACGCTGTTCCAACAACTGGCTCAACGTTAGGTGTCTGCACTAAACATTTAACACAGGAATCCTTTACAACGTTCATTTCGAGTCTGGACAATAATTTCTACAGAGTCAGAGTGCTGTATAGAGATGGAACAGGTATAGTTTAGTAGTTTAATTACGGTTATTATAACGTAATTTGCCATCTGCTTGTATGTATCCATTATTTATTAATAGCCTACAAGTCTGCTGTTTCGGACCAGGTCCGAATGATGATCAAACATATACTGATGAGTTTAATAAAGTTTATTGTACATCACACAAAAGATGAAGCGTCAGTTTTACTTCAGAAAATCACCGTAAGAGCTGAGTAAACACAGCTATAAGAAGTGCGTGAACGTGAAACAAGGCAAAAACAACACATGATAGCAAACGTCGATCTCTATAACCACTGTAAGCTGATAAAAAAAGTAGACTACATCTCCGTTAATGTAATCTACATTAAATAAAAGGTAAACTTATGTGGGAGAAAATAGCAACAAACGTTTTAGCTCGTTACTGATGTTAATGTATGTCTCAGTCAAAATGATTGTCTTTACCATTCAGAGACATGTTGATGTAAACGTCCTTCCATTGACTCTATATCTTCCGTTTCCAGCTCTAGTTCAGAGTCTGGCTCAAACACATATGGTTGAATTCCACAGGTCGCGGTCTTTTTGTAATGATATGCTGAAGTTCCCTGCGGTGTCAAGCCCCCTCCTTCCTGCCACCAATCAACGCGCCCCTCATTTGCATTATTATAATGACCGTCCACGACAGCCAAAATATCGCATCAGATCTCGCGAGGCAATAATGCATTCAGAAATAAGGGTCAGAGGAGCTCTGTGTTTATTTTTTTTCACTTTTCTTTTTTAGAAGGGCCTGAAAGACTATAATAGAGCATGGGTATCCAAGGTAATACGAGGGTTATGACTCCTTTAAGTCAGCAGTTTACTGTACATAGCATGGGTGCAACACAAATGGAAATGAATGCTTTTGCTATTTCTTTTTATGAAGATGTATACCTGAGGCATATAATGGAGTAGAAGCAGAAGTACTTCTGAGCGACTTGGCACAATTATCTAAGGACAAGATGAATCTTGAGAGTGCTTTGACAATGGCTGAACTTTCGAGAGCTGTCCAGGAGTTGAATTCCGGAAAGTCCCCTGGTTTAGATGGTCTTCCAGCTGAGTTTAATAAGGCTTTTTGGAAGTTAATTGCTCAGGCCTGTATAATGTTTTTGTTGGAAAGTATTTAAAGAGAGATCCTTCCTCTAACCTTCCGGGTTTTAAGTTTAATCCCCAAAAAAGGAGACCTTGGCTGTTTGAAGAACTTGGCGTCCCTTCTCCTTGCTTGCTGTGTGTTGAGCTCAAAATCTTTTCAAAAGCCTTAACCAACAGAATGAAGGGCTGTATCAGAAACTGTTAATTTAAAACAATCAGTCTTTACCATATCCCTTACCAAACTATATTTGGCAACCTTTTTATTTTTGGTTTAGTGACATAATTACAGTGGCAAAAACTTCTCTCTTTGAACCAAAACAAAGTGATGGAGTGGACTATCATTATTGATTTAAGACTCTTGAGGCTTTTGGATTTGGTCATAATATTGTGTGTCTTTATTAAGTTCATGTATATGATATTTAACATATTAAAGAGTAAATGGCACATTAACAAGGCCCTTTCAGTGACAAGAGGAATTATGGCAGGTTTTCCATTACCAGTACCAGCTTGACTTGACTTGGCTCGGACTCGGACTTCAGCTCGCTTTTCGTTCCGTTTTTCATTGCAGACAGTACCGGCAAAATATAGTCCCCGGTCGTCAATAGCGATGCCTTTGGTTCCTCGTTGCCCTATCAATCTCTCGCAGGATCCTACCAAACAAAGGAAAGTCTGCACCTCCTCGTTTGACCACGGTGTATTCTTCCGAGTTGCCATAATAATAGTAGTTAGTTTAGTAACTATCTCTGGCCAAATTTTTTAAAAATAGTGGGTTTATTCTGGATACTCCATCTGGCGTGTGTAATGATGATGCAGTGAATGGTGACGATTTTCTCTGACCAATCAGCAAGTCAGCAAAGGCCAGTTGAGCCGAATCAAGTTCGAGCTGGTACTGTGTAGTGGAAAAGCGCCATAAGACAAGGGTATCCTTTCTCAGGTTTACTCCATGCTATTTCTATTGAGACTTGAGTTGAGAAAAAGACTGTGGTGATGTCCTTTGCAGCCCTAAAATTATAGCATATCAAACGATGTAAATCTTATAATTAGGAATTCAAATGAGACTGATTTTGAATATTTTTTCAGAAAGCACTTGTGCATTTAAACTGGGAAAAACAACTTTTTGTTAATGGAAGACTGGCATAGCACAGGACCTCATCAGTTGCCAAAGCAGATGTTTTAAAAAGTTCTTGGAAATGACCAGTATATGGGAAAGAACTGGGAAGTAATGGTTGACCGAGTTATTGGTAAAATTCAAAAGAGGAAGTGGATTCTCTACACAGATCATATAGTGGACGATGCCCGGTCATTGTTAATCTGGCAGCTTCAATGATGTGGCATAAGGTCACATTGCTTTTAAAGGTTCAAAGAGCATTTGCTGTTGTTGTTTTGGAATTGACAACATTGGCTTCCTCCTGGGATGTTCGATCTTCCCTTTGCAGAGTGAGGCCAAGGCCTTATACATGTTGGAAAGAAAATGCAGCAATGAGACTATAAATATTACAAAATCTATGTAGTTGCTTTGATTGTATGCCATAGATTGGTTATTGTTTGTACATTTTTAAAGATCTTAGAGGAACAAGATCTTTACAAAGAGTTATTTTTTTATTGAGAAGTCTTATATTAAACATGTGTATTGTTCTCTTTTTAAATTGTATGTATCATTTTTTTCAATCATAGAGTTGGTTAAAATTTTGAAGAAAATTATGATGTTTAGAACCTTTGTTTCCCCCTATATTCAATTCCTTTATACATTATTCTTTAATTAATGGCTTGATCTACAAGTAAGACATTTCCTGCATTAAAAGTTGTCCCAAAAATGTAATATTGAAGAGATTTTTTTGTATGTATTTAAGTTTTAAGTTGTGGTTTTAAGTAGGGATGCTCCAATTGAATCGGCCGGAGATCGATATCGGCTGATCATAACAATTTTTGACTCGAATCGGTACTCACTTAACTTGGCCGATCTTACAAACCGATAGCGATTTAATGACGTCAACGTGTGAGGATGTAACATTGAACAATGTTTAATTAAACCTAATGAGTTGTATCAAACCACTTCAATTTGTTCTTTTAGGAGTTTAAATGTTGTTTGATTTTTTTTTTATTTTTTTATTTTGTCCTGCTCACACTTGTATTGGACGATGTTTAAGTTACATCAGACTTCTCCATTTTAGGAGACTAAATGTTTATTTTGTCCTCCACAGTATTGGACAATGTTTAAATAAACCTTATGAGCTGCATTAAACTGTTCCATTTTGTTTATTTGTCTTTTATTAAGTCAATTAAGCATCAAAATCGGTATCGATTCTCGGCCGATCACCATGACAAGAAATCGGTACTCGGTATCGGCTGCAAAAATCCTGATCAGAGCATCCCTAGTTTTAAGTTTAGGACATAAGTATGATGGATACTGTATGGAGGACTTGCCTTTCTGTGCTAATTTGACTAATTTTAATGTAAATCCCTAATGTAGGCTGTTATATATATATATATATATATATATATATTATATATATATATATATATATATATATATATATATATATATGCCTAAGAAATGTGGGGATTTACAGGTGGAGAATACTTCAGTGTGTTGGCTACAAAATCTTTGTTTCTAAATTTAATAGAATTGTGTTACTTGAATATTCTTTCTTTTGTTAGAGTTCAATGCTGGTTCCACTTGTTGTACTCTTTCTTTTACAGATAGCCTTTTTATTTTTGGTGGTAAACCAGTCGTGGAGTGAACAGTGTGTGCTTGTCAATTTTCTTTTTTTAAAGGGCTAAACCAAGTTAGAATTTCAGGTAGCTATTTAAGTGGCATATTACAAATTGATAATGTACTTTTTTATGAATGGCTGTCCCTTATGTTGCCATACTGAAGGTAGCAACAACCAAAAACAACTTATAAGTAGAAAAGGAGGTCTTTGTTCTCAACAAATGATTTTAATTAGTTATTCACTAAACGAATTGAAGGTGACTACAAATGCAAGAACTGTGAAAATGAAAGCAATAACAGAAATGAATAAATAATGTATTCATGTTGCAGTGCATTGTTGGGAACTCAGTATTGTTATCAATTTAACAACTTCCTCTGTTCTCAAGTTCAGTCAGAAACGCAGACAACAAGTCACAGCAAAGGTTCTTACTCTGTCTTAACGCATGCTGTATGGCAGCCGCTTCCTAATGTATAATCTTATCAGCGCTTTCTCAAATTAATCTGCGCAAGGAATTTAAACACCGTCAGAATAAAGAATCAAACTGCAAAAAATCACATGGTGTGAAAATATAAGCAATGAACCTACACACACCAGTTAACCCACTGTGACTTCCTCTGCTTTCTTAGATAGATATGTGCCATCCCTTATTATATTTATATTAGCTTATTTTAAATATATTTTGAGATGTGATTTTTATTTGTAAAGTTATTTAATTTTATTTATTATATTTTGCTTAATCGGATTTTCATTGATGTTTTAGCTTTTATATGCATATTCAAAATGCATACTCTTTTATTCTATCCAATTATTTGTGTGAAGTCGAGAGAAACAGTCAAAGTTTTGTGTATTTTTTTTATCATTATTTTAAGCTAAAACCATTTTAAAGATAGTAGTACAATTATCATTCAGTTTTTAATGACACTATGTGAATTAATTTGTCACACTACTTTTTCAGTATACTGTTCAATAATGAAAATGGGGAAAATAAAGTTATTGTTACTTGTCAACTACACACATAAGCAATGCTTTTTAAACGTATGTCTGTTAAAAGTCAATTAAAATACTAGGGCCATTTTCATGACCCACAAACCCACAGGCCGGGACTGGCTTAGGGGATACACAAGGCAAAAAGAAGATTGGAAACACAGCATTAGCTTAAACCTGGTAAACAGATCTTTTTGATGTTGTTTTGTTTATTATCTTCATTCATGTTCCAGATGTGCACCAATAAGAAACGAAATGTAAAAAAATATTGATTTTTTTTTCTTCGATTCTGCACTCAGCTATATGGTAGTTGAATGTAACACGGCCATTGAAAGCTGAGGTAATTTTCTTGGTTTTTGAACAGACCCTGTGGTGCTATTTGAAGCACTGGTCTCTAATTTAGAGATCCATACTGAGTTAAAAGCATATGCTTTATGACACAACATGCACCTTTAGAGGATTTAAAAGTAGATTTGCAACTAAGAAACCCATCATGTATGTTTACAGCAAATAGAAGACTCTGATAGCGACCAGAGTTTTCACATACAGTAGATTACTTGTGCTTTCTGTAAGTGCAGAGCAGCTTTTGTGAGCCGGCACACACCCTATGAATATAAATGAAGGACCTTCACAGGTGCTGTATGGTGGAAAGCTTTGTGCTGCATATGTGTGAAGGCATGGAAGAGTGATTAATGAATGTTGTTTTAGTAAAGCTGTAGGCTGTAAGTGGGTTAGTGAGCTTGCTGATTAAATAAACGGACACAATTTAGATGAACTATAACTATAACCTTTTCTATCTGTTCAGTTGTTCTGACATTATGTATACAAATTGTGTTTGGTTCAGATTGTGGTGGCTGATTCAATTTTTTTGTTCTTTAAATATTATATGATGTTGTTGTTGCCTATAGCTTAGATCTGTGTATCAGAATGAAAAGATGGATACATTAGATGTTTTACACAGTGTGTTACACTGGTGAAACTGCTCAGACTTTTATTCAAGACTAGTACTCCATCTTGTGGCTGTATACAGTAGCTTAAACCAATAGGCCAGTTGTTGGTTAGCATGTGTGCAATTTTATTTTAATATGCAACGTTTAAATGTCCAATATTTCTTTATATTGTCATAAACCTTTTTTTCTGTGAGTGACTGTTTTTTGACGGCTCTTAAAAACACAGAAAATGACTTTGGTTCATTTTCAGTCATAGCCAGTCTGTTGCTCGCCACTTCACAGCTTAGCATTGTCACTTAGGATTGTGTGCAGTCTTGTTGATGCGATCAATGAATCAGCATTGTCATGTCAGGAAATCATTTTCCTGCTGCCAATGAGCAAAAATGGCAGAATTAAAATGACACACTGTCCTGGGGTGATTGACAACAGCCTTTGAGGTGAGTGGAGAATGCTAACTGCTATTGCTAGGTATTGGCATAAACACATAGGTTACTGGTTAAATTTAAGTTTAATTGTATATTAAGAAGATGATTATTATTTTGTTTTACTATTCATCAACATATAACTTAAATGTTTGATATTGACAATCTATCTGTCTGTCTGTCTTTCTATCTATCTAATTACATTCACCACCATCTATCTTTCTACAGTGACATTAATAAGAAATATTTCATGAGCAGTAAATCAGCATATTGGAATGACTTCTGAAGGATCCCCAAATTCAGCTTTGCCATCACTTGGAATAAAATTACATTTTAAAATAATGCTTATTAAATTAGAAAATGTTTTAAATTGTAGTAATATTTCACAATATTATGTTTTTTACTGTACAAGGGTTCTATATATGTAGCATAGGGTTCTTTACTCAACTCCAAAGGACATTTTATGCTAAAAAAGGTTCAATAATGACAAGAAAGAACACTTTGGCACAAAGGCTCTTTTAAAGGCTATTATTCATTCATATATTACATTATTGTGCAACATTTTGTAGTTATAAATTATTTTTTATATAAACTGTTGTAGTAACTTAACATCACATTTTAATCATGCAGATTTTTGGAGGATAAAAACTGAAATGGCGCTCTTTGTGTGATATCGATTAATTACATTTTTAACCCCCACATCTCGAATTTTGTGATCATTTATGCATTGCATTTTAGGGTTCCAAATACATAGCGCTTTAGAACCGTTTTAAGGTTCTAGAACCTTTTATTCTAAGAGTGTTACTTTTAATCCAATAAATGTAGCCTTAGTGAGCATAGGATGCTTCTTTTGCAAACATAAAAAAAATATTACCAACCCCAAAATTTTAAACGGTAATGTATATAGCTTCTTTTCATATAAATAAATTTCAGTGTCTTGGAACTTATATGTCTGAAATTGAATTCTATGGCACAATCAATGTTAATTTAGTAGAATACAGGACAAAATCTGATGATCAAGGAGGTCATTTCATATTATTTTCCACTAGATGTCAGTGTGAATTTGTTCATTGAATTCCATAGCATGTGGCTTGTTGAATTAATGAATACCAACTGGATGCTTTCCAAAATGTATCTGTTTTTATATCAATGGTTGTATTTTTTTTCTATATGGAGTATAATGTATTGTAAATACAGACAGATTTATATCAGCATGGGCAGTTAACAAAGTCATGTTGCTCTGCATGGCTCTTCTCTCTGTTGTGTTGTCTCTCTGCAGTGTTGTGATAAGGCATCTCCTTTCATAGCTCATCGGTGTATGCAGTACTACTACAAAAGCAGAGCTAAGGGCTGCACTGCACATGATGTGCTTCATGACACTGTGTTCCATTTTGTTCTGGCTTTTTTTGGCAGTAATTAGTCTCTTGTTGCTATGGTTGTGGGCTACAGTGTTGCAGTGCTTGTGCTAGATGAAGCAGCCAGACGTTGAAAAGACGTCATGTCATTAGTAGCAGTCGCGACAGTGTGAAATGCAGACACACTCACAGACAAGCGTGCGTAATCACAGAAATGTCATAAAGTAACCTGCAATATTGGAACGCTGTAATACTTGGGATTCTTTGGTCCTCATTCAGTGCTATTTAAGAAGGATTAGATTGATATTTTGGTCCTGTAATTAGACGTCCCACCAGAAGAGCGTGTTTATGAGGGAAAAAAATGAATTTAGACATGTATTAATTATCTCGCAAAACGGACGGGTGAACAGACTTTAACCAATCTTCAATCAAAGGGTGGACATGCCCAGCTCATTTATAATGGCAATTTATAATGGTTCATTAATGAACAATTTTTGGTAACTGAAATAAAAATGCAATCATATAGAAATATTAAATGATATACTTAAACTTAAACTAAATGATAAATGCTGCCTTGGTAATTAACTGAAATAAAATGAGTTTGAGATGAAATGCTAACATTATTAAAACTAAAAAAAACTGAATTTTTTTTTATATACAATAATTGATTTTATTTATATGAGAGTGTATATACAAAATATAATAAATACTATAATATTATATAAGATAATACTAAAATAACTGTGGCATGTCAGTATTGCTTCAGTGAAGTTGGGCTGTAACAGACTTTACTGTCCACCATGGGGCGCTAGAAATATTTTCACATAAGAACAGGAGAGTGTTTGTGAAGATGACAAACTTAATTTTAAAAATACCATCTTTAATTGAATCTACTTATAGTGATAATGTATCATAGTAAAAAGAAAATAATATTATTACTAATCTTTAAAATGACCTTCATACTTAGTAGTTCTGTCAAATAATCTGCTTCGTCATTCTCTTTTTGAATTTTCACAATATCACAATAACTGAATAGAGTACTTTTTGTTTGTCATCACCTGTTTGACGTAATGACATTACCTTGACAACCATGCACACATAGAGGTTACCATGGTAACTAAAATTAGCAGCACCTTGGAGTGGCTCTTCTTTGTACTTGCCAAGTCAAGAAAAAAAAAGGATTAGGTTCACAAGGTAGACAAGCAAGAGCAACGTATATTTTCAGAATTAATCACGTCACCGTTCGCTGCTTCTGTCCTTCCAGGTAGCAGGTTTCTGCCTGATCTTCATCTCAACCAGACACCTCCATCTGTCACGATCGACTGTATCTTCCTTTCTCTAAGCCACACCACTCAATGTCTGTCTTGATGGTGTCTCTTCCAGCGGTGCTACTGCCTTTCCATCTTTCTCTTTCCCTCCCACTTGCGTCTCCACGGCTCTCCTTATGTCCGCCTCTTCGCTCTCTCAGGCACACTCCCACTGTAGCCTTCTTTTCCTCATCAGATCTTTATTGGTATTACTTGTGCTTGTTTCCTTACCTCTTCATTAGTTTGGTGTTCTTATTCCAAGACAGTACATCAGCATCCATCTCACAGGATCCTATCTTGTCTGCCAAGTTTCCTTTTATGGGCCATGTCTCACTTCCGTAGAATAGGGTTCGGTCTTACTGGCGGTCCCATCTGATGAGTGTTTTTAACTTTGTTGGTATTTTCTTATTGCACAGAACTCCTGTCAGCCCCCTCCATCTCATTCCATACTTTGCCTATGCTCAACTCTACCTCTTTCCCACAGCCTCAATCATGGTGGATGATGGTATTGGAAGGCTATTTGTTGGGGAAGATTTGCATGCTTTGTCCCGTCATACTCTCTCAATCCTTATACTCTCTTCTCTTCCAGTAGGTGGCAGGTGTTTGGTCTTGCTTCTGCTTAGTCTCAGTCCAGCTCCTTCTAGTTTTATCCTCATCACTTATAATAACGTCATCCGCAAACAGCATTGCCCTCTTGATATACCTTCCGTGCACTCTAAAAATGCTGGGTTGTTTCAACCCAACTTTGGGTCAAATATGGACAAACCCAAACATTAAGTTAAAAAATAATAACCCATTGGCTGGGTTTGTCCACATTTGCACCCAAAGTTGGGTTAAAACAACCCAGAAATTTTTAGAGTGTGATCACATCCATAATAAATTATGTAATAGTGAGTGGGCTGAGTGCTGAACCTTGGTGCTGTCCAATCTCAATCTCCATCTCCTCTCTCCAATTGGTAATAACCTGCAGCATGCAGTCCTTGTGCATATCTTTGATGATATCAATGTATCTCTCTCTGGGACCTGTCTTAAACCTGATGCAGTGCCAAATCAGGTCTCTTGGTATAGTGTTGTATGCTTTTTCCAGGTCTATGAACACCATGCATAGTGGCTTAGGAGTAGAATTCCTCTGTAATTTCTACTTTCCTTTAATTCATAATTAATAATCTATGATAGCCTGGATACTGTCCCAGTGGATTATTGATAAGAACATTTCATTCATCACATGGTCTCATATTGATTTTTTGATAGTTTGGGTATTCGTCCATTCGCTTTAAGCAAAGATGTTTGATTGATTGAGCACTACCAGAGACAAATAACTGTAGTCCGTTTTCCTCCTTTGGATTTTGACTTGGACATTTTGAGCATAGGCTATTAAGGTCACTGATCGTTACCTCACTACTTACTAGTCACTATATCGTTCACCAATAAGAGTCTTTATTAGGTTTAAAGTCTTAAAATATCTAAAAAGGCCTCATATTAACTGACACTGACAGTGAAAAATTAAGATTATTTTAGCTGGGGCATTTCGGAGAGCTGTGTGGTTGTCAGATGTTATCATTGAGGTAGATTCAGAAAGCATTTTGTGATGTTTTGTTTTCCCTACACTAAAGATGAATGATGCATGACACAGTGCTCATCACTTACCCCTGCAAACACATTTACTGGCTGTGTATCTAGAACCCTGAATTATTGTAATTCTGAACATGTTTTAGTTTTCTGTTTCTTATTTTATTTTGCCACCAGTATGTCATTTAGCCACTGCAGATCCTTCCTGAAAATCAAGCCACATTAGGATCCACATTGTTTAGTTATTTTCTGCTACAGTTATTATAATAACAGATGGGATCTCGCCAGGTCTACTGGCACCAGTGGCTTGACCATGCTGACGTTTTCAACCTCAGATCACTCTCGGTGTATGCGCATGTTTCAGCATGATGCTGGAGAGGCGCAGGGAATCTGTGGACGGCAGTGAGGCTGAGTTGCTTAAAAGTGTGGAGAGTAGTGGAGAGTAGCCTTCTGGTTCACGCACCTGCGCTTTGTACGACGGCCACAGCTGCTGTGTGTTACACTGCTCTTTTGATGAAATGGAAATTAACTTTCATTTAAAATTATGAGCATTCTGGACACTGCATGAGAGAAGAAAGCCAAGTACTGTTACAGCTTCAGTTGACTTGCTGACTTGCTAAATTTTTCAGCTACTAGAAATGGTATGTTAGGTGTGACAAAAATAAATTGCACTATAATTGCATTCATACCTTAGGAGACTTGATTATGTCTCGGTTGTATGTTTCTTTTACTGTAAGTATCAGCTTTGTCTCTGTTTCTCATGATATTTCTTTAGAGAAATTAAAATAAACACATGAGACAATTGTTGACTTCATACAGAAAGAGTATAGCACTGATTTTTATTGGACTATTTGGTGAGAAAATAATTACATTGAATGAGTTTGAGATTGTATTCTTTACAGTATATGCAAACTTTGCAAATTTTTACATGGTTTGTGGCATTATTTTGAAACTCTACAGCAGGTGTTTTCAAAAGTGCTGCAAAAGAAGATCTATCTATCCATCCATCCATCCTTCCATCCATCCATCCATCCATCTGTATGTATATATATATGTATAGGCCTATATGTATATGTGTATATGTATATATATATATATATATATATATAATTTTCACACTTTTACTATTTAATTCTAAGGACTGGTGTGTTTAAAGATTACCTGGTCTGGTCCTGGATAGCGAAACTGGTGTTTCCAATCTAGATAATTCTGATCCAGGTTTCCAAAACCTTTTTATTTATTTTTTTTTCCGAACAACTAGGCCTTGGAAATTAAATATTTTCCAGATAATATTTAAACACACACACATGTGTAATATATATATATATATATATATATATATATATATATACACATATATATATATATATATATATATGTATATATGTATATATATATATAAAATGGATATTTATTCATGAAAATACATGCACAATACACTACCCCTCAAATGTTTGAGGTTATATACCTTAAAAAACTAATTATACTTTTATTCGGCATGGATGTATTGAAATGAACATGTAATTAAGCAAACAAAAAATTATCACCACAAAAAAATCAGCACACCACAATTTCAATAATAGTCAATTTTATAATATAAAATATATATAAAATATTAAGAAATGTTTCTCAAGCACTAAATCAGCATAATATAAGGATTATTTCTGTTTCACCCCTAAATTAGCATGATTGGATGTCCAGCCATAAGAGTTGACATGGCATCATACTTGCATTCAAGCATAAATACTCTTCATTACACATTACATAAGTTCTGTTGCAGAACTAGGGCGAGTGCTTGTGCGTAGTCATTAACCCTGAGGTTCCAGACATCCTTGTGTGTCTCTTCCTCTTGTCTGAACTACTGCACTAAAGAAGTATTTGTTTGTGAATGTTCATTTTACTTGCCTGGGAGTATCAAGCACCGCTTTAGCTTGGCATCCTTTTCATTGCATCTTCAGTCCCTCCCTGTACATCACCTGAAAACTCCATGAGCTTCTCTGAAAATCAGTTAGCTCAGAACAAATGGCACCAACAATGATCCTATTCTAGAGCATCCTATTCAAAGCATCCCATTTCGATCTCTTATGCTTATGAAAAACACTCATCTTAATTATCCCAAATTGATGTCAAACGGCTTTTGCATGTCAATCATGATCATCACAATGTACCGAGTACATTGCAGAAAAGCAAATTATCATACGAATTTGGAACCACATGACGGTCAGTGAATGGTGACAGAACATACATGATTTTAAAAAATGCTATAGTGAATAGTCTGTTCATACTTAATTCCCTTGGGAACATCTCTGGCTTCGTAGCCATGTCATAGTGCTCTCCAGAGCTGAAACATGTTTCTAATCTGGGCATATTAACCTGAAGCTCTGCTCCACTAAATGAAATGAATGAGGGAGTATGCGATTTGGGATAAAGACTTGGCCTCGTTAAGAGAGCTAATGTAGACCCTTTGTTGAATTGTCATCATTCAGACAGAACATCTTACAGTGTTCACGAAATAGCCATATTATGCACTTATTAAATGCAGTGGCAGTTACTTAAAATTCTAAAACCATAAATTTAAAAACTATAAATGTCACAGAGCATTTGCAAACTTGAACTGGTAGCATGAAGGCTGACTTTTATATTAAATTGTATAAATATCAGACTGTGTGTTGTGGCAGAGCTGTGAAGCCATACAAAAGAGACAATTAATCTTTTCTGTCTGTTAGGGAAACATTTCAGTCTTAGGTTTTAGTATATCATCAAGTATTTGTTGCCATTCTCATTTTTTATTAAATATTCATTATTTTTAATGGGAGCTGCATTGCTGTTATTCATCTTAATTGTAAAAAAATATAGTGAATGGTATTACAAATACAATTATTTTGATTCAAGCAAAACCTCATGGATTTTCTATAATTGTATAATTGACCCTTCGCTGAAGGCCTCGCCCTTCTCTCAGTTACTGTTGCTATGCCTGTCAAGCTTTTGCGGCTGGCACATCTATTACAGTGTGTCTGCACCGGTGTCAGACATTCCCAATGAGATAATTAGTCATTTTCGGCGAAAAAGTGAAATATCTGAGAGAGCAAGACAAAAAGGACTGCAGTATTGCATTCGAGGGATATATTCACGACATAATTTGCAACCGATTAAGAGAATAATTTCTCAAAAATTGAAGCTAAAGCCTAACATTATTGTCCCAGCGCAAGCAGCAACCGCCTCAGATGCTGACATTCAAATGGGAAACACACAAATTGAGGAACAGCTATGTTCATGCACAGCAGGGTATGTAAAAATCCTAATAATTATAAATCAAACAGTTTATCCATAAATCTTGTGGAACAAAACTAATATTTAGAGAGCTGCTGATTCGGATTGGGTTAAAGTAACTTAGTCAGGGGTAACGTTGACGTCAGTAGGACGTCGATTAACAAAATGCTGAAATATATTTTAAAGTACGTCATTGAGCCTTTGTCTTGTCTTTAATCGTCTTATTTTACGTTATATCATTATGACCAAAGAACTGTCAATATTTCCAAGCAATAACGTTAGGTGTTTTTGTTTATCATGTCGACATTTACCGGTAGTGGGTCTCCCACACTGCTTGATCACGCTCATCATTTCTCCCCTTGGCTTTTAGATTTTCTGGAAGGAAAACTATTCATCTCCTGTGTCCAAACTTTTAAGATACCGGTATCAGATTTGCACAATCCATACGCACAATGCTTTAGCATGTTTCCCTCGCTCGAAAGCTTGCCAGACCTCCTGCGCATAGTTACGGTTGCTAAGACACGATTGGCCAGTGGAGGTTTTCGGGCATGGCTTCAGCGAAGGGTCAATTGTATGATCAAATTCCTCTAATATATTTTTAAATGAAATTAATTTCCTTTGGAGAAGGCTTTGTAATACTGTAGCATGTAGAAAATGAATTGTTGACAAAAAGGAATTTGAGATTTACACATGTAACTTGACCTAGAACTCCTATACGTGAACATGTTTTTGTTGTAATAAGTGGACAGACTTGGAAAAATACACACAGTCCACAGTTTAAGCGTTCAATGCAGAAAGATGCTTTCTGCTGCCAGACTATGTAGTTATCAGCAGAAGCTAATGCAGCCATGTTAAACAATTCATTACCTTGTGGACAGAATTGGAAATGCTGAAGTACTTTCTGGTTTTGTAATTTTCAGATACTTACACCTCCAGTGTCTGCCTCTTTTATCATGAGTAATCTGTGAATGAGATCTAAATGTCACCCTGATAGACGAGACTGCAGACCATCAGCCAACCTTTCTGAGTACTCTCCTCTTTGCCCTTCCCCATCTGTGGCCACTCTTCACCACATAAAGATTTACTCCTCCGTTAGGAATAAAGACTCCTCTGTTTGCATAGACGCTCCTCTTACAAACTGCACAGCTGCCATTTGGGATTTCCAGCCACTGCCAATGCAATCTCAACTAGATGTCAGTAAATATTTATCCTCACAATTAAAGCAGTAATGACAAAAGGTCATTGAGAACCACTGCCGTCTGACTGTTTTTTTAATGAAGAGCTAATTAGATTGTTTTAGATTAGAACTGATGGGCTTGAAATCGCTTGTGGTTCTGTGATCCAGTTTCTGCTTAAATCTGTAGAAATTTATATAAAATGAGGAGAGAGAAAGCCTTGAAGAGTATTAACTTTATTATTAATTTAGTATTAATTTAGTTTAACTTTGTATTTATTCCTGTAATTTCATTTAAAAAAACACAACCTAGGAGCAAATGGAACATCAATTGATCCCCCAATTAAAATGGAAATCCTTGGGATTGGTTTAGGGTAGTGTGCTTGAAGCAGGCATACATAATGTAATCAAAGGGGAATCACTTCAAAATCAGTTCACTAGCACTCAAGATGAGAGTGAGAAAGACTCTTCACCTCCCTATATATCGTCTGTCCTTCTGCACAGTAACCATCTTGTTTCAAATCATTGGTTTGCAAATCCAAGAAAATATATCGGTTACTTAACGTAACCTCGGTTCTCTCTAGAATAGAGAACAAGTATTGCGTAAGTTAGCTTAACGCTACGGGCAGTGCTCGAAGTGGGGCGGTACTCACCGACATGCAGTACCAGCACTTCTACATTTTACTCTTAAGCGTACCTACACTTTTCTCTGCGTACCGCTACTTCTCGCATGTAGCCAGTACTCTATAGAGCTGGTAAGTCCCGCCCCTTCAGCTAACCCCGCTGGACCTCTCAGGTTGAAAAATCGTCAATGCAAGTGAATGAGAGAAAAATAATTATTTTCCAATCCCGTTTGAATTTTGCAATGAATTTGAACATATGTTGTCTGTGAATTTTTTATATAATGTTGCGTGTAAAGAATGCTACAATTTCAGCGGGTTCGAATTTTCATACGGTTAGACTTTGTGTGAGAGCACTTTGGACTACAACTCTTTCGACGTGTTTGATATACATCACCCCCACTAGCACACGGATCCCGCTAAACATGCCTGTGTCTTTGGTGCACTTCACCACCTTCTTTCAGGAAGAGGACTAACTAGTTTTTTGGAGGGAAAATGTGTAAAATGTGTTATTCTCGTTATGTCTGTTCCACAACTGCTAGCCAAAGAATCATACAATAAACTGTCAAACTCGTTACATGAGAAATTATATAAAAAATTCACAGACAACATATGTTACATTCATGGCACAATTCAAACGGGATAAGAAAATTATTATTTTCTCTAATTCACTTGCATTGACGCTTTTTCAATCTCTAGGTCCACTTGGAGTTTTACAGATGGGCGGGACTTACCAGCTCTATGCCACTGACAGAAAAAGTGTGGCGGCCGTTTAACCCCTTATTTACACTGCACACATCTGCGGCGCGTTACGGCTGCGAAACAGCAACCGGAGCTGATCGTGGCCACCGCAAGCGTGAGCAGCACGTATTTTTTTCGAACTTGCATGTTATTCAATGAGTACATTCACTCCGCGAGGAGGAGCTCAGTGGTAGGCTGTTACAGTTGCCACAGGGTGGCCAATGAGCATGCTAGTCAGCCTGCTCTTGTTCTCCTGGTCTCTGCACTGCGTTGACAATGGATACACAAATTAAGGATAATTTTTGGCTTCAATATCTCAAAAAGATTAATCTTTCCAGTAGTCAAGTCAAGTCACATTTATTTATATAGCGCTTTTTACAATACAGATTGTGTCAAAGCAGCTTCACAGTGATAACATGAAAGTAGTACAACACAGATCAATAATATTGTTAAATATTAAATAATAAATAACCCCAACTAAGCAAGCCAAAAGCAAGGCAAAGCAAGGCAACAGTGGCAAGGAACCAAAACTCCATCAGATTGGATGGAGAAAAAAACCTTGGGAGAACCCAGGCTCAGTCGGGGGCCAGTTCTCCTCTGGCTCACATTCATATTGTTTATATATAAATATTAGATATAAATATATATAAAATGGAGCCATAACATATCGCCAACGTTGAGTCGTCTCTTCCCAGGCGTTGGTCTTCTCATCACAGGCGTTGGGGCATCTGAAATCCCCGTGAGAGGCTGGATACAAACTGGACCTGACAAACGCCATTTTTCTCGGGACAAACGTCCCGAGATAACAGCAGAAAGGCAGATGGGAAATAATTAGCATAGCTGATGTTCATAATGATTTCCATTATACAGGAGTCGGTGTTAGAAAAACACATTATCTCACAAACTCTCCGCAACCCAAACTCTCCGCAAACCAACCGCAACCCAACCATACGTGCCGACCCGTTTGTCTAAAAGGCTGTCGAGCCCCACTGGTGCGTTAAGCAGTTTCAGCGGCAAACGGTTCTGTATGGCATAACAGAGGAATAAAGGTAAGCATTATGTGAATGCTTGACTAAAGAGATGCGTCTTTAGTCTAGTTTTAAACTGTGTCAGCGTGTAGTGTAGTGCAGTAGTGTAAGCTAACTTGCGCAATACAAGAGAACCTCTCGTAAGAGAACAATGACATAATTATTATTATTATTCAATTCTACTGATAACAATAATACAAAATAATAATGATTTACAAATGTTTATAATATAATAAGATTATTATTATATTATACTTTCTTTTCAATTTTGAATAAAAAAAATAAATTTGCACACCGGAAAATAATACTTAATTTAAATCCTAAATTTAACTGGTTGCCATTGCTTAGAGGCCAGAATGTGAAAGTGATTTTATTTTTGTTGCAATTTGACAGTCAAATAAGCATTAAAAAGCAAACATTTTGCTACACACACTCGCTTGTCATTGACAGTGTCATTTGATCAGAATAATAAAGAAAGATCTTGCATTCACATACTCGCCCACACACAAAGCGGTGTAGATTTATGTTCATTCATCGGCGACCGTTGGCACCTTGTGACCTGCATGGCTAATGGAGTCTCTGCATTATTAACAAAGCTCTTCATACTGTGGCTGTGCAGCTGCCCGCACGCCGCCCTTGGCAATGCTAGCTAGCCCCATGCTACACAGAGACCCCCTGTCATAGCTTCTCAGCACTGAAGCGCTACAGTGCATCAAAAAAGCCAATAGCTACTTAGCATTTGTGCCAGTGTCACACTGTTATTGGCTATCTTTTGGACTTGGCCAATCGAGTTAGCGGCGTGTGCTTGCTGTTAGCTCAGCTTGATGGGGGGCTACATAATTTTAGGCACGGTGGCCGTAGGTTTCACTAATGGATCTGCCCAGACGACGAGCTTGGTATAGTGTGACTTCAAATGGCTTGCAGTAGCATCAAATATTTACCAGCCATGCTGATTTTCCACCTGCTCTCCCTCTGCTGGAGCGTCAGCGAGTGCGTGTGATCCAGCAACATACCACCGTGTTCGCTGGTTTTGGACGCTGCTAGGAAGAGTATTGACCTCGGTCCCCGGGCAGGGACGGTTTGCAGGTCTCTGATGAACAACTTTGGCCACAGAATATGTGGCGTGATGGTGTCAGTTTCTTTTTTGAGCACCAGTTAGAACAGGGCAGATGTTCTGCTGGTCTTTGGCTTTAGTTCTTTTGTCTGAAAGCAAAATAGCTGTGACTTCCTTTCAGAAAGATATAATAAAATGGTGTCATGTGGCCCAAATCAAAATAATTGCATTGATTTGAGTTCCTTTTTTCAGGTAAATGTTTCAAATCAGATGTATTTGTATAAGTGTTGAGGGTCTTCAATAACTAGAAATACACTGCTGCCTTTGGGAAATGATGTTTCTTAGAGTCGTCAGAGCTCCTTCGGAGAAGTAAACCTAATGTATTAAAATACTGAAAATGATACTCAATTCAGGAACAAAGTAAATGGCTCTCTTTGTGAATAGGCAATTGAATCATTGGTTCACCCGGTTGATTCACCCAACATATTGATTTATTCAGAATTGAAAACGCAACAGTTCTGCTCTCGCTTTATAGGTAATATTTTTATTGCCAAATATAAGCAGACAATATTGTGTCTAAAATATAACACAATATTAACTTATTTATTGTGCTATTGTAATAAATCAATATCACATTTGCACTGCTATTTGGGACAAAACATCACTTGAGAAATATTGCACTTGTTACTGGATGTGAAATTACTGTAAGTCGGCATGAAATCAAATTTGACAAATCTTTTTATATGTAATATTGTACTGTTTATTATAAATGATTTTTCTGTGCACTTCATTATTTATAAAAAAAATCATGTATTCTTATAATCTTTAATCAAATACTTTACGCTTCCCTTCCCCAATGAAACGACCTCTCTTCTATTTTGGTCACGTGGAATGGCGGAAGGGTGCGGCCAGATTCCGTTAAGGGTGTGGCCTTCGGTGCACTGCCTCTCAGAGAATCGCATTCAAATTTGCCTCCATTTTGTTTGCAACGCCCAACGATCCAGACGATCCAACGATTGCAATCAATTCCCGAAGGACGAAATCAAGCCCCGCCCTACATTTTTTATTTATTTTTTTAATTTCAGAAGCTGTTTCAATTGGATATACGTTCACGACAAGGAAAAAATTACAATATCAACTTCCGTTTCACGCCGAGACAGTAACTCATAAAGGGGCATTTTTGCCCTGATAACTTGAATTTTAAGGGCATTCTAACTGCATTTGAGATGCTACATCATGCAGTGGGTTGTTGGTCACCAATCATCTTATCAGAGAGAAGTCTGTCTTTTTCATCTGAAGATCCAGTCATGACATTTTGATTAAACATTACGATTAAAGGACATCACAAAAATGTGGAAAATGAAACGTATATTCACGATACAATCAATAGCATGCATTTAAAAAAATAGATAGGGTGAATTTTTATTTAATTTCAATGTAATTTCTTACTTAATTACAACTGTTTTCTGACATATCTTTTTTCAATATTTATCAGTTTATCAATTTCAGCCGCCGCATTGCATTGCATAAAATGTACCCTAAACAAATTGATTGATTGCTTTACATGTCATACATCATACTCTGAGCAGGCCAGAATAAGTTATGATATGGACCGGACCTTTTGCCTGTTAGTCAAATGTGCCTACAAGCACATTTATAATAATGTGCTCCAGTTTTACTTGTTTCCTTTTACTTATATCCTGATTAATATTAACAGCAAAAAACTACATGCACACAAAGCACCAGGAGCATTTTATTTGTCAAGGAAGAGTGTGTGCCTGAGGCATGAGCTAAATCAACATGACTATGTGTGACACTGAGGAAGATGAGGGAGTCCAGAGGCAAGATGAGAAAGCTGATATACAGTAAAACACAATACGCTTCGGGCTGCTTGAAGATATTACAGAGAAACAGAAGGCTTGCAGGAGTGCGCTTGAGACAAATACGGAAGGACAAATAACCTAGTCGTTTTTCATTAAGGAACCACTTAAATGATTTGCCTAAATCCAGGAGAAATATTGCAGCAAGTCATAGCGTTCTTGAATTCTGAATATCATTTTGACATTTCAGCATTAAAATGCAACATCCACAATAGTGATGAGTTAATTTACCTTTGTTCTTCGGCAGCTAATGAAGGCCGTTGCATGATAATGCTGATAATAAAATATGTACATGAAGTCATACCCTCATAGCTGAGTGAAGTACCAAGGGGACTAAAAAAAGCGCAAAGCCAATATACAAAGACAAAATGGTGTGCTGAGTTTGGATTCAGCATGTTAAATCAAAGACAATTACAACTGCGCTGCTCTGTCCCATGTTAATGAGCCCAGCTCTGAATGAAAGGATGAATAAATCATGGTTCAGAAAACACATTTGAGGCTCCCGCTTTTCAGAGCCTTGTGTGTGTGTGTGTGTGTGTTTATTGATAGACCAGCGGAGCATCACGACTAACATCAAAGCAGCTAGACAAAAGGGATTCACTCTTATATGTTCTCCAATTCTTAGGGCCATGTGTATTATAATGACAGCGGTCTGAAAGAGAGATAGAGAGAGTGCAAATGAGGAGGGGGAGAGAGAGAGAGAAAAGGGAGGGAATAAAGCAGTCGGTACAAGGCGCAGTTGAGGAGAGCGAGAGCCACAGTATACAGAGCAGCGTATGAGACGATGACGAGAGACGCGCAGTGAAGGTGAACGGAAGAATAAACACGAGGGATTGTGAACAAGCAGAAGAAAAAAAAACGGTGCATGACGAGGGAACTGGATTCACAGCAAGGCAGCTGAGTCCGGCTCATTATGAAAAGGATCCGTTGCAGACTGCAGGCAGGGTTGTGTGAATGGAAGAGACACTAGATCTGTAGATAGCGGAAACAGAAGTGCAGGGGATGGTTGGGCTGCATGGGCTCTGTTGTTGGCATCACTGCTGCTGTCCTACACCGCTACACTCGAATCCCTTTCAACACCCTCAGATATGAGCTCCAAACACTCATCGGACTGGATCCCTTACAGGTACATCTGTTTATCGGTGAGCTTGCATGTGTTTGGTTGGAGATGATATATGTGATAGGGGATCGAGGATGATGAATGGATAATGCTGGCAGGGCTGCAAAGGTGATTCTCTCGTCCTTGTACTCTTGGGTTTCTCATGCAGCACGCAGAGCCACAGAGTATGTGAGTGTCCAGTTGTGCAAATGCTGCTGAAGTTTGTGTTGTGTTTATATCAGCTGGTCGATTACAATATCTATTACAGGAGTCTAGACGATGAAGATGGGTAGTTGGTTACGGTCACTGCTGCAATATCACAATACCTTATCTTATGACTGAATGTTGATCTTGTATGTTTATGCTTTTTATTACTTTTTGAAAAAAAAATTAGACTAAAATGCTAATTAGGTGGCTAGAATAGATATAATTTTGTTAGAGTATGAGTTAGAATTGGTAACATTTTAGTTATGTTTTGTACTATTGTGGTATATTTTCCAAAAAGGTGTGAATTTATAGTTTTTATAATAAATATAGCTACTGCATTTATTGGAACAAAAATACATTAAAACAGTAATATTGTAACAATCTATATAACTCTTTTCTATTTTAATATATTTTAAAAATGAAACTATCCATCACTTCAGTGTTACATGATTCTTCAGAAATCGGTCCCACTTTATATTAAGTGGCTTTAAGTACTATGTACTTAAATTGAATAATTTGATACAATGGACTTATTGTGTACATACATGTTTTTACATTGTACTTATATTTTAAAAATACCAGCATGTAATTACAGCTGTAATTAATTTATGTAATTACACAGTTCTCACACCTTAACCTACCCTTAAACTGACTGGGTACCCAAAACCCTGTCCCTATCCTTACCCATATCACACCTCAATAGCAGCAAAAGTGTTTTACAATACAACAGGACCACAATAATACATTGTACTTATTTTTCGAATGTAAGTACATAGTACTTTAAGTAGGGCCCTATAAAATCCGTTTTATTTTTTCCCAAATTCCATTTTATTTTTTCCCAAATTCCGCTTTTTCCGTTTTAATTTTTGCAAATTCATTTTTTTCCGTTTAAATTTTTGGGAATTCTTTTTTTTTTACCCTTTACTGTTATTTTAGTTGTAAAAAGAGTGTGCTTTTTATTCCGTGATCGCAGAAATTATAGGGCCCTATTAAAGCCACTTAATATAAAGTGGGACCAATCAGTCTAATATGCTGATTTGGTGTTCAAGAAATATTTATTTTTTATCAATGTTGAAAACAGTTGTGCTGCTTAATATTTTGTGAAAACTGGATTATTTGATGAATAGAAAATCCAAAAGAACTGCTGTTATGAATCAGCAGACTCAAGGGATCCATTTCGCAGCATTTATTAGAATGATCAAGACAGACAGGGTCAAACTGAACAGAGAAGGCAAGGCTGAGACAGACAAATCAGGTAGACAGGCAAAGGGTCGATGCAGGCAGAGAGAATCAGGGTCAGGGCAGGCATAGAACGGTCAGCAAAAATAAACAATCCAAATGTCAAACACAGTAATCAAACTCGAGAGAAAAGCGCTCAGAAATGATATCCAAGAAAGTTAAGACTTCACACTGGTGTGGTGTGTGGAAGCAGAGAATGTCTAATTGAACAGAATTGGCACTGGCTGGTTACTTCCGGGTTCTGGACTGGCTGCAGTAACACGTCTCTGTCCATGCGGGGGCGCTCGCGGTTGAGTGCAGAATGAATGGGAGTCAATGGGGTTTCACCCCCAGAAATCCACTTTTCTCAGGATGTAATTTTTTGTCAAGTAATTTGAAAGTTGCATTCAAAAGGGAGGGCTAAGATAATACACTCAGATGAAAATTGCATTTTTAAGTTCACTTATCTGTTCTAAAAATCTGTTCAAAAATGTGGTGACGTCACACAATAGCAGAATGCTAGCGTGTTCCGGCCAACAGCGGCCTAACCTGTAAGAAATCAAAAGAACATAAGTACTCGTTCATTCGACTTTTGGCCTATAATCTATATTGAACTTGCGGAATCAACAATAAAATCTATGTTAATTTAACGACAAGCAGGTGAAAGAGACACATTTAGCCGTTTAGCCCCATAGACTCCCATTCATTCTGCATTCGCCCGCGATCACCTCCAGTGGAATTCTAATGGAACTGCAACCAAGATGTATACACAATGGGGCTAATAGGAAGTGCCAAGGCTCTCCGTTAGACGGGCTCTGGTGGAAATGGTGTATAATGAGATTCAGGTGTGTGTAATCAGCACAGTGCAGGTGTATGATGGGACATGTAGTGCAAGTTAACCCAGGAAGTGAGTGGCTAATTGTGAAAACAGCATTTATTTAACAGCACTGTAAACTTATTTATTGTCACTTTTTATCTGTTTAATGCACGCTTGCTGAATATTATTAATATATTTTTTAAAAAAATGTAAATGGTAATGTTAATATGTATTATTTTAATTCCATATTTTCCCTAATATGGCTAATATCTCATCATTTTCTTTGAATATATTTTGCTTTATATTTTTACTGACTTGTATTTGCATCTGGTTTGGTGGTCAGTGATTATCACTGTATATATGAACCATGCTTTTGGTTTATGTTTGCTGTTGAAGGCAGTCTTGCTGCTGCCTCATTGTCATGGCTGCACTGCCTCCTCTTGTCATCTCATTGGCTCTTGGTTGCTATAAGTTACAAGCCTACTTTCCTCCACTCTTTCTTTGAAAGCACTTGCCGATTGTTGCAGGGAGCTAAAGGTACCGGCTCAACCTACCCTGGAGGGTCTAAGGCTGTCTCTATGGGACGGGAGTGTGTGTTGTTTGTGAAGATCTGCCCTCTCCCACACCCCAGTTTCCTGTGTGTGAGGTCTGTGATTGTGACCTGAATGGATTTGAGAAATCTAACAAGCTTTGGCACTGGGGGAGCTTGAGAAGGGTTTGAGACATGCATTTCTCAAAACCATTCTTGTTTTGAGAGAAGCATACATGAGTCATTTGTTTTATCTGCACCCAAAAAAAGAACCTCAAATGATACAGTTGCTTTTAATTATTTGTCATAGACATTAGTGGGATTAAAAGGAGGGTGATTTAAACCTTTTGAAAATACTGTCCTTTACTCATGTCTCTCCTCACTTTCTTTCTTCTAAGGAACATGGAACCAGATGTTTGGACCCCATTGACAACATATACTTTTTGGTCTCATTTGTATCTATTTTAATTATAGAAACATAAATGACAACGTCATTAAAGCAGGGTTGGTGATTTGTTCCAGAATTTTTTTTTGTTGTGCTGGTCTTCACATCTTGATAACAATCACTAAGTTAAGTGGTGACTTAACTTAGTCACACAAGCATAGTGACGAACTTTCGCTATTGTCAGAAGTCGGCATATCAGTTTTCGGTTTACAACTGTTCATCTGCATCCGCTAATAAACAAACAAGATGAGTGCTGCTTTTGTATGAAAAAAAAAGAGTTCCTAAACCCATCTAAGTTTCTAAGAACTGTAGGTGGATCTAACGGCCTTTTCACACATACCCCGTTTGCAGTGCATGTTGCGGTGCAGGAGCAACGCGTGCTATAGTGCTTTCACATATTATGATGCGTTTGCAGTGAATAACTGTTCCGCGGCTGTACCGACCGACTTCTGACAATAGCAGAAGTTCGTCACTGACGCTTGTGCACGTAGCCTATTATATTTATGTTGTATGTGGAAGGCGTAGGACCATAAAATGTTTGTCCAATTATTGCATTGCTGTCTGAATGCAATGATGTCAGCGATGTATTTCCATACCTCCACACACCCTGTTCACCCAGGCATCACACGTCATCACCGCGTTTCATGCTATGAGTTAGATCAGCCCGTTCTCATCCCAAGGCATCATATACTGACACTTTTGACATTTCGTCTACATCCAACGCACATGGAACCCTTTAGCGTCAATATGAGACACAGCTATACATGGGCCAGAAGGCGCCTCCTAGTGGTCTAACCCTAAACATACCCTAGAACTAAACCTACCATAACCGAACAAAGCTCTGTGCGTGTTATACTGACGCTAAAGGGTGCCATGTGCGACAAATTTCAAAAGTGTCACTATATGACGCCCTAGGATGAGAATGCGTTGGTTGGACAGATGTCAGTCACCGAGCACCACAACTGAAACAGAAGCCACCTTTAACAGTTCCTCCTGAACCAAAACAGCAAGCTTATGCTGCATTAACACCATAACTACTGTAATTTGGAAGAAATTAAAACCTCTGTGACTGCGGTTCATGACTCGAATTTATGCTAAATAGTTATGAATCAGGAACAGATTAGCTTTGCTAGTCGGGTCACCTTCATTAATTGTTCTACATTATTTCAAATTTATTATAGTGCTTTATTTTTTTTAAAGCAGCTTAATAAACAGAAAATAACTGAATCAGTGATGCAAACTCAAATATGTGACACAAAAAAGCAGCTCTAAAATGACACTACTGTAATTTATTCAGATTCAAGTTTTGTTCTCATCATGATAGAATCAGTGTAGTCAAATAATATTCATTATTGAATATTATTTAAAATATTCTTTAAACACAGACTAAGCAAGCCAAAGGCGAGAGTGGCAGGTACCCAAGCTCCATCAGGTGACAGAAATGGCCAAAAAAAACCTTGGAACTCAGTTAGATGGTCCAGTTCTCTTCTTGCCAAAATGAGTGCTCTTATAGCTTAATACTGTGTGTTTTCCATATTGTACATTAGAGTTGTGGTTAGCTGCAACGTAACATTTGAATTAATCTTATGTGACTTTCAGGCAATGATTTCCATCCATAAAAGAAAGTAGGTCAATAGAGGAGCAGTAGTAGGGCGATTTGCTATTAAGTGGCTTGCTTACAGGCAGATTGGTAATGCAGCAAGATCTTAGATCTTGGTCTTTGTGGTCAGCAGTGAGCACAGGCTGCAAATGTGTCCTTCTCTTATCTCTCTCTCAGTCAGCAGGGCCGTTGGGCCCTTCATGGTATTTTTTTCCTGGTGTGACGAACATCTCCTCCCCTGCAGATGGGGCTTGCGATGAAAAAAATGTATCGTGCTGAGAAGAGCTGAGTTTGCCTCAGCTGGATCATCTGCATCACACGGACTAATTTCACAGCCTTTTTCAGTTTATTTGAGGGCCAGTCTGCTCATACTGTACACACACAGAGCTCACTTGAGGTTAATAAGGACCTTGTTGTCCACAAGCATGGAAAGATGAGTACCATTGCCTGTTTTCAATTTTGAGTGCTGTCATGCTAGTGTGCTCGTACATAAAGCACACATGCATTTTTAAAGAGTCCTTACAGTGTCTACATACTGCTACAGTCTAAGAAATTTTTCCAGATTAGAAAAATGTTCCCTCAACAACATTATCATTTATATTTATTATATTAGATAGATGGATAGATAGATGTTTTAAGTTTTCCTCCGTCAAAATGTCCTTGTATAGACTGAATAAAATCAGCAGTCCAGAGGCAATTGTTCCAGAGCCTTAAATTGATCAATTTAGAGTTTTACATTTTTTTGTTGTTCTGTGATGCACTTAGTAAATTTAATAAAGAAAAGAGAGGATCAAAATAAGGTGACTTGAACTTAATTTATTTTTATTATATTAGATAGATGGATAGATGTTTTAAGTTTTTCCTCCATCAAAATGTTCTTCTATAGACTGAATAAAATAGCAGTCCGAGGCAATTGTCCAGAGCCTTAAATTGATCAATGTAGAGTTTTACATTTTTTTGTTGTTCTGTGATGCACTTAGTAAATTTAATAAAGAAAAGAGAGGATCAGAAATAAGTCTCATTGCAGTTGGAAAGCACTGAGAAAAAAAAAGATGCAGAAAGATGTGGTGCTGGAAAAAAAAACTTGCATAAGTAAAGTCTTTAATATACCTCAAAGGTTTAATTGATGTTCTTTATAATTGATCTGTGCAGTAGTGCTGTGTAAATGCATCCAGACTCCTTAAATGTATTCACCCAGTAGAAAATACATACATCAACAATTATTCAAACTTACAAGTTGTGATTCTGAGGAGCAAGGTAGGGCCCATCTTTCATGACCAAGTGTTTTGCGAATCCTAAGTTGTTACATACAACATAGGCTGGCATTATGCAAATGTATCTTCTTTAGATACAAACCCTGTTGTAGTGCATTTGTACTTTGTTTTGTTTGAGAATTAACAGGTAAAAGTACAGAATACAAATTGGCAAACATTACTTTCTGATTCCATTACACTCGTACAGTGAAACACCCACATACACGCACACAAAGACACAAAGTGAATTGTCACTGTCATCAGTGAAGCTTGATGGTGAGAGAGAGAAATTCTCCCGCACATTGTAGGCAGCTGTCAGCACATATCAATTTATCTCTCATCCCTTGTTGACCCTCATTAGAAGCGCTCTGTTTATGTCATTATCTGCCAATCTGATGGGAACTGACACCCTTGACTGCTGACATTAGGCAGTATGCTTTGTGCATGTGTGCATGTATTTTAGCTTTAGGAGGGGAGACATGAATGTGTGCATTTACGCATTACTATTTCTGGATCCTGCGGTTTGTGTCAGTTTGTGAGTGCACTGAATAATAGGTGTCTGCATTTCTCAATGATTTTGTGCCCATGTGCAAGTGTGATAGAAATGGTGTCAGTGTTGGCAGTCTATAAAGAGTGAAATTTCTCAGGTTTAAATAGGAAAGTGAGAGACTTTTAGTTGGGCTGGAAGATCCTTCTGAGCGAGAGAGGAGAAAGAGATAATCCTCTTTAAAAGACAAGCTTAATGCAACATGAATTTCCATGCTGGTTGGCATGCTACTGGTTTCGAAAGTAGCCAACGTAGCCATACTGTTTTCCAAAAATGTGCCTGTCTATCTGTCTATCGAACGATCTGCACTGTCAATCTCCTTCTGTCATTCTGCCATTCTATCTATCGTTCTGCAGTTTTTTTCTATAGTTCGGACTTTTTTTGTATCTTTATGTTAGTCTGCCTGTCTGTCGCTCATTCAGTCTAGTTTGTCTGTATGTCATTCTAGCTATCTATTGATCTAAATGCCATTCTATTGTCCTCTTAAAGGGTTAGTTCACCCAAAAATGAAAATACTGTCAATATCTACTCACCCTCATGTTGTTCCAACCCCGTAAGACCTTCATTCATCTTCGGAACACAAATTAAGATATTTTTGATGAAATCTGAGAGCTGGATCACTCCTGCATACTAGCTCCATAGGCTTCTTGGGGGATTGAAACTTGCTGGCCTCAAAAGTTGTTAAAGACATTGTTAAAATAGTCCAAGTGACTTCAGTGGCTCAATCTTAACTTTATCGAATGACGAGAACACTTTTTGTGTGCAAAAAACAACAAAAATAACGACTTTATTTCAACTATTCATTTACTTCTCTCTCTGCCTCGGGCCAGGTTACTAGTTTAATAACGTAAGCTTCTGTTATTGTACCGTCACACACATCACACATGACCAGTGTCGGCCAATAGTGAGCCTACGTGTGACGTAGCTCTATGCTTTCACACTACGTTAACTGACTACAGGCCCATAGAGTAGGAAGTGAATAGTTGAAATAAAGTCGATTATTTTGTTTGGTTTTGCCACAAAAAGTGTTCTCGTCACTTGAGTAAAGTTAAGATTAAGCCACTCAAGTCGCGTGGACTATTTTAACGATGTCTTTAATAACTTTTCGAGGACGACAATCTCAATTCCTCCAGAAGCCTATGGACTAGTATGCAGGAGTGATCCAGCTCTCAGATTTCATCAAAAATATCTTAATTTGTGTTCCGAAGATGAACGAAGGTCTTACGGGGTTGGAACAACAGTTAGGGTGAGTAAATACTTAAAGAATTTTCATTTTTGGGTGAATTAACCCTTTAAAAACACAATATAATATGTTTTTTTGTACTATACTTTATGTAACCTACTGTTATTATCTACTGTTATTATATCCCATTTATGTTACTAATGTTACTTGGGTGAAAATACAACTGCCCCAATATACAGTATATATATTTATTTATATATATTTAAATAAACTAGCTGTCATAGACCTTAGCGTTTTCAAATTATTCAAAATTATTTTGTGTTTAAACATATTTTATTATAGTGAAAGTAAAAATTAGAGCATCTAATTCAGCATGTTTGTGTGTTTTATAACGTCGCAACAAGAAACTGAGTAAAATGCCTGTGGTGCTCTGAACCCAAACTGCTGTAAATCTTTTTATAATTGTTTTGTATTGTTTGACATCCAGAGGGAAGCCAAATCAAAACGGGATAAAACAGATATCAGAATTCTTGATTTCCAAACAGTATTTGTACATGTGCAGCTCTCTATTCTGATTATAAAATATGTTCCTACCACATGTTAAAAGCTACACCCTGGTTGTGCATTACAGATTACAGAACACAAATCCTTTTCCACACCACCATTTATCTGTCACACTTCTTCTCTCCGCATGACCCACCACAGCCACAAAGGAAGCCCTCCATTGCCATTTAATTAACACCGCTTTTGGCTCAGCAATAACAGGCAGCAGAAATGCATAAGGGGATCTGGATTGAATGTGTCATAGCTGGTTAAAGGGAACGAGAGGAGGGATAGGCAGAGCACAAAGGTCTCAACAGAGACCTCCCTCCTCACAGGACCTGAAAGAGCACAATGAGTCATGCCCATGATCAACACAGCAGCAGCAGCAGCAGTCTGTCCTTTGAAAAAAATGATACATTTACATACGTCTGCCCATATTCTAGGTTTAATGGCCAGTAAATTGAGACCAAATCGCTGATTTATTTATATAATTGTATTGGAGTCGCTAGACATCAGCTCTTTTAATGATGCTGTATGAAATGAGATAAATTATACTGAGTACTGATGCCATGTTTTGTGCAGCAGATTTTAGTGAAGGACATAAACAGTAGGGAATTGTATCAGTAAATGTATTCTCTTGATAGTCGACTGGATTTGTGTGTACACAAAAGCTTGTTTGAATCGTATCTCTGTGCTACTCTGTTGCTGTGGCACATCTTTTTTGTGAGCTTTTCCCATTGAATCTTGTTTTTGTCCTTCTGCAGTACCTTGGATGATGAGGGGACGACCCTGCGACAACAGAAGCTGGACAGACAGGTGAGTCTTCCTTTGGTTTATTTTCAGCACTGTGGACAGAAGGCTCTGCTCTAAGGAAATGTGATCAATTGAAAAGAACAGGCAGAAGTAGAACAATGAGAGAGAACCCATTCATTGAGGAGTCACATTACAGAAACTGATGGTTTAAAGAAAATGCCTTCCTATATGCCATCCCTCACTTTGTATTAGTGCTGGGCGGTAAACCGGTTCAAACCGAAAACCGGTTTATATTTTCGTCACGATTTTGATTTTGAATAAACCGCCATACCGGTGTATTTAATTACACAACGTTCGGAACGACCGTTACGCTGCGCGACCATAGAGTGGCAGTGCGCGACACTGTTTCAGACGGACCCTTTACCCGTTGCACTACTGAGCACCGACGAGGGTAAACAAACAGCAGCGCTCTGTTACGTTACATGGGCGATGGATGCTGAAGAATTAGTACAACATGACAGTGATGACACCGAAGAAGAACTTGTGCCAAAAAGAGGAGCCGGGACTGTTGTTTGGAGGTTTTTTGTTTTCCAAAAATCCAACGTCGAACAAACAACCATTATGTAAGTGCTGTCCGGCTAAAATTCTCCGCTGGGGAGAATGACCCGGCAACACAAGCAAATTGCTCCAGCGCCTTAGCCGCAAACATGTCTTGGAATATCAAGAATGTATTAAATCAGCCGCGGATTCAGCCGCGGATTTCAGCGCCCTCCACATCAGCATGTAACACGGGGAAAGCTAAAGAAAAGTCGAGACCAAATATTGTTTCCATTATACAGGATAATCCTGTGTGCCAAGTAAGTTAGCACTTTATATTTATTTTATGTTTGTTCTGGTTTCGAAGCAATACTTTTGAAGGAATAACTAATGCAAGTTGCATAATTTTGTTTTAATTTCTTTAATAGACCTCAAAAGCAATGCAAGACAAGATTTCCTTTTATATTTACTTGAATGCACGTAATGTTCGTGGATTTGTACTTGAACTAGCAAAAGTATTCCAAGTTGTTCTAATTGTGTTGTTTAAAATAAAAGTTCTGTATTTTGACTGCAGTTGTCTTTGCATTTTGATTCCTCACTTCATTAGAATCATGAATGGCTCTTATTTGTAAACAGCATAATTTTCTGGGGCCATGCAAACCTGTATTACTAGTGTGGAATTATTCTACAATATTCACTAATGACAGTAAAATAGACCATCCTAAGTCAATTTACTGCAGTAATTCCTCTCTTAACCAGTAGAAAATGCATTGAACACCTGACTATGCATAAAAAAAATAAATAAATAAAAACCGAACCGAACCGAAAAACCGTTATGATTTTGAAAAACACCGTGATATCAATTTTTGGTCAAACCGCCCAGCACTACTTTGTATTATATTATGCGCTGTTACTTCAGTAGACTTGAACCAGATAGTTTGAAAACTTATGCCAAAATTGTTCTTCCTACAGTTAGCAAGAGTTCATTAGCCTTGTGGTTTGTATTCTGATAATCTGAAAATCCTTTGTTATTAAACACACTGGATTCTAAGGAGACGGTTCACACGTTTTTTGGACTGTACATGTTAGTTAATTTTTACTAGTTATTCTTTGCCACAAGCATATTTGACACACATTGGGCCCTATTTTAACGATCTGAAACGCAAGTGTCAAAGCGGAAAGCGCAATTAACTTTGTGGGCGGATCCCGGCGCTGTTGCTATTTTCCCGGCGGGATAAATGCCTCTTGCGCCTGGCGCAAATCTAAAAGGGGTTGGTCTGGAGTAGCTTCATTATTCATAGGTGTGGTTTGGGCGTAACGGAAATAAACCAATAAGAGCGTCATATCACATTCCCTTTAAGAGCATGATGAACGAGATGCGCTTGTTCCGTGGCGCAATTCTATTTTAACGGCGCATTTACCAGGCGCGCTTCAGCATCGGTTCACAGCCGAGTAGAACGATGTTCTCGTCAGGGCCGTAAAAGAAAGAGAAGGGACACTGGGGATGGGACAAACCCACCCAAATTAGCTTCGGGTTAAACATGCATATAATAATTTGGGTAAATGTGTAAGCTTTATGCCTGTTTTTCCCATCATCATGGACACAACAATGATTTCCCTCATGTTTATATATTTTTCCGTATAATAATGTATCATTTGCAAAAAGTAAAATGCATCTGTGTTGATGAGAGAATCATCTACAGTGTATCCGCGTTGTTCACACTCTGTATTATGGCCAAGCATGCACGCTGTAAAATAGCATCTGAATATACGCGCAACGTGCCACTGACTTTAGACCAGGTTTTTTCTGGTCATTGGCGCAATTGTTTTCTGGAACTGCAAAATAGCACCAGGGATTGTTTGCGCCGACACACGCCTCCTTTTTGCGCCAACCCGCCCAGGAAGCGCAAAGTTCATTTGTTAGTTTACCGACGTGCGTCTGTGGAGGAAAAAAGCCCGCTTTGCGCGAGTGCAAAATAGGAATGATAAATGCGTCAGTGTATAAAGTCATTTGCGCCGGGTGCAAGATAGAGCCCATTGTTTGGAAAGCCATAAGGTATCATTTTGTGTAAGTTGAAAGTATTTTAAAAGTCTTAACTTCAGTGTCCCATGATCCTTCAGAAATCATTCTAATATGCTGTTTTGATGCTCACATTTTTTTTTCTTATTAACAATATTATCGATGTTGTAAATGGTTGTTGTTTAAAAGAACAACATTTCATTTTAAAATGTTTTGTCACTATATAAAAGTCTCACTCTCACTTTTGGTCAATTTTATGTGTTCTTGTTAAATATTACTGGCCCCAAATTTTTAAATGGTAGCATATACATTCAAATTAATATGAACATCCTTCAAGGCCCTTTTTACTACAGTCGGTTGCTACCCATTTTACAGTGATTAAAATTCATAATTTAACATAGGCTAATTATTCTGAGATGTAGTTCATGATTCTACATAATTTAAAAACTTGTCACTGTTACCATTATGTTCTGATAGTGTCATTATCATGGACTTTTAATTTGTTTTATTCTCAAAATGTGTTCCTCTGTTCAGGTTTCCTGCTCTTCATTAGTGTTAATTATACTTGTTTGTGTGTTGCTACAGTAAATAAGTTGATCCCTCACATTCATTCTGTGTTCGGTCTATGTTACAATTAGTGTGTGTTGCTCTGCCTGTCTGAGTATTATTTGCTGCAGGTTAACCACCACAACCAATTAATGTGTAAATTAAAGTGCTCAATATGTATATATTTAAAAATGTCTGTCTTAAAATGCATTAAAATAACATTCATTGGGATTTCTTCAAAGGTAGCATGTTTTTTTACAGTAACTGGGTGATGACTGTCATAAGAGGGAGCGCTGGCGGTGTGTTCGGGTCTGAGGGAGAATAAAACAATTCACGGTATTCCCGCAAACTAGAAATATCTATGAATAAAACATAAAAACTAATACATTTCTATTCATCTGTTGCAGAAAAGCAACAAGAACAACTAAAACAAAATAGAAATGATTTACAGATAAGAGTTTCTATTTATAACATGTTTGCAGCATTGAGCGATTGAGCCAATCTCAGACATGTGTGTTGATTTCTACGTAACACAATGGCCAATCAAGCACTACGATAGACTTTCCTCACTCGCTTGAAACAGACTTTTTGTTCAGTGATGAATTCTGTATGTTGGAAAATCCTCGAATTATAACAAGAGCAAAGTGTATATGTTATGAAAGATTCATTGATAATAACAGAGATGTGAAAGATGTAAGCTTTTTAGGAATTATTTTGGGAGCGCCCTTTGCGAGCACAGATCATGCCACAGCCAAACCATGCATGACTGGTAAGTTAGCCTACTTGTTTTTATGTTATAACAGTGTGGTTTTTGTGTTAATGCTTTAATAACAAATCATTTATCTGGAGCAGTTATGCTAATTTATGCTAACTACACGTAGGCTAACTTGAAATTTTATTGGAGGTACAGAAAAAGTCTATTTGCGGGCGGGAGTCGAGCACAAACATAAATGTTGCGGGCGGGAAGAAGAACAGAAAATAGAGAACGTTGCAGTTATAATCACTACCCATGTATTAAAAATGGTCGAGTTTAAATTGGCTCATAATTGCAGTTAATGTGCCAGGCCAGGCTGGGCTCTGGACACAACGAGCTTGTGCAGGGTTGGGCCTGCATACCCGAGATCTACCTGGGGTGTGCTAACACTTATAGGCCTGAATCAGTCGTTTGTCCTTGGGGAACTTATGGAGCCTCTCCCCCCATTTTCGTACATCCCGCACAAACACAATAGTTAACCATTTTTGCTAGCTAGGTACCCAATATAACTGCTAGCCTACTTGCCGTTTAGACTAACGGTAACTCTAGGCTTGGAGCATAAACCAGACATAGACAGTGAAAGCTTGGAGTCCCTTTATGATGTCACGCCCAGCCTAGTGGAAGGGAGGGGTCGTGCTTAAAACCACTGTAAAGTACATTTTGGTATAAAAAAAAACATAAAAAACAATTGTGGGCGGTTTTATTTTTATGTTCTAGTAAGCACATTGCATTTCGTGAAAATTTAATCTGCAATTTACACTTGAAACTCTCATAAATCTTCGTCTGCCTTTCTGCAACCACCCTCAACAGTGACAAACAGTGAAATGCTTGCAACTAGCAGTCTTGAAAATGAAATCAGGGTTATTCACACAGATTTAGTGGGTTTACTCAAAATCCAGAAAGATATAGGATTCAGTGAAGCATTCCCAGAGTATCAGAACTACAGAGCTGGGACAGATTTAGGGTGTTAGAGGAGACCATCCGCCTCAACCTTAATGGATTTTTTTCAGAGAAAACCAATAGTTCAGAATTCTTTGTCTGTCTAAGTCCTTGCTCTATTCAGGTGTCCAAAATATCTAGAGCTGGACTGTTGATGGGAGATAGGATTTTAATGAGCGCAAATATTAGGAAAGCAAGCCTTCATGTTCTGTGCAGTAAGGGAGTTTGGAGGTTATCTTCTCAGGGTGCTTAGTCTGCATCGGTTTGTCTAATATTGTGCTGTAAACACCAGTGGTTCTTGCAGCTGGATTGGGAGACAAGAATAATTTGCTCTCAAATTTCCGACTCAAGCCAATAGGTTTAGCCCACAGCACTCGGCTGGTCTTTAATGAACCACCTACTCTCATCACAAGACCATGAGACCAAATTACCATGTTTATTGCCTGTCTGCTTTACATAATAATAAACTTGAAGGAGCCTAGCCTGAAATTGTTGAACATCACCTTAGGCAGCCTCGTTGTGCTCTCTATAGCTTCAGGAGTCTTCTGACTCACTGCGTTTCAATGAATTTTAAGGTGCTGTGTGAGCACATATTACGAGTGTATTGTTTCAATGATACTGAAAATGCTTATTTGGCACCACATCAGTTCTGAGAACAGAGGAGAGCACAGACGGTGAACGTGTTTAGGCAATGTGTATGCAGATAAACAACTTTTTATTAGAACATCAATATGGAGATTCTGTGCGCGCTGTGCAAAGGCATGATTCCTCAAGCAGCAAGGTACCGCCAATAGAACAAGCTTTGAATAGAAACCCCTGAGGGAGACGCAATCTTAGAGGAACACGAAGCATTATTGAAAACCGCATGAATTCATTGGTGTCTCTATGTGAAGATGACACATTTTAAAGCTTAACAAAAGCACTGGGTGTGTCGAATCAAATGATTCTAAATCTCTGTTTTAAGGCTATGATATAATGAAAAGTAGGGTATTGACATATAGGGCTGGGCATTGTTTCTGATTTCACAAGCTCTTGATTCAATTTGATTTTGTCTCGGAAAATGAAGATTTTTGTCATCGGAGGATTTTTTCCAGACTAAAGTATGGTAATTCGAAAATATGCTACTGGTTTTCTACTGATACAAAGCTTAATTCTAAACCCTGAAGTATCCCTCTTTAATGATATAATTATGTTTCTACATTCCAGAATGTACAACATTTAAAAAGTGTCAACTTATTTTTCATGACATATTTATTCAAACATAGATACAATAAAGGAGACACCTGTCATGTACTAGAAAGGAAGCGCACGTACAGGAATAATCCAAGTAAACAGTCTTTCATTCAAAAATACACAGGAACACTCGGGAAACAGACTTCACAACCATTCAGAACAAAGAACTGAATAATCACAGGACTTAAATACACAGAGGTACTAATGAGTACAATAATTCGACAACAGGTTAACTGAGTCATTAATCAAGGGAACGCACTGAAACACACTAGGAAACTGGGTCACACAGGCACGCAGGCACAGGGAAAACAAAACCAAAACGAAGCAAAGCATACACGTGATGTTACAGCATCATTACCAGTAAAAATAATGAATATATAATACAGTGCATATATTATCAAAATGCACCTCTAGAGTTATTTTTTCTTTTTGAATAACAAGCTTTAGACATTGAATGGCTTTCCGGAAGTAAATGCAAAATTACGTGAGATTGTTCACAAACTATTTTATTGACATCTTTCCACGGTCTGAAACGCTGATTGAGCAATTACATGAAACATGATACATTGTTAGTTGTGCTGTTTCTTTCAAAATACCTTCTGATGCTCATTCATGTTTCATGAAACAACTAGTAAATAGCTAGAGATGATCATTTCTGGTGCTCCACGCTTAACCTGACTCTGCCAGATGGATTTGCTCCGCATATCCATCTGGAAACCTTCCATTGAAGTAGTTTTGGAAAGGGCGAAAATACTGGTTTGCTGATTGGCCTATGTTGGTGATAGACGGGCCAAATCAACCAATCAGATCTAACGAAGCATATGACATATGAACAGAGCGACGACGAAAACAAAACCACAAGCCAGGCTACTCTTGCTGCTGCAGGTAAAGGCTCGTTAGCTCAGCAAATAAACATGTCGGCAAAAGAAAAACTAAAAAAAAAACTTTAAAAAACTTAAAAAGAAAAACTGTCGCGCTTCTCGTTGCGTCACACCTCAACCCGCCTCAAAGCCAAACGCTGATTGGACGTCGTCGTGAACTGCTCCCAAATTTTCTTTAACGGAAAGTATCCAGACTGATCTGCGAGTGAAACCTTGAAAGCTCGCTGAGATCAGGATGGTCTCATCGAGGCTACTCCACGCTCCTGCTGAAAACTGATGCACAACAAGTCTCATCCAGTCTCATCCCAAGACGTCATACAACTGACGCTTTCGACCATACGTCAACATCCACCGTTTTAGGGTACCCTTAAACGTCGGTTAGATGACGCTCATCTAATCCTAACCCTACCCCAGACCTAAACCTACCCAGTCACCTAACTGACGGTAAAGGTAGGCGTCAGTTGTATGACGCCCAGGATCGTCATCTAACTGACGTTTAAGGGTACCCTAAAACGGTGGATGTTGACGTATGGTCAAAAGCGTCAGTCTGTATGACGTCTTGGGATGAGACTGTGTTATAGAAAGAGTGCCAAAACCACATTCATTGTTTTACATTTTGTGCTAAAATGCTAAATGAGAAACCTGAACAAAACTACAAAGCATAAAGCTTATTGTGAATATTGGACTGTAGGCACTCAACAACTAATGTTTAGTGAAGTATAATGCTTTGTTTCACACATTAACAGAAAACAGCACAGACCAAAAAATCAATTTTGGAATTTAAGAATCTATATTGATTCATCAAAATGAAGATTTATTCATTAGCTCTAATAAAACGTAAGAAAAGCCTTTTTTATTTATGCATTTTTATAGCAGCTAATGGCATTTTTCTGCTTGCATAATCGGTGATGATAGGTTATTTTCTCATTTGCACACCACCCACCAGCACAGGGGAAGGGTGTCTTTTCTGCCTGACTGGACAGACCTGGTCTCAAGCCCACTATTCGCTCATGGGTTCCTTTAATGTTTAATAGACTCCAGCGCTGGGATCTCCCCAGAACTCTTTACTATAGCTTTACATAATGTCAGGTTGCTGCGGAAGTGAAGAATGTGTGGTGAAACCCATGCTGAGTTGAACATGCAGTCATGTGTGAAGAGAAGGCATGTTGTAGTGGCTGGTTTTAGCTCTAACTTTAGAGACTTAAGTTATTCTTGGTGTGGCTCTGTTCCATTGTTGACAACTCAAAAGTTTCCAGATTTAAAGATGTGTTTTTTTTTCTTTTAAATTAAGTAAACAATTTTTATGAACAGAGAATGAATTGTGAGGGATCAACTTGTATAGCAAACACAAACAAGGATAATTCATAGAACACAGCTGAAACCACTTAACTAATAATGACGGTAACTATGGAGACAGACGAGTGGCGGGAGTCAGAGCAAGGAAACACATGACAAATAAAAACAAACTTAAAGTCCGTGAACAAAACTAAACAAAATGGTGACGTCAGTGCTGTGAGTCATGGAGCTTCAGTTGAGCGACTGAGAAAGCTCACCTTTTTAGTTGCCTTGGCCCTTTTTGGATATATAGTTATAGTTAAATGTATATATTGTTTTCATTTTAGCTTAAGTTTTAATAATTTAGTTTTTATCTTGTTTCTATTTCTGTTCAAGTATATTCAGATTGATGCTATAATTCAGAATATTAAAGGGATCATCAGAAATTCTCTGTCTTACCCCTTCCCCTTACCCCTTCCCCTTCGTCTTACCCCTAGTCCTTGTCCCTCGAAAACGAGTGGTAAGCGCTAGTGCAAACATACCCCTATCAAATGAGACACCACTCGCTTACGTCATCTTGCATCGTCCTTAACTGGCGTCTGTGTCACCCCGGGCAACAAGTGTTGATCACAAACTTCTCGAAACTTGCTGAAACTTCTCGAAACTTGAAAACTCAAGATGCCGTCAAAATGTCCGGGATTGGGCTTTTGCTTTCCGTCTTCACTATTCATTACGTTTACATGCACAAGGTGTTGTTTTAATTGGACTGAATTCATTCATTTAAATTGGTGAATCTGAATGTATTGTTGATCTAATATTCCCGTGTTTTCGTCTCAGTTGGGATCCGTTTGAAGCTGAATGCATCATCTGAGAAGCTGATCATGTACGCGTCTGTGTCAAATAATGTACATATAATGAATGGCGACTGTAGAAAGCAAAAGCTGAATGCCGGACATTTTGGGTGATCTTGAAATGTGGGACTGATCAAATCAGCAATGTAACTTTAGCATAGCCTAGCGTAGCCAAGTAGCGATTTTTAAAAACGTTTCAATAAACAACATAGTTGCAAATATATATGTACATAATTGTGTAGAGCACAAAACAAGACGGTCATATATAAGCGAAAAAACTTTTGCATTTCTTACCCCTTGGTTTCAAGTAAGCTCGCGAAAATTCTTGGTCTTAAGGGTATATACCCCTTCACCTTACCCCTACCCCGTGTCATAGATCAAAATGAGAATTGGGATAGCCCTTCCTCTCACATGAACGCACAAATCAGAGACCGAGAATTGGGATTCAGCCTAAGAGGTCATTGTACTATAAAAAAACATCCTGTATGTTTCAGAACTCAAAGTTCCTCTTAGTCCAAAAACAGCTTTTACTGAAACCAAGCTCTGAAAATGATTCGTTTTTTTTTTTTCAGTTTGGTCAGATTGTGACGCAATAGTGGATGAAAGACCGTCCCTGCAGAATTGAATAAACTCCTACTTCTACATCTTTGGCCCCGCCCACTGGCGCTTTAGTGAGACAAGAAGGATCAAACACCTTTGTTGTTGTTTTTTTGACATGTTAAAGTCCCTGTAAAGGCAAATCTACAAAAAAGTTCTAAACGTATTATAAATGTTACATATGTATTGCTAAAACATTTTACAAAAACTGTAAACTGTGAAGTACTGAAAAGTGGAGTTAGACCGTTAAACAGTTTTTCACCATTGCTATTTTACGTATTGTTTGGGCTAAAACAGGGCTCGAAAACTAGGGTCATCATGGTCGTCTTATATTCAGAACAATACGATAATTACACAAACGTCTGTGTAATTCAATACTGATGATTATTATTACAATTTTTAACATAAATTTTTTTAGGTTTTCAGTACGCAGCAGATGCATCATTTCACATTTCGCCATTTGTGAAAGTGACTTTTTGATATTGAAAGATCTGCATTATTTATGTAGAAAGAACAGAAAAATGCATCCCTGAGTTTAAAACATGCAGTGGAATCCGGTCCTCATCTCCAGCTCTATATTAGAAGATGGAAATAAGCTGAATAAAATTGGCAAAAGTACAGAAGCATTGCTATGTACTATGAAACCCATTTAATAATACAAATACCTGCTGTAATACTGCAGTAATTTTAAGCAACTTTTAGTTTTTAAGGCGAAAAAATGTGAATTAATCTGCAACTACAAGTGTCAGTTTCTCCAAAATATACTGTATATATTTTGTGCCAGTTATTTGTGCTCACATTTCATTTCTATATGTCCTTATATTTGTATGCCCAGTAGGGCTGGATGATATGGCCAAAAAAAATTATCACGATAATTTTTCTTATATCAGTCAGATATCGATAATTATCACGATATATATGTTAAATCTTTAAGTTAAAAGGCAGATTTTTGCTCCTAAGTGAAAGTTGTATAAAACAGTGTTAATTGTGTTTTAAACGACTATTTAAATTTATGTTCATTAACAAAAACAGTAACATCTGTTTTTATATATATATATATATATATATATATATATATATATATATATATATATATATATATATAACAACCACATTTTTATTTGGTAAAAAGTAATATTCTGACTGTTTGAGTTGTATTAAAATTAACCATTGTTCATCCAGTATCATACATTTAGATCATGATAACCACAGATAAAACCAGGTATAGCCTATAACTTAGCACCTCACAAATTCTGTGGTATTTGAATGAAAAACAGTAGCCTAACAGTTAAATACATTATTAAATACTGTACTTATATTCCATTAGTCATTTAATACATTGTCTACATTAATAATATTATACAATTCAATATGTGCATCCCACATTTCATGGTGCAGTTAATATTACTAGGCTAACCTTACAGTAAATCCATGGTAGGCTAGATTGATTCAGTATCAATTCAGATTCTGACTGCATCGTTGCACGCAGTGTTTCTCCTTTTTGTCAGCGGTGTTTCATCTGCCTTTAAACTGGTTTAAACTCTGACATTTGTGTTCTTCACTGATCTCAAGCGCTTCTCACTAGATCTTGTGAGGGAGACGATCAGAGTGCGAGTGTGCGTGAGCTCGCGCTGCGCTCAGTGCGCTGCGTTCGGACTTTGAGCCGAGCGGATAAATGCTCCGTGTGGCGCGCGCTGTTCAAATGAGTTCCGTTCCGCTTTTGGCGTATAAACATTATCAAACATTTATCGACCTCTTGATATCGGTTTATCGAGAAAAATTCTATCGCGATAATTATCGTTATCGTTTTATCGCCCAGCCCTAATGCCCAGTACCTCCAATCGCTCCCCGGGCACCACAGCAAAAGTGGCTGCCCTCTGCTCCTGGTGTGTGTGTCCACTGTTTGCTGTGTGTGTTCACTACTCCTAGTGTGTGCACTAACCTGGGTGGGTTAAATGCAGGGGACAAATTCAGAGTATGGGTTACCTACCAATACTCGGCCTTCACATGTCACTTTCACTATTAGGTGGCAGCCCTGAGATGTTACATGTAGTCATTGATCTGTTTTCTCTTCAGACTGTGTCTTTTTAAGTGAAGTGATACATTTGTTATTCCACTGCAGTTTTTGAAAATCATTATGTTCTCTATGATTATATATTGCATCGAGTGTCATACAGCACAAGTACTATAAATAAAATCTCAAAACTGTTTTGACCTATTGTGCTGTATTGTGTGTCTGTTAATGTGTGTTTGTAGCGAGCTTTACTGGAACAGAAGCAGAAAAAGAAACGTCAGGAGCCCCTGATGGTGCAGTCTGAATCTGGACGGACGGTCGCGGGTGCGCAGGACCCGGCAGTCGGAGGAACAGGCTCCCTCGTGGAGAGCTACCTCGGCGGCAACAGCAGCACCATCTACCACGGTACACATAGCCACAGCTAAAAACAACACTTTCATAAAATATCACATAACCATAGTGTCACAGAGACTCAAGATTCAGGTTCTACTGTATCTCGAGGGCATGAGATGTTATTCCAAGCTGTCTTTACACTGACATATTAATATCGACCCAAGCTGCTCAAACAGAGTGGCCCACAAAGGCCGGTGATTGAAAATGGAAATGCTTGTTTGCTGATTGTTCGCCAAACATTGGTGCCATTCTTCGCACTGCCAGCGGTACTGGCTTGAGTTACTCTATTGATCTCTGTCCCAGACTGCTCAGTGTTAGATAAACCCTTCCTACAAGGTCAATGCAGACCTCAATCAGCTATATTAAAACATCTGTTTGGCATTATGGGTAAGCTCTACACAATGAAATAGCCTATTCTGGAGAAAATGGCAGAGTAACACAAGTAATAAAGAACTGTGATGTGTGTTCTAGAACTACATTATAGAGTTGAACAACATCTTATATATATATATATATATATATATATATTTTTTTTTATAGCAACAGTGTTTTTTTTTTAGGAATTATTTCTATATTTCATAATATTTGGAAATAAAATATGTTGGTAACACTTTAGTTTAGGGTCCAATCCTCACTATTAACTAGTTGTTAGCATGCATATTACTAGGATATTGTCTTTTTATTAGTACCAATAAATAAGCAGTAATAATGAATTTATTAAGGCAACGGTTGTAGTTAGCACAGTAGTACACTGTAAACTATAAATTGTCTTATTAATAAGCTGTAATTATGAATTTATTAAGGCAAATGTTGTTGTTAACAGTTAACAGTGGAACACTGTAAACCCTAACCCTCAAAATAATTAATTTGAGTAGAGCCAACTCAAATTATACAAATTAAGTTCCATCAAATGATCTTTTATGAGTATTTAGCACTTTCTTTTTTCTATTGAGTTCACAAAACTGACACATTTTAAGTAAGTTGAATTGCTTAATTGTTTTGAGTTTTATAAACCTTTTCTTTTAATTTAGATAAACTTAACTGAAACCGGGCTAGGATTACTATATCCCAGCATGCTTTGCCATGAAACTCAAAAGGGGGAGTAAATGCTAAAATTAAGTGTTAAATAATGCTTTTTGTGCCAGATTGTGTAGAGAATTGTGCTATGCTATCAAAGCATTGTGTTACCATGTGTGGACCCGTGAGTCAGTCCTAGAGCTCCTTCTGTCTGATTTTAGTGGAAAATCGGGTCCATCTGAGACGTCCAATAGATTTCTTAGTTATTCCCGTTAATAGTAAGAATTGGACCATAAGCTAAAGTGTAACCAATTTCTTTTTATATTTTCAGCTATTTATTTGGTTTAAATCATTTGATTATGTGCTTTTACTATTTTATTAGTATTTCTATTTAAAGAGGCTATATGCAGCTTTTCCCCAAAATAAATGTAACAATAGCCTTTTTATTTTACCATTTATGACTCAAACAACTCCTGATGATCATACTGACACCTTGTCCGCTCACAGTGGGTGCACCTATAAGCCTGTATCCTATTTTTCCTATCTTCTGTCGGGTTCGACTTTTCCCGCGCTGTCTGCGGATGTGACGTCAAGCGCGTTCATGTTAAACGTTTCAGATCACTCTGCCATCACCGCTGGTCAGCAAGTAGCCTACATTTGAGTCGCTAGCAGAACAATTATCTCAAACAATATATGTATTTGACTGTTCTCTTACCTGTGTAAACATAATGTTGACCTCCATGTAGCGGATGACATGTGCACGTACGAGCGCTGCGCTGCGAGCAGAAAGGAAGAGCAGTTCTGTTTTTCGGGTCACATGGTGTCAGTCACGAGTTTAAATTTGAGGAAAACGCATGTAGCCTCTTTAAAATCATTTTTAAAACTATATTTTTTATTTTTAGTACTTCAACTTGAAAATGTTTTATTTCAGTTAGTTGCCAAGGCAACCTTTCTATTCTAATTTTCATGTGCGTTTTTAAGTTTTTGTTTTTCACCTACTGTTTATATTTGATTTTATTCAATTACAGCAAACTTTTAATAGTTTTAATTATAGTTCAAAGTAACATCACTTCTGTGCACACTGTAAGCAGTCTTTAAATGCTTGTTTTGATATGCCAATGCCTCTGATGAAGTTTTGACCTTGTCAGAAGTTTGTAGTCACATTCCTGCATGTGACTCTGCTCCTATGACATTTGCCTAATGAAGAACCAAAAGGAGTTTTTCCTTTATTTAATTTTTTTTTTCAAGCTGAGGGAGTAGATTGTTTTCAGTTGACATGATGCCACAGAGACTGTCGATAGAGTTGATCTTGTACTATGAGTCCAAGACATTCCAGTAAATCACTTGATACTGATCACCTGTACTCTGGGACTATAATAATCCTTACAGGCTTGTGTTGTGTTATGAAAGAGAGGAATGTCTGTTGATAGCGGTTTACAGTATTATGAATAATTTACTGTGTTTCCCTCAGTGTTGAGCTGTCTCATCAAAGAGAGAGCACCTTTGGCTCTCATCCAGCCTGGGCTTCAGTGAATTGTAAAACTGTAATCGATTATGCTGTTCATATTATTTCCTTCTTTGTACATTTGTGTTTGTCATCTTTATTTGGATGTTTTCAATTTATTGTGTCATCTTTACACTGTAAATGCAACATCTGAAGTGGCATATATACCTCAAACAAGGTGCGACATACAATTTAGCTGGCATCAATGCAGAAGTAGTGTTATTGCATAAAATGATGACTACAAATATGAAATTTGTAGGCAAATTGATTCAAATGTTTTAATCTCAATTGAAGGCATAGTTCTGTTGTATTCAGTTCCAAGAAAGCTAAAAACAGGCCTTTGTGTAATTATTAGGCTTTATTATTTGTGTGGATGACACCCATTTCATGGAAAATGCAAACACAATATGAGAATTTATAATATAATGATAAAATATTATTTTGGTATTAATCAACTAACTTTCTAATACTTTATAATCTAACATGTGATAAAATCCTGCCCTTAACCAGTGTTTGCTTTAATATTTTTTGCATTATTTTATTCCACCTGTTAAGCTTTGATAATGATTAAATTACATGTATTTTTTAACATGACAGCAAAACCATTTGAGGGTTTGGTTGTCACAGAAGCAAAGCAGCATCAGAGCCGTTTAGGGATTTGGGTGGGGCAAAGCTGCATATTTTTACAGCATTGCGTCTTTACAGAATTGAATGCAGACAAGTGAAACGTTAGAAGTGCAAGAGTTTTACTCACCTGTGAATTGATGCCTTCTGTCTCAAACTCAAAGCATGAGTAAGAAAAAGTAACTTCTTTTTTTCTTCTGAGTCACTTCCTCTTTTAAAAATAGCTACATCTTTGGTGTTTCTTTTCATAACTAAATCATTGATTCTCACTCTGTCTGACAGGCTTGTCTTTTTAAGGATTTCAGTGTTAGTGATGTATTCCATCAATCCGACAAGCCTCCGAACTGACATATGCTCTTTCGAGAGTATTATCAGGAGGCACGGACTCAGAGGAACCCTTCTGATCTGTTGCTTAAGCCTTAAGGAAACCACAGGAGTTCACAACCTTGAAGGACAGTTAAAAGGAACTTTTAAACTTTTGCTTCAATGCTTTGATTTCACAGTTGGCTCTAACTGCACACTTCATATGCTACTTACAGTACAATGTGTGTGCGTGTTTGTTAAGTCCATGAGACCATAAGGTGTCCCATTTGTCATTTTAGCTGTGAGAAGGGTGCCCCTGAGCGCCCCCTCTGTGGTCGACATGTACTCTTTATGCGCCCTTTTGCCATGAATGCAGACTTCTTCCCACAATCAAAGTGGTGTTATGTCATTAAAATTGCAGACTCGTAGTAGAATATATATATATATATATATATATATATATATATATATATATACTGTATATATATATACTGTATATATATATACTGTGTGTATATATATATATATATATATATATATATATATATATATATATATATATATATATATATACTGTATATATATTCAAAAAAAGCAATATAGGTGCACATAATAAAATTATATGTTTAGAAAGTACATTTCACAAATGCAAAACACAATTCATAGATATGACTTATTAACTGCACATATCTCTGCTTAGCCATGACTTTAACTGCATTCAAAAGCTGATGACAAGTAGGCATGCCCTCACAGGATTATGATTGGTCGATTGATGAGCTTAAATCTGATTGGATAAAAAGTATGACTGACCCAAGTGGGAGGAGAGCGCTGCAAGGAAAGTCTAAAATATACACACACACACAAATCCGTGGCAATTCACATGTGAATGATGATTTCATGCGCAACATTCAGATTCAAGGATAAACTCATACATTTTAATAATTTAAAACTTTTTGTGCACAGTTGTATATCTATGAATTGTGTTTTGCATTTGTGAAATGTATTTTATGAATAGATCATTTTATTTTGCACATGTGAATAGTTTTTTTGTGGGAAAAAAGGTCCCGAATGTCAATTACGTTTCATGCGTGTGAAACTGGCTATGTTTTTTTTTGCGTGAAATAATAATGAGACTGATCTATCTCCATATACGAGAGCAGTGGGATGTGTATCGTTTTTTTTTTTTTTTTTTTTTTGCTTTCAGCCATTTCCTGTGTATGCTGAATACGGAAGCTTAGTTTTTGCTTTGTGTCTTTGCTAACTCTCTTTCCTCTCTATTCATTTTAACCCTTTTCTTTATTTCCTCCCTTTTTTGTATTCTCTCACACTATCTTATCTGCTCTCACTGGCTCCTCCTGCACCTCCTCGTTTAGTACAAGAAGCGGGAACAGGAAGAAGTTAAAGCCATAGCAGAGGTTCAGGCCCCTCGCTCGGCTAAAAAACAAGCCGCCTACCTCCACTCCTCAGACTGGCAGCGCCAAGAAGGAGAAAAAGGGCAAGCACAAAGGTCAGCTGAGCAGCCGACTAACCGTCAGGCCCAGCATGTGCACGCAAATCTGTGTGGGTGTGTGTGTACGCTTGTGTCTGAGTGTGTGAAGGACATTTGTGTCATCCAGTGATTCGATTTGTGTCACAATAAGCATTACCTGCACTGTACAGAAATACAAATTGAATTGAGGAATGATCACATGCATCATGACCACATTGTTGACTCCTTATGTACACTACCATTCAAAAGTTTCAAATTAATGCTGTTCTTTTGAATCTTTTATCAATTCGAAGGTTCCTTCTTAAGTTCCACAGAAGTAAGAAAGTGTTAATTTGCTTCCTAATTGGAAAAAATTTAACATTTAAAAGCACATCATCAGTCAAACAGCACATACTGTAATTTGCAATCTCTCATGTGGTGTGTTTGCTTAAACTATACCTCAGCTATATACTATCTTCTCATGTCTTTATGTTTCTCCATGCTGTTATTTTTCCTCATCTCCTTGTGTGGGTGTTGAGTTTTTATTTTTATTTTTACTGCTTTCTCAAATGACAATGACGGCATAGCACACAACGTTAATGAACGTACCCCTGGAGATAGACCAAACCGCTGCTCTACTGCTCAATCCTTCCTCAAGGAATAACAAAATCCGCTCTAATACTGTTTGTACTGTAGGAGCAGCTGCTATGACCTGCAGCCTTCATCAATACAAGACACAAACATTCATGAAAAAGACAAATGTTGTCTCTCTATAATGCCCTGGATATTAGACGCATGGACGCAATCCATCAAGCGGCAGCACCATCATGACTCACACAAGGCATTTGGATTTCTTTCTGGGGGCGAATGTATTTTTTGCTTTTTATTCACTGAAGGTGTGACTTTTATTTGAGCAGCTGACATGGCTATAAATAAGCCTACAATTAAATAAATGAGTAAGGTCGAGTTTAATTGAGTGCTGCAGGAATAATATGTTTGTTGGTCAACCCAGAAATTAGCACTTCTCTTTGACTAAATAAATAAATAAATAAAGCCAATAGGATTTGTCCATTGGCTTTTGGATTATTTCAGAAAATAAGTTCTGACTGTGACAAACAAAACACATTTTGTCCATCAAGTAGGGCTGTAATCAAGACGACCTTTGTCCAGTCCAAGACCAAGGCTAGCTTCGAGTCCAAGTCAAGATTCGAGTCCAAAGAGGTTCGAGTCCAAGTCAAGACCGAGTCCAGGACAGGAAAAAAAAGGCCAAGCGTGACTTAATCAAGACAGTAATTTTGGGTTATTATTTGTTGATCTAAAAGCAAAAGTGTCGCAACACCCAGGATTTTTATGTAGTAGCTTGTAGCGTTGTTGTGAGCACTTGGTTAATTTCGCCATTTTCTAGTTAAAGTTACCCGGCTAATAATAAATGAACAAACATACAAAAATGTCTTTCGTTGAGCAGGCGTCTTGGAGAATATTTCTGTTCGCCCTGCAAACACATTTTCTATTGTCAGTTTAAAACTGAAGAAATCATTACCAATGTCAGATAACATTAACTTTACCCAAATGAACCACCTTTAGCGCAAATATGACACACAGCTAGCTACTGACCACCATACGTGATCAAACTTATAATTTTATGACGTTAGGCTGATGCAGACGCTGAACGTTAGGCTATAAATTAACGTTAGGCTTTTTATTCTTGTCTAAACATAGCCTTCACCTTTTTCTCTTTTTTACAATTCTGCTAGTTGTCTTCTAAGACTGTGACAGCTAAACCATCACTCATGTAACAAACCTCGACACAGATCATGGTGGTTTGTAGGTGACATAACCAACACAAACAGATCTGTGATTCACAAATGATGATATCAAACCAAACATGATATTTTGGACCCCAAGCTTTGAAAGAATAAGCTAAACCACATGTCTTGTTCATGCTTGTTCATCTCTCTGGCTGTTTCTTTGATGATTACTCACTTGTTAAAGAGCCTCATCACACGTCACTTTAACCAATGACAATCGTAGTCTAAACGCAATAGTTATTATTGTTCAACCACGAGCACTAATGCCTCTCTGCCATCTAGTCAGAGCTAATTTCCTGACATTGTTCAGCAGACAAATCCCTGTGGGGGGTGAAGGGTCTCTGTTGCTAATGACTTGATTTGGCCTGGTTGGATGCATGGATGGATGGATAGATGAATGGGAGCTGTGGCCAGTTGTATGTTGCTGTGTTCGACATAGGACAATATGTTCTTCCCAATAATAGTGACTAATTGGGTGAAATACAAAACCCAGACTGACATAAGAGCATCTATAAATAGATGATAGCAAATTCTTCATATCCCAAGGGCACTTAAAAGCGTCAGTCAGGTTTTATGTGACATACACTATTGCTCAAAAGTTTGAAATAATGAAGATGTTTAATGTTTTTGAAAAGAAGTCTCTTATGCTCACCAAGGCTGCATTTATTTGTTAAAAAATAAAGAAAAAACATAATATTTTAAAATTTTGTACAGTTTAAAATGTATTCTTACTAGAGCCATATTGATATATCGGCCGGCCTATATTATCAGCCGATATTAGGCATTTTCCAAAATATCAGTATCGGCAGTTATCATCAGTGGAACACCACTAACATTAACATTAATGAGCTTGGAAACCCCATTGAACTTTTTCTGCCTAAATAAATAATCTTTTTAAAATGCTTTTATCATATTATTTTAGTTAAAACTCATAAATGACTACAAATAACTATGTTAGGGAAATCTGTTAATGTTTTGTTGTGCGTTTCTGAAAAAAATATATATATATATATCGGCCGATATATCGGCATTTCGGATTTTAAAACCCCCAAATATTTGTATCGGTATCGGCCTTCAAAATCCTTTATCGGTCGGGCTCTAATTCTTACAGTGTTTGTTCTTGTGGTGACAAAGCTGAATTTTCAGCAGTTATTTCTCATCAGTGTCACATGATCCATTTAACATGTTAACATGTAAACAAAATGTTCTGGTGCACCCAGACAAGAAAATAAAGGGAAAATACAACATTTGCTCCCCCACACACACATTTATTGACAGGGCTTTGGGTATTAACACATTTCGATTTGAGTTTTGATTTAGATTCACAAGATGTTTGGTTTAGTTCAATTTGATACAGGTTTTGATACATGCTAAATTTCCTCAAAGAAAAAATAATGCTATAAACTATTCAGGGATCCCCAGATTTCATAATATTAAAGGTTAAAATTAACAATAACACTTTACAATAAGATTTCATTAGTTAACTTTTTACTTATCATGAACTAAGAATGAACAATACTTCTTCAGTATTCATTAATCTTAGTTAATGTTAATTTCAACATTTACTACATTATTAAAATCAAAAGTTGTATTTGATAGTATTAGTTAATGCACTGTGAACTAACATGAACAAACAGTGAACGACTGTATTTTATTAACTAGCATTAATTATGAATTATTTTATTATTTATTTTTAAATAATAAATTATTATTGATTATTTACTAATTATGACTTAATTAATTAGCTATTTTTCTATTCTTGTGAGATTCTAGTGTATTTTCTGACCAAATAAATGCAGCCTTGGCAAGCATAAAAGTATTTAAAAAATATCTTAATTAGATATGACTTTTGACTTGTAGTGCATGTGTCACAAAGTAATTCTGTGTGCAGAGGGATTCATTTATTAAGATTTGAATGTCTGTCTCCATATTTCCATAAACACCATTATTTTGTGACAGCAAACTGGAAACAGGATGGTTGATTTAGTCGCGTTAACGGTGTTCATGTGTTGTGGTGGTCCCAAAGGAATTGATGGGCCCGCTGGCTTCCAGGATGAGGGTCAGGAGCTGGGCAACCAGATTCAGATCCTGACAGTGGGCCACTCACCTGCCCAGGAGAGCGAGGCAGAGGGCCAGGGTGAGGCAGTGGGCAGCACACAGTCACAGGGCAAACAGGACCTACGGGTCACCATGCTGAAGAAAGGTACACCAGCGATAGTCCTCAGAGTAACAGAAACAAGAGTGGAGAGAGAGAGACAGATGGAGTGGCTACTGTGATCATGATGACTAAGCCATGCACATTCACTGATTGTTCTTCAGTATTACTGATCTCCTGAACATGCAAAAAAACATGTTCTTGTAATATCATCATATGGCAACTAACACTTTAAGATCTACTTACATGCTATAGCATTTATATTCAGTGTCTGCCTCTCTCTCCTCCTTCTGTGACAGTTTTAGATAAGATCACATCTTTAATGTCTGCATGACTTTTTAGAGCTGGTTTGAGCCGAACTGGACTGTAGACAATCATTTGCATATCTTTTTCTGCTAATTTGCTGAACAGGCAAAAAGTGAATGTTTTTTTTTTATGTACTCCGTTTGTTGCGTCTACTGAATTTCGTGCCATGTGCTTTTTGGCATCAGAGTGCAGTTATTTAGAGTGTTGTTTACAGTGTTGTTTGCAGTGCATAATGCCTCCATGTTTGCTTAATGCCTGCTGCTGTTCTCTCCTCGTGTTCTGTTATCGCATTATTTGATTTGCACCTCAAAACAATTTTCTTGTTCGAAGGAATCTCCAGTAGCATGAACTTCGATGAAGAGGAGGATGAAGATGATTTGGTCAGCTCAAGTTCATCTCAGCTCAACAGCAACACAAGACCTGGCTCTGCCACCAGCAAAAAGTCCAGCAAGGTAGCATGTCTTTGCTAATTTTGAAGTGTTCATTAATGACTTTAATAAATTAAGTTGATTTTTCAGTTTTACACAATGTGAACTATAGAGGGAATGCGCGTGACATCACCTCCGGCCGGAGTGCTGCAGTTTCTCACAGTGAGTGGCAAAAAGACTGAGCGGCTGTATGTGTTCAGCGTGAATGCCGCGAAAAACAAACACATATAAAGTGGGAAAGAGCTTTGCGATTGACTGTACAACTAGATTTGACAAAAAATCGGAGGTATATTTTTACAGACTGCGATAAAAAGAGGAGCAAATGGATCGCTGCAATTCACAGAAACGAAAGGTGGATTTGCAGTTATCATTTTGTGTCAATATGCTGAATTTAGCTGTAAAACCATACCCATATATTTTGTATTGTTATATATATATATATATATATATATATATATATATATATATATATATATATATATATATATATATATATATATATATATATATATATATATATATATATTAACAACTCATCAATTAAATAAGTATCATTCCATATTCTACATTATTGGATGTTTTTTTAATTAACACTGACTAAAAAAAACTATAAAGTTTTAGGGCTGGACGATATGATGATATATAGGCTATATATAACACTGATATAAGTAATCACCCGGATTTAAACCTATATTGTATTTATATAAAACGTTCACAGGCAAATTTGCTTTATGTTTACCGTCTATATTGCTTTTATTTCCCCGCGTCTAAATCAGGCAAAAATAAATGTCAGGCAACACAATTCCTGGCTGCATGTCAATAATATCCATGGATCACTGGATCTTTAGTAAGTTGTAAGGAACACTATATTGAGTCCAACATTTAATTTAAATCTGATAAAATTGTTCGTTTTAGTCACAATTTCGCAGTTTTCCCTATTAAATCCAGTCACGCAGCAGATCTTTTGCCACTCGGTCAGGCTGAGAGGGGGTTGTTCCGGCGGGAAAGTCACGTGAATGCATTCACTCTATAGATGCAGACACCAAGGAGGCTTAGAGGGAAACAATTCATGGTTAACATAGTTACCAATTAATTTCTCTGAGGTGAATATATAGTGAGCTCGCCATTTTGTAGTGCTGTCCGAATGTATAGGGATGATTATTATACCCTATATAGTCCACTCAATGTATCCCAGAATGCATTTTGAAAAGTAGTGTACAAGCGATGGGCACTAACCCAAGCCCTACATTCCATCATGCATTGCGCTGAATCGTAAAAATAAGTTGTAATCATGTGTGGAGTAGCGCATTATAACAAAAACGGCCAGAAATCACTTTTTGGTTTTTAAATTTTGGAGAAGTAAAGCCGAATATAATGTAATGTGTTTATTTAAAAAAATCTATTTAGCCCAGAGCCGGCTCAGCACCAGCTCACAGATGATGTAATCAACGGCGCGAGAGACGATCGAGTAGTGTCCGAAAGTGGTGTTTTCCATTATGCTGGTGTAATGTTCTATACCAAATATAGAACATTATTCACTAGACAAATGCCCTAATACACAAAAAAGCTGTAATGTAAACTATAACTGACTATCATAAAACTCTGAATGCTGGCCACTGACATCAATGGCATTATATGATAGGATGAGGTTTCTATAACGTGATCCAAGTTAGCCGTTACGCTTTTTCTAATGGTAAGAGCCACAGACCCTCATATCTCTCTATAATAAGACAATCTCTGGACTAGGAAAGCACAAGACATGGGCAGTTTCCAAAAACTTTAACCAAAAATCTTATATGAGGCAATGACTCACTGTCGCAGGCAGCGTTTGCGCACGAATGTACCTCGCTGAAACTGATTTCAAACAGACTTCTGAGGCATTGTTACGTTTTAACGATCTACAGCAAAATAGAGAGAGCTTTGGCGAAAATTAAGCAAATACTGAATTACTAAATAGTAATTTTTCACGTGAAATAGTAATAGTATTGTAAATACTATTACTATGAAATGAAATATACAATAGTAATTTTTCACGTGAAATGACATCAAAAGTGAAAAACGAACTGACCACCAACCTTAACTTTCAGACACCATCGTTATTTTTCATGCTCAACGGTCACAGAATGTGACCAATTCAATTTTCCACAGTACTCCATACGGTTAACTCCACAGTAAGTAAATCCACTTCAACAGCTAATTACTTTTTGTCTGTGTGATGCCATAGATATATACACAGCTACTGAAAAAACGAAAGGTCAAAGACAAAATTCTAAAAAATGGCTGCGCGTTTGTTTTTCTGGTGCATAAGGTCTATAACGAAGTCATGATAGGCCATGCTCAATAATGCAACACTCAATTTTTTTAACAAGGTGAAGATGCTTGTTCATTCCTGTCTTTTCTGGGATATTTAAATTGAAGACTGGCTGTTATTTTAAGCAGTCTCTGTGCGTTAGCTCCTCATTTGTGTTACATGTGCAGTGCTGACACAAGCAGGCTGTGTTTTGTCATGCTAGGATGTATCCTCTTGTGTCTATCTTGGCACAAAGCCTGCAATGCTGAAAATGGAGGGGTCATAGTCCTGTTGTTTCCTATGGCAACAGTGAAATGA